>BSBM01000474.1:772500-875000 GCA_027924585.1 Larix kaempferi
GAGCTCTTAATTACTCATGTATCTAGAATTTTTGCAAATCGAGCCATTAACAAACTTCTTTTGTTATTTTGGTTCAATTTAAAAGGTAGATTGTAGAGACTCAAACATGTAGCCAGTCGCAAGGCTCCAACTGACTTAGGCTTGATTCCATTTCCCCTCCATCCCATACTTGTATGTTGTCATGACAAGTCTTGAACAACAAATTTTGATGTCGATGCCCCTATGATGCAAGCATTGCTAACTTGCTTGGTATGGAGGATTTTTTTTTAATGTTTTTTTGAGCTATGTATTATTTTTTCTTAGGCGCTTAATGTCCATCATTCTTACATCTATCAAGCTTGGATGATTTCCCTCTCTCTGGTTTGAATTAAGGTTTTGGTTGGTTTTATATGTATATTTTGGTTGTAGGTTTATTATAGCCTCGTTTTGCTTAGTGGCTTGTTTTTGTACATAGTTAACAATAAGTAATTTTCTCATGGTTCTAGTTTTATTTTAAGACTATATCTAGTTACAACATCTTGCATTATGCATAAGATCATGCAGATGACGCAATATGGTTATTGCGTAGTCTAAGTAGTTTTTTGTACAATGAAGTGTGGTCTAACCCAAAAAAATACAACAAACAATTGTTAATTTAATGAACTGTAAAATTAATGTTACATATATGTCAAATTAATGTGTTCAAATTTGGTTTTATTGAAAAGATACCATTTTATCATAAGGAGTGCTCAATTATTTAAGATTGTAAAAATTTGGATGGGCAATATTTGTTTTTTGCATTTTTTGGGGGAAGGGTTTAGTTAATTTATACTTGTCAATTGAAGTACAATTATTTAAATTTCCCTTCATCTTTGAAGGACTCCAAGAACAAATGCCCTTCCAATAAAAATTAAGACCCAGCCTTCAAATTTCATTACCGAGTCTGAAGTGGGGGAACGTTTGACATTAAATGGTGTAAACGTTGGGTAATAAATGGTGTAAACGTTATGCAGGGGCGCGTGTGCGTGTTTTAGCGCATGCACACTAGTGACGTGTACATGCTACAAACACGTGTGTGCCCATTTAAACCCTGTGTGTCTCTACTGCTAGTTAAACAAAAATAGAGTTCTTTGTTCTCGAAAATTCTACCAAAAAACACGGGATTTCTTTCTTTCGTGGGTTTCAAGTTGTTACAGGTTTCTTATTGGCTCATACTCATTGATATTTTGGACACTCATTGATCTATTGGACACAAAATCACTCTTGGAATCTAACAAACATCTTCAATGGTCTTGGAATCTAGTGGATACATTCAAGCTACCAGTTTCCATTGCAAGTGGAGATCATTTCTATAGGTATGGTGAATTGTAAATAATTCTTTTCATTCTCAAGATTTGAGATTCTCCCATGCATTTTTGTTTTTATCATATTCCTACAACAATATCCATGCATAGACAACAATGAATTTTACAAGAAGAATTCCCAAGTTCACATCTAAAAAAACTCATATGAACACTAGACAAGATGAAGTATGCAATGTAAACCAATAATTATTACCATGAATATATTTTGATTTCACACAAGGATGGTATGGATGAGGTTCTCTCTTGAGCCTCTTCAATTTGAATAAAATCCTAAGAAGAAATCATGAGAGAGGGTCCATATTGATTAGTTCATGAAATTTTGTCCATGCTCTCATCTTCATGCTATGTTTATTTGATGTAGAAAAACTATCAAAATATCCCAAGGAATCTCTAGCATAAACTCTTTTTCATTTGAAAAAAATACAAATAAATGGTTTAATAAACCTCCATCTTTTACACATTGTACACCATAGCAAAACCTATTGCATAAACTATCAAACTATTCCTCCCCCACACATTCCCATCTATGATGAGGTTCTCTCTTGAGCCTATTCAATTTGAATAAAATCCTAAGAAGCAATCATGGAAGAGGGTCCATATTGATTAGTTCATATAATTTTTTCCATGCTCTCATCTTCATGCTATGTTTATCGTAATGTTTCTTTAATATCGTGCCTTTAAGCTTGATTACTTGCCTCTACCTCATTGAATTCTCCTTCCTTGGGGGAATTTACAACCTCCTCATTGTGTAATTAGTAAACTTATTCTCTTTACCTTATTTGATGTAGAAAAACTATCAAACTATTCCCAAGGAATCTCTAGCCATCTCTCTTGTAGGGTGTTACTACCATAATTTTTATGAATTCATGGCTAGGAAAGACACTAGTTTCTTCAGTCTACACTTGAGCAACCATCATCTATATTGATTGGAATTGTAAGGGATAATGATGTTTATTCGGACACAAATAAACCAACATAGTCTGTAGTTGTATGTGTTAATTTGTAAAGTGGTAAGTTATGTTGGAATGTGTCAAGTTCATTGTATAATGGAACTAATATCTTATTTGTTGTTTCTTTTGCAGGGGTAGGCCTGATAGTTTTGTTAAAGAGACTTTTGGAGATGGGAAACTCATGCAATAGAATAGAAAAATATAGAAGGAATCTGCCCATTGAAAAGGTCAATGACTTAAGAGAAAAGGGCAGTTTGGGAATGGAAAGAGTGAGACATGGTCCTATCATTACCCCGAATCCTGCCACTAATCTTAACACACTTGTTGACATGACAACCTCTTGTTTAGAACCACAAGTAAAGCAGTCGCATCCAATGGACCCAACTCAAATTACAACATCAACACGATCTCCAACAAACAACCCATCAACGAGTCATGCTGAAGTTCCTCACGACACAGGAATATTGGGGGATGTTGCATGTGTAGAGCTGGACATACAAGTAGTTCTTAATTTGCAATCTCCCCAAGAAGATCACAACCTTGTCGAGCACACTCGCATTATGGCCCAATGTGTGAACGAAGCACCACAACAAACAAGCTCTGGTATTCATGTCTCATTTCCACCTTCCCTACCTTGTCTATATAGTGCAAGAAGAAGAACTCCTAGACTTATTCATGTGGATGAAAGTGCTATATTGGGCCTTAAAGGTAAGTTTCCAAAACGCACTATCGAATGGAAATGCAACAAAATTGTCAAGGAATATTTTAATCCAAAGGTGATGCAAGTAAATATCAATTATTGCTATGTTGGTTAAAGTTACGTTTTTTAGTTGTTTTTAGGAGAATTTTGGGCATAAAGATGGTTAAAAGTTCAGAGGCTAGCAGTCATATTGTTAGAAATCTCCAATCTACTTTTAATGCGATTGGGAAGACGTCTCGTAGAAAAGATCTTTGTGCGGCTCATCGTGTGTTAGCGGAATCAGTTGTAAGCAAGTCCACAAGGAAATGTCACTTGCTATCACACACTTCTCACATGCTTATCCTTAAATAGAAAAACTATTAAAAAGTACTCTGTTATAAGAGAAAATATGGACACTCCGGGTGGAAAAGATTGTTGGGATTTTGTTGGTAGGTTGCCTCATGGAGATAGGAAGCTAATTGATGCTGTTAAGGAGTTAGTACAAATTTTTTGGCATGATCATACCAGACCTTCATCAAACCAAAGAGACATGCTAAAACTGAGAAAAGGTTCCACTGAACGTGAACCCCATGTTAAACATTTCCTTGACACCACACAGACTAAACTCTATGAGAGATTCAGGAATGAGCACACACAATTGAACTGGGGCCAAAGGTCCTTTGAGAAATGAAAACCATGGTACGTTCGTATATGCATTGATCGAAACACCTGTTGCTGTAGATACCACGTAGAATATGAATATTATTATGACACATATAAAAATATATTTTGTGATTTGCATACTAACATTGTGCAGGGTTGCAATGAATCCATACTACCACCGAATGGATCAAGAGACTTTATCCACAACATCATGTGTCCAAGGCCTGAAGGACAAACATATTATTAAAAATCGTGTCTATATGGGACATGTTCTAGGTTCAGTGGGTTTTCTATTTTGAACTGTTGCATCCATGAAAGCGATGAGCACGAATTTGGTAGGATGGGCGTGGAGATGCAGAGCTTCAAGTACATAACCTATCAATTAGACAGTGCCAGGGAAAGTAAGAAGATTGCATTAGTGAAGTCACAGGTACAAATGAATATTGCATATTTTTCATATTACACGTTCAATTTATGACATATACATTTTTTCCAAAGGCCACATTGTAATATTTCCCTTGTTTTCATGGTAGCAGGTACGTGTATGTGGCTTCATGACGGAGTTCTACAAGAAAATAGAGCAGTATGTTCAACATGTGCATGTAGCGCGATGGCAAGATGAGCAGTACAGAAAATGCAGGGACACATTTCCTGTTGGAATCATAGTGTCAATTGTGGATATTGCAGAAAATTACACCCTTCAACCACAAAATGAAATCCAGAGTCAATACTACCATTCAGACCAAGTCAACATCATGGTACATATTATGTATAGGCATGGGCCAGAGAGCAGCAATGACAAGAGGATAATACTGAAGGAGACAAACTTTTACATAAGTGATAAAAGAACCCATAATTTGGATTATGTGAAACATTGTTTTTGAATTTTCTATGATCAATTGAAGGAGAGAGATATACAGATGGATCAACATTGGATATGGTCAGATGGTTGTGTGGGCCAATTCAAAAATGCCCGAGTATTCCAATGGATGAGTATTTTGCATAAGACTTATAATGTGCCGCATATCTGGAACTATTTTGAGATTGGGCATGGAAAAGGAGAGCATGGTGAGGCCGGTGCATGCATCAAGACCGCACTACAAAGGGAAGAGATGAGGTTTGACACAGAACCTCATATCCGAGATGCAGAATCCATAGTTCAATGGTGCTCTGCAACAATGTCATACCGAGCAAGAGATCAATAAACATCATCAGTGGCAGGACGTGTGGTAAGAAATGTTTGGCGAGTGGTTGACATAGACCGATCGTGTTCCTATAGTTGTGGCACAGTGCAAGGAACATGTGGATTTCATTCAATTTGATGCTAAAACAACCCCTTATTTGAAATATGGACGTGAAATCTTGCATGCTTTCGCAGCCCTTGCAGTAGTGGCGAATGGGATGAATGTGAATGCATGGACTGGGTTGATGAATGGGATCGTGTGTCACTTGTAGTAGAACAAAGTGCAGTTGTTGAAACAACCCAGTTAGAGGAGGGTCAGTCAACGATTTTGACAGACTATGACCATATCTCAAATCTTGCACACCCAGGACACATATACGCAATTGTTTCCCTGAAAGGCAATGAATGGGGCACGGATTATTTGTTGGCACGGTGCATCCAAGGTAAGAAAATCCTCTACAGATCATTAATCGATGATGAAGGCATTGAATTTCCTATTGGCTCGATGGTGTTTAAGGGGGAATATCTTACACTAGATGGGAAGTCAAGAAATCCTAGTGGGCATGTATTCATGGATTACAGACTAGTTTCATTGGTGTATCACTTCACAAACTTGATCATTAGCACAAACATCCATCTGCAAACAATGTCAAGCAAGAGCTCAGCCAAGGTATGCTACTACCTTCCTCATTTAGAGCACGAGAGATTGATGGAGACAATTAGCAACAGAGAGGATCCAGATGGATTTATTGAATGAGGCCAGTCAACTTTACATAAGAAAAAGAATTGCATCAAAGAATGTTATGTTCTACATCGAGGTATGTGTAGTTTTATGTTATTTTGTTGGTACATGCATTTTTTGTTGATACATACATACATACATACATGCCTTTGCCATACATACATACATACACACACACACACACACACATAGAGATACATACATACATAGATATACATAGAGATACATACATACATAGATATACATAGAGATACATACATAGAGATACATCCATCTGCCATGTCATCAATTCACCCTTTGTCATTAATGTTTAGAAACCTAATCTATCCCTAGAAACTTAGTCTAGCCCTAGAAGCACTAATATAACCCTACAAACCTAATCTAGCCCTACAAATCCTAGAAAGCTAAACTAACCCTAGAAACACTAATTTAACACTAGAAAACTAAGCTAGAATACTATAAACCTAATATAGTCCTAGAAACCTAAAATAGCCCTAGAAACACTAATCTAACCCTAGGAAACTGATCTAGAATCCTAGAAACCTAATCTAGCCCTATTAACCTAATATAGCCCTAGAATCCGTGAACCACCACACGTACCCTCAATAGGGGGTATTTGGACTCCAAGTGGGTATACTAGTATGATAGATTCCTTACAATTATGACAATTAATAGCTTCTCTTTTTCTGTGTAAGGTTATGTTATATTTTTTCACAGTTATGGCATATTACTCGTATACATTATGACACATTTATGATGAGAATTACACATTCTATTAAATAAAGGACATAATCTCTTCTCATGCAAACTCTAGCCATGTCTCTTCCCATATCTTCACCAGTGGTTATATCTTCATGATTCCTACCATATAACTCCTAGGGTTTCCTCATCAAACCTATAATCTCTAGGACATCTAGGAATCCCTCATTAGATTCAACAACAAGCTTATGTTAATCAACCAGCAACCATTGATGCCTAGAGCTCTACACACAAGTTAAAGAAAATAAAAATAAAAACTCCTAACATTGGGAACAAATAGCCAAAACCAACAATGCAACTAGAACACAATGACCAAGGGAACTTCAAAATGCAACACCACTCCAAAAAAGTAGTTGCTTTAGACCTACCTCATTTGGTATGAGAGAGTCTGCTTTAGAGACCTAGAGACCTACCTACCACTTCTCTCATTTGGTATGAGAGAAGTTTCTTTAGACCTACCTCACTCATGTCAATGCTTGAGTTTTTGGAGGTCAACCTCCCACCCCACATGTCCTCTTCAACATTTTTTGTTCTCTTGGTTTTGTGCCCAGCCAAACTTTTCTCATGCTTTGGGTACCTTGAGGTATATCCCCAACTCAAAAAACTCTTATATTATGTTGCTTATGTTGGTTATTGGCTTCACCGAACAAAATTATATTTAACAATACATATATTCATAGATTTGGTTCCCCGTGCTCAATTCTCACCCAAATTTAGCTAGATTTTGGGTTTTTTCCCTTATCCAAGCATCATTTCATCAACCTAGGGTTTCCACTAATATATTCTAACTAGATACTAGAATCTCCTTGACCAAATTTGATGGACAAATGCATAGAGAGCTTCTATACTCTTACATATGTATCCTAACAATTTATTTTAAAACGTGCTCATTTATGGTTGACGATTGATGCTTGATTCCTATAGATAACCACTTAGAGTGACTTGTCATCATCATCATCACCATCATCATCATCATCAACATCATCATCAACATCTTCATCATCATCATCATCAACATCTTCATCATCATTGTCATCTCTAGGTTCCTTGTCAACATCTCCATCATCATCATCTCCTTCATCATCACCATCACCATCACCATCACCATCACCATCACCATCACCATCATCATCAATGTCTTCATCATCATCACCACCATCATCATCAACAACATCTTTATCATCATTGTCATCTCTAGGTTCCTCATCAACATCTCCATCATCATCATTATCATCTTCATCACCATCGCCATCATCATCAACGTCTTCATCATCATCACCATCATCATCATTGGAATCTCTAGGTTCCTCATCAACATCTCCATCATCAGCATCTTCTCCATCATCATCATCATCATCATCATCATCTTCATCACCATCACCATCATCATCAACATCTTCATCATCATCACCATCATCATCATCAACATCTTCATCATCATTGTCATCTATGGGTTCCTCATCAACATCTCCATCATCATCATCTTCATCATCATCATCATCATCATCATCTTCATCACCATCACCATCATCATCAACATCTTCATCATCATCACCATTATCATCATCATCAACATCTTCATCATCATTGTCATCTCTAGGTTCCTCATCAACATCTCCATCCTCATCATCTTCATCATCATCATCATCATCATCATCATCATCTTCATCACCATAACCATCGTCATCAACATCTTCATCATCATCACCATCATCATCATCATCAACATCTTCATCATCATTGTCATCTCTAGGTTCCTCATCAACATCTCCATCATCATCATCTTCTCCATCATCATCATCATCATCATCATCTTCATCACCATCATCATAAACGTCTTCATCATCATCACCATCATCATCATCATCAACATCTTCATCATCATTGTCATCTCTAGGTTCCTCATCAACATCTAGCCGTAAGTGCCCGGTCGACGATTTTGCAAATTTGACCCCAATGTGAAAAAATTGCATACCCCCTTACTGAGCAAAACCCTAGTTTCCAAAAGCGACTTACAAGATGACACCTGGGCCATGGGACCGGAGGAGAGGGGAACCCCTAGCACTATCTTGATATCCTGAATCCAACGAAGTCGACGATTTATCGATACAAGCCACGGTCGTCATTCTATGACTCATTTCGTCTCGCATCCAAAAGGCCTTCATGGACACTTGCTAGATACCTACCGGGGGCATAGAATTCCAACCATGGAACAAAACTGGGTTCTGGGGAGTCCTGCAACTATGTCTAGGAAGGTTCCAGCTGGGAACGCTAGCCATAAGTTCTCGGTCGACGATTTTGCAAATTTGACCCCAATGTGCAAAAACTGCACACCCCCTTACTGAGCAAAACCCTAGTTTCCAAAATGGACCTACAAGATGACACCTGGGCCACGGGACCAGAGGAGAGGGGCACCCTTAGCACTATCCCTACATCCTAAATCCAACGAAGTTGATGGTTTGTCGATCCGAGCCATGGTCGTCATTCTATTGCTTGTTCTATCTCGCATCCAAAAGGCCTTCAGGGACACCTGCTAGATACTTACTGGGGGCATAGAATTCCAACCGTGCAACAAAAATGGGTTTTGGGGAGTCCTCCAACTGTGTCTAGGAAGGTTCCATCTGGGAACACTAGCCATAATTGCCCGGTCAATGATTTTTCAAATTTGACCCCAATGTGCAAAAATTGCACACCCCCTTACTGAGCAAAACCCTAGTTTCCAAAATGGACCTACAAGATGAAACCTGGGCCATGGGACCGGAGGAGAGGGGAACCCCTAGCACTATCCCGATGTCCTGAATCCAACGAAGTTTACGGTTTGTCGATCTAAGCCACGATTGTCATTCTGTGGATTGTTCTGTTTCGCATCCAAAAGGCCTTCAGGGACACCTGCTGGATACCTACCGGGGGCATAGAATTCCAACCATGCAACAAAACCAGGTTCCTAGGAGTCCTACAACTGTGTTTAGGAAGGTTCCAGCTAGGAATGCTAGCCATAAGTGCTCGGTCGATGATTTTGCAAATTTGACCCCAATGTGCAAAAATTGCACACTCCCTGGCTGAGCAAAACCCTAGTTTCCAAAATGGACCTACAAGATGACACCTGGGCCATGGGACCGGAGGAGAGGGGCACGCCTATCACTATCCTGATGTCCTAAATCCAACAGAGTCGATGGTTTGTCTATCCGAGCCATGGTCGTCATTCTATGGCTCATTCAGTTCCTAAGATCAATCAAGCAAGACAAGCATTGGGTGATGGACCCATGGGAGAGAAGTTCCTCTTAATGGGAGTAATTGGGAAGCCCATGGTAAAATTATGGTAAGAAGGACATGAGATGCATGAGGTTCTTGAATTTTTGGAAGCTTGTCCACTATGTTTCTATTTTTCCTCAGAGTTTTTCACAATGTAGTGACAATTCCTAGATATAAATGGTGTTCCTATTGGTCTAGGTGGAGGAAAAATAAATGCATACAACATCTCATTGAACTAAAGAACTAATGTATTGGTGTTGTAATTGATGCAGCCAAATTAAATTCAAGACCACTACAATTGATCCATGTCTCAATTCATGATTGTAAGAAAATATCAAACATGAAATTTATGTTGCAAACAACTTATATGGCCATGCATGCATTATTATTTCAAGCTTCTCGTTGCAAATATCAACATGTTCTTATCTAGACCTAAATTTTATGAACTAGGGTTTTCACCCTGGCCTCAAAGTGTCCCTGAATGGCCCCAGGGTGCCCGACTAGAATTCCCATAGCAGCCAAACCGTGGCTCCGTTTGCAAATCTGTCGATTCTGGTGGGTATGGGATGCCGAGTTTCAGCTAGGGGACCCCCCACACCATGCCTCAAAGACTCGAAAATGGTGCCAATGAGCCATTTCCGGAGCTAGGGTTTTACTTAGTGGGGGCCATTCCAAATTCGCTCAAGTAGGCCATTTATTGTCCGGAGGCCCCTGGCCGTGCGTGGCCACCATGGATAGGTCCACAATGGCCATGTGGACCTATGGGAGACAACGAAATCCAAGTCCGCTCACCGGTTTGGGATCCGTGGCCCTAGAGAAAATCCTCAAAGTGTCCTTGAATGGCCCCGAGGTGCCCTACTAGAATGCCCGTAGCATCCAAACCGTGGCTCCGTTCCTGAATCCGTCGATTTTGGTCAGTTTGCGACACCAGGTTTTAGCTAAGGGACCCCCCCACCGTGCCTTGAAGACCCAGAAACAGTGCCATTGAGCCATCTCCAGGGCTAGGGTTTTCCTCATTGAGGGCCATTCCAAATTCGCTCAAGGGGGCCATTTCTCGTCTGGAGGCCCCCCGGCATGCGTGGCCATCGTGGACAGGTCCACAATGTCCACGTAGATCTGTGGGAGCCAACGGAATCCAAGTCCGCTCACCGGTTTGGGTTCTATGGTCCTGGAGCAAATCCTCAAAGTGTCCCTGAATGGCGCAGGGGTGCCCGACTAAAATGCCCGTAGCAGCCAAACCGTGGCTGGGTTCGCGAATCCGTTGATTCTGGTAGGTCCGGGATGCTGTGTTTCAACTAGGATACCCCCCACACCGTGCCTCGATGTAATATCCATAGTTGGTTATTCTCAATAAACTGGGGATGAACCCATAATTTCTGAAATAGCCCACATATCCGTAGATATAAAAATGATATATAAATTTATAGATTGATGAGATGATTTTACAATGAGGATGTAGCCACATATATAGGTCTTATATGGTGACTATTCACCAAGGTTATGTCTCTTAGTTAATATAATTAACATTATGTTTTATTTTATTATTTATATTATTATGTATATTATTCATATTATTTTAATATTTTTATTTGTTACATTGCCTCTCTCTTAGAAAGGCTTTGTCCTCAAAGCCTTATAATGTTGTTGAATCGTTCCTTGTGATGTCGTAGCTGACGAAACATGTCGATGCGAACTTCTAAGTGTAAAGCATAAATTTTGATATGTTGACGAATCAATCCAGCCAAAATTGATTTCTTGCTGACTGTTGGGATTCTCTGTTGATCTGTTGTCAGGAGCTTTGAGCACATTAGCACCATTATCTTTCGACAATTCCCACTTTTTAGGATACTGGTTTATATGGTTGGGGTGTCGATAGGGAGTTATTGTTGTTTGTTTTTTAACCAAATTGTCTTCTTTCTGAACTGTGATGATGACTGAATTTGTATTTGCTTCTTTTTTCTAAACATAGATTTTTGAGTCCAAGGGCATTGATGTCCTCTTTCGAATTTGATCCAACTTATTGTCTAACGAGTCTTTTTCTTTTTTAACATTTCGGGTCTTTTCTTCTTGTGCTTTCTTATCATATTTAAGCTTCTAAATTTGATCCATTAGATCTTGTTTGTGCATCTTAAGGTGACCATTCTCGTCAATGTTTTCTAATAGTTTCTTCTGAAGATCTCGATTCTCCTCTTCTAGCTTTTGATTCCGTTGTGCTTTATCCTTTGTCTTTTTTATTTGAAGAAGCAATTTCTGATTATGATCTCTTAAATGAGAGATCTCTTCTCCTTTATCTGTGACGATTTTGTCGAATTTTAACTGCATCTTTTGATTTTCTTGCGAAATGACCATGGTGATATCCTTGAAGTCTTTAGATGCCACGACTTTTGAATCTAACTTCATTCTAACATCCTATAGTGTGACTTGTGTCTTCTTATATGAAAACGTTAAAAACGTTTTCTTCATATTTAAGATAATTGTTTCCAATGTTTCCATCCAAGATAAGCCAAGAATGATGTCAACTTCATTTAGATAAATAGTTGTAACATTGAATTGGGATGTGAACTTATATTCATCAATTTCCAGTTGTAAGTCCCTAATTGCATATTTCTTCTCACCCCATTTATCTTTCTTTTCGATTATAATTAGTTCTGGGACAAATAATTGATTTGCCAAGCTGACGTTAATATGATTTTCCTCGATGGTTGGGCAAATAGTGATTCTAATAGGCTTTCTTTGAATGATCCCTTCAAGTTTTAGTATGTCAATGGCTACCTTTGAGTGCGTCTTCTGGAATCTTTCTCTTTTGTAACACTAAGACTCCATTTTTTTTCCAAATAATAATAATAATTATTAAAAGTTAATAATTATAATATTATTAATAAATATAATATAATAATTATTATTAATGATAATAATAATATAATAATTGTTTTTGGAGTTGAAAGATAATAAAAATGGTGTGAATTGGGTGCTTGGGAGGAATGATTGTTACCTTCCCCACCTAGGTTCAAATCTCACTTTTGGTTTGTTGTTAGGGAATAAAACCAAACCCACTTCTCACAAAACCACATGCACCTTAAAACCATGTGCAGTTTCACTTCTTTCTTTTGGACAAGGTTCTAGATTGGTGGCTACAATCCTGGCTCTGATACCAATGTAATATCCATAGTTGGATATTCTCAATAAACTGGGCATAAACCCATAATTTCTTAAATAGCCCACATATCCGTAGATATAAAAATGATATATAAATTTATAGATTGATGAGATGATTTTACAATGAAGATGTAGCCACATATATAGGGCTTATATGGTGACTACTCAACAAGGGTTATGTCTCTTAGTTAATATAATTAACATTATGTTTTATTTTATTATTTATATTATTATATATATTATTCATATTATTTTAATATTTTTATTTGTTACACTCGAAGACCCGGAAACGGTACCAATGTGCCATCTCTGGAGCTAGAGTTTTGCTCAGTGAGAGCCATTCCAATTTCGCTCATGGGGGCCATTTCTCATTGGGAGGCCCCCGGGAAGGCATGGCCACTGTAGACAGGTGGACGTGGCCATTGTGGACCTGTTCACGGTGGCTAGGCATGCTTGGGGGCCTCCGGATGATAAATGGCCCCCTTGAGCGAATTTGGAATGGCCCTCACTGAGAAAAACCCTAGCTCCAGAGATGGCTCATTGGCACCGTTTTCGGGTCTTTGACGCATGGTGGGGGGGGACCCCTAGCTGAAACCCGGCATCCTGGACCCACTGGAATCGACGGATTTGCAAACAAAGCTAGGGTTTGGCTACTATGGGAATTCTAGTCGGGCACCCTAGGGCCATTCACGGACACTTTGAGGATTTGCTCCGGGGCCCCGGAACCCAAACCAGCAAGTGGACTTGGATTTCGTTGGCTCCCACAGGTCCATGTGGTCATTATGGACCTTTCCACGGTGGCCACACATGCCCGAGGTCCTCCGGATGAGAAATGGCCCCCTTGAGCGAATTTGGAATAACCCTCACTGAGAAAAACCCTAGCTCCGGAGATGGCTCATTGGCACCGTTTCTAGGTCTTCTAGGCACCCCTAGCTGAAACTTGGCACCCCAGACCCACAGGAATCGACGGATTCGCGAACGGAGCCACGGTTTAGCTGCTATGGGCATTCTAGTAGGGCACCCCATGGTCATTCAAGGACACTTTGAGGATTTGCTCTCAGGCCACGGAACCCAAAATGACGAGCAGACTTGGATTTCGTTGGCTCCCACAAGTCCACATGGCCATTGTGTACCTATCGATGGTGGCCACGCATGCCCAGTGGCCTCAGGACGAGAAATGCCCCCCTTGAGCGAATTTGGAATGGCCCTCATTGAGCAAAATCCTAGCTCCGGAGATGGCTCATTGGCACCATTTTTGGGTCTTCGAGGCATGGTGGGGGGGGTCCCCTAGTTGAAACCCGACGCCCCGGACTCACCGAAATTGACAGATTCACGAATGGAGCCACGGTTTGGCTACTACGGGCATTCTAGTTGGTCACCCCGGGGCCATTCAGGGACACTTTGGGGATTTGCTCTGGGGCCACGGAACCTAAAACGGCAAATGAACTTGGATTCCTTCGGCTCCCACAGGTCCATGTGGCCATTGTGGACCTTTCCACGGTGGCTACGCATGCCTAGGGGCCTCCGGACGAGAAATGGCCCCCTTGAGTGAATTTGGAATGGCCCTCACCGAGCAAAACCCTAGATCTAGATATGGCTCATTGGTACCATTTCCAGTTCTTTGAGGCACGGTGGGGGGAATTTCATAGTTGAAATGCAATGCCCCGAACCCACCAGAATCGACAGATTCATGAATGGAGCCACGGTTTGGTTGCTACAAGAATTCTAGCTGGGCACCCTAGGGCCATTCAAAGACACTTTGAGGATTTGCTCCAGGTCCACAAAACCCAAACCAATGAGCAGACTTGGATTTCGTCGGCTCCCACAAGTCTTTAATGTCCCTTTTTCAAAAATTTATGAAAATGCCCAATTTTGCAATTTTTCCCCAATTTCGAACTTTGACTAGTTTTACTATTTTGGCCTCCAAATTAACCCAAATGCTCCCAAATCTTCTGTAAGGGTGTATGAATGATATTTAGAATTGAATATTAAGTTTAGGGATTATTTATAACCCTCAAAATACTTCTGCAAATTTGATTTGTATTCTGGTCAATGTATGGTATTTTAACTAGCAATTTATGCATCAAATCCCCCCTGGGAAAACAATGAAAATGGCCTCCCAAATGATTCCAAAATACTTCGAATATATGAATAGAGGTAGGGGATGTATTAAGGTCTCATATGCATCATTAATTGATTGTTATCTATGTTCCAAACCTCTCCCATTTAGTTGCAAAATTCGACCCTTGGGGAAATGGCACTATTTCTTCCCCCAATGCAATTAAACTGAGTACAAATACTTCAAATGCTCAAGTACAGTACATCAAACTTGTAAAATACATCCATGGAAGTATATTAATCATAAATGTATCAGAGAATCATCCATTCATTCAAAATCATCAACATTATCATGCTATACATCAATGTAGTGGGGAAATGGACATTGTTTGCTCATTAATCAACATTTTTGCATACAATCAGTGGGTATTTTGACCTGAGAATTTCTAGATATGAATAACAGGGGATATGAAGATATTACAATCATAAATATATTATATGAATCTCTCCCAGTGAATACAATTGCTCACCAAAAATGCCCCCCCTCAAGGAGCATGAATATGCCTTCAAAACTGGAAATGGTGGAGAGGAAGTGCTGCACTAAACCAATCCATGAACCTTCTTGTAGCTACTACCTGCAAATACAAATTCCATTAAATCACTATGAAAGACCTGAGTGGCCTCTCCAAACACCAACTTGGATGGGAATCTTTCACCCTCGAAATTGGCTAAGGCAAGAAACTAGTCATCCACTAGCTCTCTCTTCACAAATGCAATTTTTCTCAAATCATCAAAATCGATTCTCATACTTGATTTCTACATGTTATAACCAACATTATCCTTCTAAGGGTTGAAATCCTCTCATTATCTTCTAGATATTTCCACTTAGGAAATATTCCACATTTGTTACTTGTCTCCTAGTTTCCAATCCTCCATCTTCTCCCAAATTCAAGTAGGAGTCTCTTTAGCTTCCCCCAACTCCATGAGCGCCTTCTTGAGCCTATTTTTCAGGCTGAAATGTCATAATGGTCAGGTGTAAGAAGTTACATCTTAATTTTTTCATAGATGTCATAGATGCTTCATCATTGTTGTCATAAGACTAGGGAATCTAGCCCAAGTGTCCACTAGTCTCCAATTTGACTCTTCCTCTTCCATGGAGGTTACTATTCTATCACATTTCGACCTAAGATGCTCCATTCCATGTGTATGCCTTACCAACTCACCCAATAATGTTTTCCTTCCCATGGATTCAAAATGCCAAGTGAGATTTGCCATGTGGCAGTGAAAAACCAAGTTAGTGGGGGTCCCACATCCTCCAAATGTCCTCAAAACCATTTTCCACCTATAATTCCTCTTGGATTCATTTAGTCAACTTATTTATTAAATACTTGGACTATTCTAATGTGTAAACATTATTCCTTTGCTCCCTTATTACAATTCCCAATGTACCCATTCAACCTAGGGAACTTGGTAGGATTGATGGGGATTGTCTGCTATACAATTATTTGAATGGGGACATTACAGTCCTCCCCGCCCAAGATTGCTTGTCCTCAAGCAATTGAAAACTAGGATTCTTCAAAATCTTCTCCTCTTCCCATGTGGCATCTTCATTTGGTAGGTCCTTCCGTTGTACTAAATATTCTTTGATAATTCTACTCCTCAACCTCCTTTCCCGTGTCTTCAAAATATTTTCTGGAACAAGTGTGAGCTGACCTTCATCATCCAAGGGAGGAAGTATTTCTGAAGTGATGATTTGCTGACTAAGGGATTTATTGAGACAAGAAACATGGAATACATTATGGATTTTACTCCCCTCCGGAAGTTCTAGTTCATATGCTACTTCTCTGCTCTTCCGCACTACCTTGTATGGCCCATAGTACCTTGGTTTTAATTTTTCTGCTCCATTCTTTTTTAGAGATATTTGCTTTTATGGCTGCAACCTTAAATATACTAAATCATTGACTTGAAAGGTTCTTTCTTCCCTATGTCTATCAGCATATTGTTTTTGTTGATTTTGAGCAACCTGCAAATTATTTTTCAAGAGCTTTAAAATGTCTTGGCTCTCTTCCACCCAATCATTAGCCTTTGGGGCTCTACTATCACCAAATATGATTTCAGCAAATGTAAGTGCATCATAACCATATAATGCTTTGAAAGGAGACATCCCTATTGACATATGATAAGTGGTGTTGTAGCAAAACTCACCCAAGTGTAGCCATTTTTCCCATGTTGTTTGCTGCTCTCCCACATAGTTTCTTAGGTAACCTTCCAACCACTGATTCACCCTCTCTGTTTTTCCATCAGTTTGTGGATGATAGTTGGTACTTGGAGTCAATTGAGTTCCCACCAATCTAAAAAGTTCTTTCCAAAAGGAACCCATGAATCTACTATCTCTGTCACCGACAATGCTCTTGGGGAGCCCATGCAATCTGAAGATTTCTTGGAAAAAAATATCAGCCACTTGTGTAGCACTAAAAGATGATGTAACAGCAAAGAAGTGAGAAAATTTTCTCAACCTATCCTCTACCACATAGATGCAATCCTTACCCAAATATTTAGGCAAACTAGTGATGAAATCCATGGAGATACTGTCCCATTTTTGCTCCGGAATGGGAAATGGTTGTGATAGCCCAGTTGGACATGTGAGTTCTGATTTGTTTTGTTGACATACTTTACATTCATTCACATTTTTCTGAACATCTTCCTTCAACCCTTTCCAAAAAAACCTTTTCCTCAACTGTCTATAAGTTTTGAAGATCCCGGGATGGCCTGCTAGTGGAGAATCATGTGCTTCTTGCAAAATTTGGTACTTGAGCTTTGAGTTATGAACGAAATAAATTCTGCCCTTATAATATATCAGCCCATTCAAAATCCTGTAGTTATCATCCCATTTGATTCCATCCAACACATCACAAGCAAATTTGTCTTTAGCATATTCAACTAGTAGCATGTTTTTCCAATCCTTGGCAATGTCCATGAGAGAAAAAGAAGGTCTTCTTGACAAAGTATCTGCTACTATATTATTCTTTCCCTTGACATATTCAATATCAAAATCATAAGCTTGGATTTTTCTTACCCACTTTTGTTTCCTTTCATTTAGATCTTTTTGGGTGAGAAAGTGTCTTAGACTATTGTGGTCAGTTTTCACCACAAAATTGCTGCCCACCAAGTATTGTCTGAATTTGGCCAATGCATGCATAATATCCAGCATTTCTTTATCATAGATGGAGTAAAGTTTTTCATGAGGCTGCAACTTTCTGCTCTCAAAGGCTATGGGGTGTTGGCCTTGCTTTAGGACAACCCCTATTCCTCCACCTGAAGCATCACCTTCCACAACAAAAGGTTTACTAAAATCAGGAAGTGCAAGTATGGGACAACTACTCTTTACCTCTTTCATTTTTTGGAAGGCCTTTTCATCCTCTTCAAACCACTTGAAAGCATCCTTGTTAGTCAAATCAGTGACTGGAGAAGTCAACTTGGAGAATCCCTTCACAAATTTTCTGTAGTATGTGAATATGCCAATAAAATCCCTCATTTCGGTGATGTTTTTTGGTGATGGTCATTCTAAGATAGCCCTTATTTTTTCCATGTGTACCTTCACTCCTTGCTCAATAATGTACCCAAGATACAATAATTCTTTCATCCAAAATTCACACTTTGACAACTTAGCAAATAAGGACTCTTCTTGCAAAACCTTCAACACAATTTCTAACTGCTGCAAATGCTCTTCCCATGTTTTACTGTAAATGAGAATGTCATCAAAGAAAACCAAAACAAACCTTCTTAATTTCTTACAAAATATCCTATTCATGCATGCTTGAAATGTGGTTGGAGCATTAGTTAACCCAAAAGGCATGACAAGAAATTCAAAGTGACCATAATGACATCGAAAAGTAGTCTTTTGCACATCTTCATCTTTCATTGGAATTTGATGATACCCTGATCTAAGGTCAATTTTGCAGAAGTATTTTCCCCCATGTAGCTCATCCATGAGCTCATCAATCCTAAGAATAGGATACCTATTCTTGATATTCTTTTTGTTCAAATCTCTAAAATCTATGCACATTCTCAATGCTCCATCTTTTTTCTTCACGAGCACTACTGAAGAAGCATAAGGGCTAGAGCTTGGTATAATGAGTCCCAACTCTAGAAGTTCTTGGATAAATTTTTCAATCTCATCTCTGAACTTTTTAGGATGTCTATAAGGTGGTATCTGAATGGGTGAAGTACCCTCCTCCAAAATAATGCTATGCTTAACCCCCCTATTCGGTGGTCTACCATGTGGAAAGTCTCTAAAAACTTTTTCATATTTTTGCAAAATTTTTTGTATCTCCTTTGGGTGTTCAACAACATTTATATTTGGTTTGGGAGATGTAATATGACATTCAACAACCCATTCTATGTCCCAATGCCTCAATATAGATCTCATACTATTGCAAGTCACTACTTGATTTGGATAAGTGTGATGCCTTCTCACAACTCTTTGTACTCCTTTTGAATCATGGAATTTTATTTTTGGAATTTGATAATTTACTGTATGTTCTCCTATTGAATACATCCATTGCACTCCCAAAACCACATTAGTATCAACAAAATCAACCACATAAAAACTATCAACAAAAGTATAGTTACCTATGGTGACTTGCAGCTTTGGAACCCATGTTTTGCATTGCATTGTGTTGTGACCGGGAATGACAACCGTGAAGCCATCAAATGGTTCAATAGGTATCTTTCTTTTCTCCACCGTCTCTACATCAATGAAGTTATGGGTGGCTCCTCCATCTACCAAAACTGAAGTTCTTTTTCCTTGTACCACACCCTTGCATCAGATAGTATGATAGCGAGGTACTGCTGAAAGTACTGCCATTCTTGCTTTGTCTGGTGAAGGTTGATTTTATTCTTGTCTTTCCTCTTCTATTGCTGTCTCATATGCCTCTTCTTGATCTGAAATATGTCCATCTTCATCCATGCCCCCATCATACCCCTCATTATCATAAAATACTTCTATGTATTGAGCCTTTCCTTTAGTACATTTGTGCCCTGGTGTCCATGGTTGGAAGCATGTGAAGCATAGTTTCCTTTTTCGAAGTTCATCCATGTTTAGTCCTTCTTTTTTATTCCTTTCAAATGACTCTCTTTGCGAAGGTTTCTTATCATATCCATCCCTTTGCCAAGGTTTGTTTTCAAATTTGTGGCTAGGCTTGGGAGGAAATCTTGTTCTAGAAAGCACATTTTGGAGATCCTTAGTCAAGCTCATTGCATCTTTTAATGTAGTTGGCTTGTGGGATTTGACCAAAACTTTTAAGGGTTCAGCCAAACCTTCAGTGAAAAGAAATACTAATATTCCCATAGAGACATTAGCCACCTTAACTGATAGTTTTTGAAAGTCCAACATATATTCAGTAGGGGTCCCAGTTTGCTTCAATTGAGCTAGAGTTTTGAAAGGCAATTCTGGATCTTTATGTTCAAATCTCTCTAGTACCCTATCAACAAATTCTCCATATGTTTTAACCTGATTATGAGCCAAGGTTTTCAGCGCATGAAACCACCATTCATTGGCATCTCCTTCCAAATGCAAAGTGGCCATTTTTAATGCATCCTCTTCCAACATAGGATTCAACTGAAAATATACATCCAATTTTTGCACCTAAGTGTTAGCAGAATTTTGAGAAAAACCATCAAAAGTAGGAAGTGACATTTTTCCAATAACACTATTTAATTCTTTGTTTTGTAATGGAGTCCTATTGTCTTCCCTGCTTTTCATTTTATGTATAGCATCAATGTAGTCACTAAATGGTAAACCTATTTTACACTCTTCATTCAAATCATTCCAATCGTTTGCTACTCTCTTATAATCCACCTCAGTATGTGAAGAACCTGCAATAATTAATTAATGAAAACAAAAAAAATACCATAAATAACAGAACTCAGAATCACTTTTATATTGATCATAGGCCACTTCAAGGGGGCAACCTCCTTTGAGAAAGCTCAATACAAATAACTTCACAGTACCTTCATTGGTCTCAACACAAACTTATATACTAAGTCTAGGTGCCAATACCATGGGTCAATACCATGTTTCAATACAAACCATGGGCCAATACAAAATATGAATCAACAATTACTATGGGATGACTTACAAATCATATGCGTCCAACAACAATCATACAAACTATGGATCAACAAATACTACGGGACGACTTACAAAGCATATGCGTCCAACAACAATATATTAACAAAGTAAATAGAAGGGTTGACATGGGTTCCTAACATCCCCTCTCCCTCAAAAAAAGCTTTGTCCTCAAAGCTTTAGATGTGGAAATTGATGTAGAATCTGAAGGAGTGGTTCCCCTATAGCATCCTCGGGTTGCATTCCGGCCCACTGACGCCTTTTGAGTTTCAGGGAGGATTGCTTGGAAGGTTGTAGACGAAGAAGGACCATATCAGCTGCATGAAAAGTGTGCTCAGAACGGTGTTGATTGGCTTGTTGCTTCAGTCGAATTCTTGCCATGTGAAGATTGTCCTACAGAATGAGAAGAATCTAATCGTGGTTTCGAAGAATCGAGTCAATTGCCTAAACTGGGGAGCTGCTGAGCATGTATGGAAGAAGAATTGGTGGGGCCTATCCATAAAATGCTTCATATGGTGTCCTTTTAGGTGTGGTATTGTACCACTGGAGCGCCTCTAGGAAATCCATAGAAATAGTTGTCCACATCTGTGTAGGGAAGGACAAGGGTTCGAGCAGTCCCGAAAGGAGTGTCATTTCACCCTTGTTGACCTGGAAAGTATCACACTCAATCACCATCTGGTGAATTTTCATTTTCAGTCATGCTAAAAGAAGTTACATTGTTCCCGGTTATAGGTTTTGAGGAACCCAAAGTGCCCCGCTGATGAAGAAGCATGGAGTTTATAGAAGAGATAGCCCTATTCAACAGATTGCAACCAATTTGGAACAAGCAGAGAAATAGCTGTAAGAGAAACTGGTCATCAAATTGGAGAGAAGGAGCATCTACCACCATATTAGCCTTACCCTTATTGGAAGTGATCGCATAGTCATAACCCATGAGTTGGATAACCCATTTTCGGTGTGCTACTGAGGAGACCCGTTGTTCCAGAAAATGTTCCAGACTCTGGAGATTAGTCTTGATGCAGAAATAATTTCCTAGTAGGGATGGCTACCACTTCTATACTGCAAGCAAAATAGCCATCATTTCCTGCTGAGATGTAGATGTGGCTAAATGCTTACTGGAAAGGTCTCTTGAAGGCGGCAAGCCCATTGGTGCAACAAAAACACCTACATATCTATCCAAGGAACTAGTGGAGACCATTGGTGGGTGCATATGGATGGAATGGAGCTGAGCGATGACACCATGTGAATTCTTCTTAAGGATATTTTCCAGGCGATGTGAATTGATGATGCGGAGAGACCCTGGTTGTAAGCCCATAAATTTGTGTTGTGTCCCATTGACTGAAAACTGCATCCAAAGTTCATCAAAATCCCATAAGATGGGGCCAAGTGTGCGTAACCATTGAACGCCCAAAACCACATCACATCTGCCTAAGGACAAGGAAAACATGTTAGAGCGTAGGTTATAATCTTCTAGAGAGATACGCACATTGTGACACTTTCCCTTGCAAGGTAAGGTTCCCCCATTGGCAACCATAACTTCAAAGTTGCAGCAAGGATGGACAAAACAATCAGCATGTTTGGCGATTCGAGGGTCAATGAAGTTATGAGTGCTACCAGAATCAATGAGTATTGTAAGAGGAAGCTTCTTGAAGCAACCCCTAACCCGCATTGTTTGGGGGGTGGTGACACCGGATAAAGCATGGAGAGATATCTCTGGGTGGTCGTCCTGAGATGGGAATTCAATAGGCGGCTCCTGAATGTTGACTTGATCATCCGGTGTATCTTGAGCTTCTTCACCAACTTTAGAGGCAATGGGAGAATCCACATACAAGAGATAGAGATTTTTTTGAACACATCTATGTCCCCGAGTGAATTTTTAATCACAATTATAACAAAGTCCTTTTTCTCTGCATGCCTGTATCTCTGTTTCGAACAAATGCTTGATAGGAGTTGGTCGAGGAGTTGGCGGGATGGGAGGTCGCGGAGAACCCATATTTCGGAAGGGAACAAAAGTGGGTTTGGAGCATTGTTGGGCGGAAATCTTGTCTTCTGCAAACTTAGCCAACCCCAGGGCTTCCATCATTGTGTTGGGACAGAACATTTTGACCTCTGTGCGTATTTCATCCTTAAGACCACTGATAAAACAAATCCTGTAAAAGTCATCATCAAACAATCCTTCTATGTGGTTGGCTAGTTTCTCAAATTCTGTCTGATACTCTCTCACAATGCCAATTTGATGAAGTTTAGTGAGTGCTCTGGTGAAGTCATTAAAAGCACTAGGAACAAATCGTTGCAAAAGGAGTTGGCAAAAATCTGTCCATTTTGGCTCGTCATGAGCCTTGATGTACCAATGGTACCATTGAAGGGCTTCATGTTCCAAATGAAAGGATACAAGTGGAACTTTTTGGACATCAAAAGTATTATGCAAACTGAAATACTATTATGCATGATAGATCCATCTAGTCGGATCAGTACCATTGAAGCGAGGAAATTCAAGCTTTGGACCATGGAAAGTGCTGGAAGAAGAGAACCCATTGGCTGCAGAAGATTCTTGTTGTCGGTTATTGTTCATGGCTGAATGCTGAAGATGGAGGCTAAGAAATTTTTCATCCAGATCTTGGTGTTTGGTTTGGATGGCTGCAAGTGCTTCCTCCATGGTTTTTGCTCCTGCGCGGGTGACAACCATAACTAGGAGTTTTTTTTGGGGGGGGAATGGATAGAAAAACACAAACAAAAGCTTATTTAGTAAAAGGAAATTTGGATTTGGGAAAAACTTGGATGGGTAATTGGGGTTTGACTAGGTTTTGGTCACTTTCTGATGGACAGGGAAGCAAAAAATGGGGATTTCAGAAGCGGGGTGAAAGAATGAGAAAATTTGTCAAAGAGGGACAAAGAAGCAGAAATAGGGAATGAACACGATGGCAAAATTTGGAGGCGAGTGGGTGAAAATTGAAGAAGTTATGGAAAACCCTAAAAATAGACAAATGTGAGATTTTTGGCTTTGGGAAGTAGAATTTGGGACAGGGTATTCAGGAATGAAATATGCAGAATGGGATTGCAGGGGTGTCCGGGAAGTTTCAAGGGAAACAGAGTTAAAACAAGGAAGATATTGCGAAAAAAGGATCGGAAACAAATAGATCTACAACGACGCGGAAGGGATCGACAATAGATGGATCTGAAACGACGCTGAATGGATAAAAAACCACTGAATCTAAAATGGATTTTAGAATAGATCTGAAACGGCTGGATCTAGAACGACTGTTAGAATGGATCTGAAATGGCTGGATCTAAAACGACTCAAAATGGATTTGAAACGGATCGGAATGGATCTGAAACGACGCGGAAGTGATCGACAATAGTTCAGCTGAAAATAGATATATATGGGCCCTAGGTATGTGCAGATTCCTATCGGTTCAGGGGATTCACTCAGCCACCAATGTTGTCTGACGGCTTGCTTATTGGGGCAATACCCCTCCACGACTCAGGTAAAACTGATAACTGCTTTGCCACAAACGACAGCTCTTGGTTTACCTCAAGGGTGGGAACTAGTCAATCAGGTAGGGGTCATTGCCCTTTTCGCTGGCAAGTCCTCTCAATGGGCCAGGTACTTTGGGGTTCCTGTGGTACTCCTCACAATGATTTTTAGGGCTTATGCCCAAGTACTTCCCACAGTTAAGTGGATATGGATTATTCCCAGATCCGAAGCTGCGACAGATGCGAAAAAAAGTTTTGGCGGAAATTTCACCCAGCGAGCCCAAGAAAGTGCTCTGATACCAGATTTGAAGAACCTGGAATAATTAATTAATGAAAGCACACGAAATAGCAGAAATAATAGAACTCAGAATCACTTTTAAATTGATCGCAGGCCACTTCAAGGGGGCAACCTCCTTTGAGCAAGCTCAATACAAATAACTTCACGGTACCTTCATTGTTCTCAACACAAACTTAGATACTAAGTCTAGGCGCCAATACCATGGGTCAATACCATGTGTCAATAAAACCATGGGCCAATACAAAATATGGATCAACAATAACTACGGGACGAATTACAAAGCATATGCATCCAACAACAATAATACAAACTATGGATCAACAAATACTACGGGATGACTTACAAAGCATATGTGTCCAACAACAATATACTAACAAAGTAAATAGAAGAGTTGACATGGGTTCCTAACACAATATTGGGCTCTTCTTTGGGTGTGAGAAATTTAGGCACAGTATGCCTTTGTGTGATTTGGAATTCATCAGGTCTATTATGTGGTCTTGTGCTTGAAAAAATATGCTCACTCCCTTTTATATACTAAGTCTAGGTGCCAATACCATGGGTCAATACCATGTGTCAATAAAACCATGGGCCAATACAAAATATGGATCAACAATAACTACGGGACGACTTACAAAGCATATGCATCCAACAACAATAATACAAACTATGGATCAACAAATACTATGGGACGACTTACAAAGCATATGTGTCCAACAACAATATACTAACAAAGTAAATAGAAGGGTTGACATGGGTTCCTAACACAATATTGGGCTCTTCTTTGGGTGTGAGAAATTTAGGCATAGTATGCCTTCGTGTGATTTGGAATTCATCAGGTCTATTATGTGGTCCTGTGCTTGAAAAAATATGCTCACTCCCTTTTATATACTAAGTTTAGGCGCCAATACCATGTGTCAATAAAACCATGGGCCAATACAAAATATGGATCAACAATAACTATGGGACGACTTACAAAGCATATGCATCCAACAACAACAATACAAACTATGGATCAACAAATACTACGGGATGACTTACAAAGCATATGTGTCCAACAACAATATACTAACAAAGTAAATAGAAGGGTTGACATGGGTTCCTAACACAATATTGGGCTCTTCTTTGGGTGTGAGAAATTTAGGCACAGTATGCCTTCGTGTGATTTGGAATTCATCAGGTCTATTATGTGGTCTTGTGCTTGAAAAAATATGCTCACTCCCTTTTATATACTAAGTCCAGGCGCCAATACCATGGGTCAATACCATGTGTCAATAAAACCATGGGCCAATACAAAATATGGATCAACAATAACTACGGGATGACTTACAAAGCATATGCATCCAACAACAATAATACAAACTATGGATCAACAAATACTACGGGATGACTTACAAAGCATATGTGTCCAACAACAATATACTAACAAAGTAAATAGAAGGGTTGACATGGGTTCCTAACACAATATTGGGCTCTTCTTTGGGTGTGAGAAATTTAGGCACAGTATGCCTTTGTGTGATTTGGAATTCATCAGGTCTATTATGTGGTCCTGTGCTTGAAAAAATATGCTCACTCCCTTTTATATACTAAGTCTAGGCGCCAATACCATGGATCAATAAAACCATGGGCCAATACAAAATATGGATCAAGAATAACTACGGGACGACTTACAAAGCATATGCATCCAACAACAATAATACAAACTATGGATTAACAAATACTACGGGACAACTTACAAAGCATATGTGTCCAACAACAATATACTAACAAAGTAAATATAAGAGTTGACATGGGTTCCTAACACACTATTGGGCTCTTTTTTGGGTGTGAGAAATTTAGGCACAATATGCCTTTGTGTGATTTGGAATTCATCAGGTCTATTATGTGGTCCTGTGCTTGAAAAAATATGCTCACTCCCTTTTATATACTAAGTCTAGGTGCCAATACCATGGGTCAATACCATGTGTCAATAAAACCATGGGCCAATACAAAATATGGATCAACAATAACTACGGGACGACTTATAAAGCATATGCATCCAACAACAATAATACAAACTATGGATTAACAAATACTACGGGATGACTTACAAAGCATATGTGTCCAACAACAATATACTAACAAAGTAAATAGAAGGGTTGACATGGGTTCCTAACACAATATTGGGCTCTTCTTTGGGTGTGAGAAATTTAGGCACAGTATGCCTTTGTGTGATTTGGAATTCATCAGGTCTATTATGTGGTCCTGTGCTTGAAAAAATATGCTCACTCCCTTTTATCTTTTCCCCTGAATGTGAACCACTGTTATCTCCTATCATCCCTTTGCCTGAAAGTTGGCTACCCAACAATTCATAACTTTTCATCATTTGTCTACTCATCTCTAGCATACCCATGGTAATTCCATCAAAACATGGTTGTAAGGCTTCAATAAATTCCTCCTTATGTCTTAATTTTTCCTCCTCCTTTCTATCCATTGTTTTAGAAAAAAAACTCTTTTTTTGCAACTATCTCTTCTTCAACCAGAACTTCTTCAACTACTAATTAAAAGGGTGGTGATTTATTCGTTCGGCTTCTTGTTAATACCATCATGTGCCAAGACCATGCTTTGATACCAATTGTAATGTCCCTTTTTCAAAAATTTATGAAAATGCCCAATTTTTCTATTTTTCCCCAATTTCGAACTTTGACTAGTTTTACTATTTTGGCCTCCAAATTAACCCAAATGCTCCCAAATCTTCTGTAAGGGTGTATGAATGATATTTAGACTTTAATATTAAGTTCATGGATTATTTATAACCCTCAAAATACTTATGGAAATTTGATTTGTATTCTGGTCAATGTATGGTATTTTAACTAGCAATTTATGCATCAAATCCCCCCTGGGTAAATAATGAAAATGGCCTCCCAAATGATTCCAAAATAATTTGAATATATGAAAAGAGGTAGGGGATGTATTAAGGATTTTAGTAAGGTCTCATCTGCATCATTAATTGATTGTTATCTATGTTCCAACCCTCTCTCATTCAGCTGCAAAAATCACAAATTCGACCCTTGGGGGAATGGCACTATTTCTTCTCCCAATGCAATTAAACTGAGTACAAATACTTTAAATGCTCAAGTACAGTACATGAAACTTGTAAAAAACATCCATGTCAGTATATTAATCATAAATGTATCATAGAATCATCCATTCATTCGAAATCATCAGCATTATCATGCTATACATCAATGTAGTGGGGAAATGGACATTGTTTGCTCATTAATCAACATTTTTGCATACAATCAGTGGGTATTTCGATCTGAGACTTTTTGAATATGAATAAAATGGGATATCAAGCTATTACAATCATAAATATATTATATTAAGCTCTCCCAATGAGTACAAGTGCTCACCAAAAACACCCTCCCTCAAGGAGCATGAATATGCCTTCAAAACTGGAAATGGTGGAGAGGAAGTGTTGCAATAAACCAAACCATGAACCTTCCTATAGATGCTACCTGCAAATACAAACTCCATTAAAGAACCATGAAATACTTGAGTGGCCTCTCCAAACACCAACTTGGATGGGAATCTTTCACCCTCGAAATTGGTTAAGGCAAGAAACTAGTCATCCACTAACTCTCTCTTCACAAATGCAATTTTTCTTAAATCATCAAAAGCCATTCTCATACTTGATTTCTACATTTTACAACTAGCATTAGCCTTCTAAGGGTCAAAATCCTCTCATTATCTTTTAGAGATTTCCACTTAGGAAATATTCCACATTTGCCACTTGTCTCCTAGTTTCCAACCCTCCATCTTCTCCCAAATTTGAGTAGGAGTCTCTTTAGCTTCCCCCAACTCCATGAGCACCTTCTTGAGCCTATTTTTCGGGATGAAATGTCATAATGGTCAGGTGTAAGAAGTCAGATCTGAATTTTGTCATAGATGTCATAGATGCTTCATCATTGTTGTCATAAGACTAGGGAATCTAGCCCAAGTGTCCACTAGTCTCCAATTTGACTCTTCCTCTTCCATGGAGGTTACTATCCATCACATTTAGACCTAAGATGCTCCATGCCATGTGTATGCATTACCAACTCACCCAATAATGCTTGCCTTCCCATGGATTCGAAATGCCAAGTGAGATTTGCCATGTGGCAGTGAGAAACCAAGCTAGTGGGGGTCCCACATCCTCCAAATGTCCTCAAAACCATTTGCCACCTATAATTCATCTTGGATTCATTTATTCAACTTATTTATTAAATACTTGGACTATTCTAATGTGTAAAAATTATTCCTTTGCTCACTTATTACAATTCCCAATGTACCCATTCAACCTAGGGAACTTGGTAGGATTGATGGGGATTGTCTACTATACAATTATTTTAATGGGGACATTACAAAGTCCACATGGCCATTTTGGACCTTTCTATGGTGGCGACACATTCCTGGGGGCCTCCAAACGAGAAATGGCTCGCTTGAGCAAATTTGGAATGGCCCTCACTGAGCAAAACCCTAGCTGTGGAGATGGCTCATAGGCACCATTTCTGGGTCTTCGAGGCATTGTGTGGGGAGTCCCCTAGCTAAAAACCAGTGCCCCAGACCCATCAGATTTGACGGATTCATGAACGGAGCCACGGTTTGGGTGCTACAGGCATTTTAGTCGGGCACCTTGGGGCCATTCAGGGACACTTTGAGGATTTGCTCTGGGGCCACGGAACCCAAACCGATGAGCATACTTGGATTATGTCAGTTCCCATAGGTCCACTTGGCCATTGTGGACCTATCCATGGTGTCCACGCACCCCGGAGGGCCTCCGGATAAGAAATGCCCCCCTTGAGTGAATTTGGAATGGCCGTCACTAAGAAAAAACCTAGCCCTGGAGATGGCCCATTGGCACCATTTCTAGGTCTTCGAGGCACGGTGTGGAGTGTCTCGTAGCTGAAAATCGGTGTCCCATATACATCAGAATCGACGGATTCATGACCAGAGCCACAGTTTGGCTACTACGGGCATTCTAGTCGGGCACCCCGGGGTCATTCAGGGACACTTTGAGGATTTGCTCCACGGCCACGGAACGAGCCATAAAATGACAACCGTGGCTCGGATCAACAAATCGTCGACTCCGTTGTATTTAAAACGTTAGGATATTGCTAGGGGTGCCTCTCGCCTTCGGTACCATGGGCCAGGTGTCATCTTGTATGTCCATTTTGGAAATTAGGGTTTTGCTCAGTAAGGGAGTGTGCAATTTTTGCACATTGGGGTCAAATTTGCAAAATCGTCGAGCAGGCACTTATGGCTAGCGTTCCTAGTTGGAACCTTCCTAGACACACTTGCAGGACTCCCCCGAACTCGGTTTTGTTGCACAGTTGGAATTCTATGCCCTCGGTAGGTATCTAGTAGGTGTCCCTAAAGGCCTTTTGGATGTGAGACGAAATGAGCCATAGAATGGTGACCATGACTCGGATCGACAAACCGTTGACTCTGTTGGATTCAGGACGTCGGGATAGTTATAGGGGTTCCCCTCTCCTCCAGTCCTGTGGCCCAGGTGTCATCTTGTAGGTCCATTTTGGAAACTAGGGTTTTGCTCAGTAAGGGGGTGTGTAATTTTTGCACATTAGGGTCAAATTTGCTAAATCGTCGACCAGGCACTTATGGCTAGCATTCCCAGCTGGAACCTTCCAAGACATAGTTGCAAGACTCTTTGGAACTCGGTTTTGTTGCACGGTTTTAATTCTATGCCCCCAGTAGGTATCCAGCAGGTGTCTCTAAAGGCCTTTTGGATGCGAGATAGAACGAGCCATAGAATGAGGATCGTGGCTTAGATCGAAAAACCATTGACTCCGTTGGATTCAAGACGTCGGGATAGTGCTAGGGGTTCCCCTCTCCTCCGGTCCCATGGCCCAGGTGTCATCTTGTAGGTCCATTTTGGAAACTAGGGTTTTTCTCAGTAAGAGGGTGTGCAATTTTTGCACATTGGGGTCAAATTTGCAAAATCGTTGACCAGGAACTTATGGCTAGCATTCCCAGCTGGAACCTTCCTAGACATAGTTGCAGGACTCGCTAGAACCTAGTTTTGTTGCACGGTTTGAATTCTATGCCCCCGGTAGGTATCCAGCAGGTGTCCCTGAAGGCCTTTTGGATGCGAGACAAAATGAGCCATAGAATGACGACCGTGGCTTGGATTGACAAGCCATCGAATCCGTTGGATTCAAGACGTCGGGATAGTGCTAGGGGTGCTTGTGTCCTCTGGTCCCGTGGCCCAGTTGCCATCTTGTAGGTCCATTTTGGAAACTAGGGTTTTTCTCAATAAGAGGGTGTGCAATTTTTGCACATTGGGGTCAAATTTGCAAAATCGTCGACCAGGCACTTACGGCTAGGAATGTGCCAGTGACACCCTTCTCCAAGAATATTTGATCATATAGGCTTACAAGAAAACCTCAAGCCATTTTCCATTTTCTCATCGAAACACTTAATATAATGTTAATGAAATGGAAAAGATGAAAAAGTACTAAATACAATATTTTTAAATGAGAAGAGGTCATTTATTTGATTTTTATTTAGTGGTCTCTATGACACCAATGTTCTTTGTATCTTTATGTGCCATTGATCTAATTTTCAACCTTATCACATGAGGGGCTTTAGTTAGAAATTTCAAAACCGAATAAGAGAAGTTGAATGAAAATGTAAAAAATGAAATTTAAGTAGGAATAAATCACCTAGAAGTAACAACACATCCTTTGAATCACTCATTAAAGAAGGCCATCTCGGTCTTATTTGTGTTAATAGTGCCCATCAATTCTACATGTTTACAATGAGGTAGGAAATAGTGAACTTGTGACTTATGTTTTTTGGCAAGTGTCCATAGCTTGATGTTTATATCAACTATTAATTTGGTGAAGAGGAATAGTAAAACACTTCATATATAATACTAAAATAGATACATGTTCATTTTTTCCCAACTATTGTAAAGTATTCACCTTTGATAACCATTGACATAGTTGAAAATTCATTATTTTCATTAGTTTTACAACTTTTTATGATGGTTTGTTTTACCTATAGGTAATGTGCCAAGCAATCATCATTCCACCATGCATTACTTTTTTGGGAAAAAATTCCATATTATAATGTGACCTAAAAAATTAAACAATATATAGATGGTGTTTGTTAAAAATGGAGTAGCATGTAATATAAAATCCTTAAACATGTCATATTCGTATCTATTTGAACAAGATATAGTATGTGAGTGTAATCTATAGAAATGTAAGTTAGATCCTCTTCTAATAGGTTTATTTTAACAACTATATGTTGATAGATGACCATCAAAACCCATTTCCGTGTATCGTCCAACACCATGATCCACACTCATCCCATTCATCATTTCTACAGGAAACACAAAACTAAGAAATTTTTATCCATGTTTCTAATGTAGAGTTGTTTTAGCTTCTGACTAAATGGAGTTGGAAAGTTCCATGGACTATGTTGCAATGATATATGTGTGATTGGTTTAGTGCTAGGGTACAAAGGGTTTAGTGCTAGGGTTTAGGTGAGGGTTAGGGTTAGAGTTATAGAAGGAAATTGAATTAGGTCATTTCTCTAATGTACATTTTATATTAATGGTATGGATTGGTCTAAGTTGGTGCTCTCAAATGGCTATTTTATTATGAAATATTTAACAAGACATGAATTAAATTTAAGATAAGTGTATTGTTAAATATAGTGAGCATTGAGCATGGGGAACCAAATCTATGAATATGTGTATTGTTAAATATACTTTTGTTGGGTGAAGCCAATAACCAACATAATCAACATAATATAAGAGATTTTTTGGTTGGGGATATACCTCAAGGTACCCAAAGGATGAAAAAAAGTTTGGATGGGCACAAAAGCAAGAGAACAAAAAATGTTGAAGAGGACATGTGGGGTGGGATGTCGACCTCCAAAAACTCAAGCATTGACATGGGTGAAGTAGGTCTAAAGAAACTTCTCTCATAACAAATGAGAGACGTGGTAGGTAGGTATCTAGGTCTCTAAAGTAGCTTCTCTCATACCAAATGAGGTAGGTCTAAAGCAACTTCTTTTGTGGAGTGGTGTTGCATTTTGAAGTTCCCTTGGTCATTGTGTTCTAGTTGCATTGTTGGTTTTCGCTATCTGTTCCCAATGTTAAGGAGTTTTTCTTTTTTTTCTTTAACTTGTGTGTAGAGCTCTAGGAATCAATGGTTGCTGGGTGTCTCCATCCACATAAACAATCCATATTAGCTATGTAATGATCCCATTACAAAACACATGCATATTCAATCAAACAAATTGAGAGGCAAATGCAACGCATACTCCTTCTAACTATGCAACTTGAAGGATTGAGCATTAACTGCATCGAAGCATATAGTGTGGAGTTGTGAGCCTCCATCAAGCCCCTAAGGGTGAGACTCCAAAAGAGGTTGGTTCCAATTTGTTTTCTGAGATATGCTGTAAATAAAAACTTCAATTGAGCATGAGACAAGACAAGTGCAAACAGGGTTTCTACAAACCTATTGAAGAGTTGTAAAAGGAAAACCTTGCACCCATACTAACTATTACTAGGACATATTGTGGTTGGATTGAAGTTCCATGTCTTGCATTTTGAGCAATTCTTTGAGGACGTCTTCTCTTCATAAGATTCTTTATCATTTATTATTTCATATTTCAAAATTGTTGTTATTTAATTCTTTGTTTCAACCATTGTTGTTTCTATGCTCATTTATGAAAACATTTGGAAGACATTCATGTTAATGCAGACTCACATGTACATGTTATCAGCTTTGGTTAACTATAGCTTGAGTTTACTTTTAATGCATACTCACATGTACATGTTATCAGCTTTGGTTAACTATAGTTTGAGTTTACTTTTAATGCAGACTCACATGTACATCCATGTGCTTGATGTGTGAAAAAGTGTAAGATGAAAGACCAATTCAAATACAAGCGACTCATATTGAGGTCACTTGGTTTCTAGAAATAACATCTATATGTATGTGAAAACTTTTCCATAACATTGTTATTGAAGACAAAATCATGTATGCAAAAATGTAAGCAAAGACAAAGTCATATAGACAAGTGCAGATCCATCTATTAATATGCAAAAATGATCCAATCATGTACACTTTTTGGAAAAATGGAACATCGTTCCCAACGTCTATATAATGGCAACTCGTGCCCTGTACAAAATATGGCAACTCATTCCCTGTAAAAAATATGGCCCATGGTGTCCTATACAAAATATGGCAACTTGTGCCCAAAATGCCACATCGTGACTAGTGTACATAGGAGGGTCTCTCAATCCTCCTTCCTACCCTCGGATCTCCTAGGTGCATCTCCAAAATCGATCTTCCTCTTCTTCATGCTAGAGGAAGCTGAGTCCTTTGGGTGACTTGGACCACGTCCCCCTGAGCCCTGAAACGACAACAATAGTATTTCAACTTTTCCTGGCAATTATACAAGTATAAAACATAATTTAAAAATAAAAATAGTTTTCAAATCTTAGATAACTCACCACATGTGAGACTGTAAGTCGTGAGGGGGTCTCCCTCCTTTGTGCTCCTAGTCTCTCAAAAATGCCACCCTGCAACATTTAGAACAATCAGATAAATGATGAAATTAGATGCATATAGTAACTTTTGTTAAAATTGAATGAGATTTTCATAAACTAGTCAATCTCACTATGAACACAACCGACTGGTCTTCAGGGATAGCGGATGGAGAAGTTGGTTGGACAACCTACTCCGATGCTAGGGTGGATGGTATAGGGGAGGATGTAGTCACATCGACGGTGGCTACACCACTGGGGGGCACAGTGGAAGAAGGAGAGGTGGAAGAAGGAGGCATAGACTAGGATGGGCGAAGTGGAGATGCATGTCTAGAGTTGATAAACCCCAACTGGCTATAGTATGGATGGGGGCACCGTGGAAGGGGAAGCGAGTGTGGTGGGGGAATGTGGTGGTGAGGGGGGCGAGGTCTATGTTGCGGTGGAGGGATGGGTGGTGTGTCGTGGTCGGATGGGGAAGGGTGGGAACATGGGAAACTGATATAGAGGTGGTGGAAAGGTTGGGATGGGGTGATGGGAGGCAGGATATGAAATGGAAGGGGGAGATGGACGGAACTGTGGTGTTGGATAGGAGAGGGAGGGATGGATGGAAGGGGGTGGGGAGGGATGCATGGAATGGGGCATGTATGCCAGGGGATACAACTAGCATATACAGTGGCTGAAAGGTCGAGGAGGGAGGAATAACAGAACTGCCAGGCCGAGGTGCTCGCACTTGCATACACATTTATAACCTCATAGTTTTATATAGAAAAATATAAATATACATAGACAAGTCATCATATTTGAAATTAAATTTATGATTTAATACACATGATACTTGCACATGTGGAGATTTACTGATCCCCGGTGGGGATGGCTGGTCGCTGGAGCTTGCGGACACCTGTGCAAACACTACAATTTTTATATTGAATTTATAAAAACAATATTAACAATATTAAACACAATGTCAATGAGAATGACAACGATAGTACTTAAAAAACATGATTGCAATTAATTTACATTCAAGTTAGATGATAGTGGTTTGATGGGATTTGGATATTATATAAAGTTTTTATTGTATTGGTGCAATCCATTTGTTCAAGACTTGGTAAAGAACATGGTTGTGAGGATTGTGTCCTTTGACCCACAATGGATTGGACCCATGATATGAACAAATGACCCATTCTGTGGTCATTCATTGAAGATAATGTGGCAAAGAAGGTTGAAAATTTATGCTTGAAGTGTTTCATGGCCAAAGTTGTCATTGATGACAACACGTTAATGACAAAGGTCAAAGTGATGACATGGCAAAGACTTAACTGGAAAAATGGTAAACATGACAAGCTTTGATGACTTGACAAGTGGCAAGCAAGCATGACAAGTGTAGAATACTTGAAAAAGTGGAGACATGACAAAGGATTGATGACAATGACTTGATAATGACATTGATGACAATACATTAATGACAAAGATATGGAAGAGTTAAGAAGATGGAGCATACACATTATGGCAAGCACAATGGAGATGATGACAGGGCTTGAGGAATGGAAAAGGTGACAAATATGAAAAACATGGCAAGCATGACAAGTGTTTATGACAAGCATGGAAGAAGGACATGGTAAGCTAAGGACAAGACAAAGACAAGTGACAAGCAAGCAAGCTTGATGACTTGTCAAGCATGGTGTTTGATGACATGGAACATGACAAGGAGGACATGCTTGGTGACAAGAAGGATTGATAACTTGGTGACATGGAGGACGATGAATTGGAAAACATAATATTAGAGGACAAAGACAAGATGATGAGGTGGACAAGGAAGATGTGCGGGCATTTGGAAGGCCCCTTGCGGGCATTTCAAAGCACCATTGCAGGCATAATCAAAAGGACCCTACGGGCATTCTTTGAAGCACCCACTGCAGGCATTTGTGGTGTATTGCGGGCATATTGATAAGGGCTTGCGGGCATTTACATGAGAACATTGCGTGCATAATCCAAGACCAATACTGGCATGTGTTGATGGCCCTTGCGGGCATCAAAGTGGAGCCCACTGTGGGCATTTTTAAGAGTGCATTATGGGCATCTTAAGGGCATGTATGTGTCTCATATTTAATATTCTGAAAGGATAGAAGGTGACATGGCATGAAATTAAAATTAAATAAGGTGACATGGCATAGAAGGTGACTTGGCATGGCCATAATTAAATAAATCATATTTGATTTATTTAATCATCTTAATGATAAAACTATAAATAGAAGATAAGTTTCATAGAAGACAAGAGTATAAATAGAAGACAAGTTTCATTTTTAAGGAAGCAATGTGTGAAGATAATTGGTGTCCATTTTGTCACTATTTTTTATCATTTAATCTACTCAAAATGGCATTGTTTCTGTCATTTTTTATTATATTAGGTTGTTTACTTATCATTTAGCCTATCAAATAGTCCAGGTATGCATATATTTACCTATTACGCAAATCTTGTTTATATTTCATTATATCATGGTTTATTTATGTTAAAATGGCATTTCATGGGCATAATTAACACTTATGTTTTAATTGACAAGCTATGTTTTGCAAATGACCCTTCATTCAGACTATGTGCTACGTGCTAGGCTTAAACACGTTCAGCTCATCGTTCAGCTCCACGTACAGCCTGCGAAATCCACGGTTGGCATGCTTTGGGCTATTAAACTAAAAAAAACAGGTACGTGGGTTCTGTTAGCCCCACGGTGGTGATGGTTAATGAGCCATGTTCTGGAATATTTGTCCCTATGCTTGCTAAGCTCGACAGCACATCCCATGTCCACGTCAACACTCTGACGTGTCGTTCAGCCTGGAATCACGCTGCTGGTTCACGCCCATTCAAGCCATGATTCTGGAAGGAGTCCAGGTCGCACATGATTCAGCCTGCCAACACTCACACCTGCTCGCCTCTATTCGCTTAGTTCAACAACGTGCTATCTCTCTGCCCACGTTAAAATAATCGGCTCCGTTCATCCTGGAAGATACTCCCTACGATGTCACACACCATTTAAAGCAACCTGTTATGCATTAAATGTCTCTGTTATTAGAGAGGTTGACTCTGTCGACCCTCTCATCTATTTGTAAAATGTATAAATAGACGCTTGCAGATAGAAACAGAGTTAGTCTAGTTAGTGTGTAGTTGGAGAAGACCGTAGATAGTTTGTAGAATTACAAGTAGATAGATGACAGTCTGTAATTTTCTGAAGATTAATGGAAGTTCCAGTTCGTTGATATTCTGAGTAGCTAAACCAATTTCGTTTTCCATCTCTGATTGCTGGGAAGGGCCCCTCATCAACCTGAGTTTTTCGTCTTTATTTTCTGCATTTTCTATTTTGCAAATAGTTAGTTTGTTTTTCCTATGTTGTAATCATTTCGTTTTTCTGTATATGCTGTTTGCTCCTCTGTAATTTATATTATGCTGCTAACATAATTTGTGTTTACATGATTAGTAAATGGTCGACCAATAGTTCAATAATTCATTGTTTGCTTTCAATCTTTTCTTCTTCCATCATTTATAATTAGATATTGCTACCAATTCTTCCGTTAGTTAGCATTAGCCCCCAAATTCTTCCTCTTTGTTAGTTTCCTTCCTGTAGCTGTAGGTCAAATCTCTCCCTTTTCTTCTACCTCAACCTTTTTCTTCCACATATCATAGAAACAGTTTATCTCCTTTTAGACAATGATTTAATTAGGTTGCTTTCTATTAACATAGCTTCTCAACAAGTCTTCTAACTGATTTCTTTGCATCATAGGTTCATGTGCATTCTCCAGCTGACGTCAAGATCATTTAAACCCTCCTTTTCCTTATTTTATTTGTTTTTCCTCATTTGGACTGCCCTTTGGACCGCCATTCAGACTGTCATTCGGACTAGCATTTGGATAGTCGTTTGGATTTTTACCTTTTCTGCACTAGTTTTATGATTTATTAGAATCTAGTTTCTTCTGCCTATTAGATATCATTATTCTTGTTTTTAATTTACAGTTTTAGGTATAATTTAAATCTAGTTATATGTTTCATAGAGTTTTTTATCAAGTTTTCTTATTATTTCCTCTTTTCATCTCATTTCCTTTCACCTTCTTCTAACTTTCTTTCGATAGTCAAGTTTTCTTATGTTTCAGATTTGATCATTAGTTGTTGTTTCAAAATTTATCAGTTTCATTTCTAGATAATTTATTTCCAAGTCATAGATAATAATTTCTTTCTTCAAGTTGTTTTTAATTCGTTAATTATAAAGATTAGTTTCCATTCATGCAAATAATGAGACATTCATAATATTTAGATTTGGATCAGTAATAAATATCTTTATCAAGTTTTCTACTTGTTTCTAAATCAAGTTCAGAAGTGAATATCTTTATTTAGTTTTCTACTTGCTTCTAGTCTCATTAGTTTCATGGATAGTAGATAGATTAGCATGTTTAAGGTTAATTGTAGTTGGTCCCTTTGTAGTTTACATCTCTTTATCGAAGTTAGATTAGATTTACTTCCATTCTATTTTTCTATTACATTTGAAAGCCATTACGATACATTCACTCCAGTTCCTGTTACATGGAAATAGATGCTTTTCTTGAATTAGTCGTTAAATTTATTTAGTTCATTTGCTTTGATTAGCATAGTTTCTATTTATGTAATCTATTATTGAATTTAGTTATCTCGTAGATAGTTATTTACAGCTGAATCTAAAATTGGTAGTTCAGTTCTAGAATAATTTACATTTACAAGTTCTCCCTAGTAATGATTATTTACATTTAGAAGTTCTTCCTAATAATTATCACTAGTTATCAGTTCTTTTCCTAGTTTAGTTGTGAATTAATCATTTCATATTTTGTTCATAATTGTAAATTTAAATTCAATAGTTTCTTGTTTATTTATCAGTAGTTTCTTCTTAGTATTTATTTTTCATCCTTTTCCATTATCTAAAACATAGAGTAGAGTAGTATAATCTATACTATTCTGATCCGTTGGTTCAGTTATATTTAGTAGTTATAAGTTTGACTCGGTTTTTTTTCATTTTGAGAGATCTTTTGGTCTTTTCTTTATCAAATATTTGAAGGTTTGACAAGCCAGAAAAATTAGGTGCCATTCTACCTTAGCATATATTTTTCCTCAACTCTAAGATTACCAACCCTGGTCGATAATTAAATATTAGGTGTTCTTTTTGAGATAGCTCATACACCCAACAAAGATTTCGGGAGATTGAGGAGAGCTTGATGAATATGGTTGTTTATTATTTTCATTGATGACAACATTAATGAAAAATTTTAAGCTTGAAGAACACATGGCATAATGGCATCGTAGCAAAGGTTGATTTGGTGGACAAAGTGATGGCCATTGGAGCCATTGGCACACCTATTGAGCCAAGAGTCAAATGACCCATACTATGGTCATTTGAAGATGATTTGGACAAGGAGAATACATGGAAAAGATAACTTGGATGACATGGTGACAAATGGAAAAGCATCAATAACACACATGGCATTGGTCAAGCACATGGAGAGCAAGCAAACATTGGATGGATTGAAGGGTCAATGCAAATGACAAGAAGATGGAATTGACATGCAGAACACAAGTATTGAGGAAAATGACAAGGACGAGCATGGTCATAAAGATCATGGGACAATGAATGGATGGACAACATGGATTGAGAAGACATGCCAAGCAAGCATGAGCTTGCGGGCATGCTTCATAAGGGATATGTGGGCATCTTGGAAGCTGGTGTGGGAAACAGGACATGGAGAGGTTTGCAAGCCCTTGAGGGCATCCCTCTCAACACATCTGCGAGCATGATGATAAGAGATGAGGACAAGTGTGGGCATCTAGAAAGGGCGGTGCGGGCATATTTTGGGATTCACTAAGGTAGTAGTAGTGGTAGATTAAGGACAACATGACCATGGGAAAATGAAGATATGTTTGGGGAGAGAATGAGGACATGCCATCAAACATAATGAAGATGATCAACTTATGGACAGATTGTTGATGGAAAGAATGATGACAATGTCACGTACAACAAATTGATGATGAAAATTTCTCTCATCATTGGAAGTAAGAATGATAGATTTTGGAAATTTCTCTCCCATTTCTATAATCATTAGAGGTCTAGGATGCCTAAAGTGAACATGAACAAATGTTTCTAGTTTTCTTAGGTTTTCATGTTTTATAAGGTTTCATTTTTGTTTGGGTGGATTATGTGAATTTATAGCTCTCAAATAATTTAGACAATATGATAAACACAACTTTAAAATGCAATGATAATATGGTAATTACTCAGTGCTAATTAATTTGTAATTACTGAACACAAATTACTCGTAACTGGATCTAAGTATTCAAAGTAAAGAAGTTACCTATGTGTATGGTTTCGCAATCTCCTCTGCTGCTACCATGGCTGAGTCTAGGTCAAAGGAACAGATGTCCTCCCACCTAGAGGATGGAAACTCGTCCCTGAATAACTGTACATTAAAACAAATAAAGTCAACAATGTGTAGTTCAAAGTTAAATATATTAAATAATACGATATCATAATAAAATACAACAAATACTTGAACATTAAATAAAACAATAGCTAACCTGCTCCATGTAGCTCTCTGTGGCATGCTGTTGCGTAGGACCATGGCAAGATTGACCATAGTGAGAACAATAGTGTGTTGTTGTTCCAGTAGAACTTTAAGGCCCCGCCTGGGTTCCACCTGTACCTGGCATGTCCTAGCCACCACCCATAGACCATGCAGTTGTGTGTGTCTGATTGATGTCCTCCCAGCTCTATGAATACATAGCCACAAATGTGGTATATCTAAGCAAATGATGTGTGGCACATCTAGCTGAGTCATCAATCTCATCTAGGCCGCTACCAAACCCGGGTGGATGAGGACAGAGGTTTGGCTCTCTCCTGGGTGTAGGAGGTCCTCCAAGTGGGTTGCGGCGGGCCTAAGGTCAATCTTGGGCAGAGCCAAGATCGACACCCTGAAACTCAGTGATGTCAAAATAGTTGACATGGTATCCTAGCTCAAACTCAGCCCACAATTTCCGAAGGAAATATTGTGGGACCTCCAAATTATTGCATGCTCCAAATTATTGCATGGGGGCCTGTCAAACACCATAAACCATGTCTTTCTCTAGTTATCTCTCCATGGCTCGTAAATACACCAGTCCATGCAAACCCATCTCTTCCTCACATCTGGAGGTTGTCTTGTCCTGGGATCTATGAATTTGTTGTACAACTCGGCTTTGGTGATGTTGAGGTCTTTAATATGTTCTTTGGACATCCCAGTGGAGTAGTGTTCCCTCATTCGAGCCCTGTATTGGCTCATATTTGCGATCTCACTGTGGGCAATGTTGATGGATTCAATGATGAAGCCAAGGAAACCCGAGAGGGCTCCTTGGTGCTCTTTAATTCATCACTTAATACCCTTAATTCATTTAAATCTTGGTGTAATTGATCTTCAGGTATTTCATTCGGTTCATTGTCCATTCCAATGTTCTCTTCTGATGGTTCGGTTTCATTGATTTCATCTGATGGTTCAGGTGTGTTTGTCATCTTGTTAGGTGTAGTTAATCTGCAATGAATTTTTTTTGGTTTTTTAATGGATTGTAATTTTTTTTAAATTAAAATTGAAATGGAAAACAAAAAAACAACAAATACACGATTCGTTGACCACCTACCTGGAGGCAATGTCGACAGGGTGGTGGAGGTTTGAAGTGTTGGCATTGAGGAGTCCTTTGGGTTCTCCACAATGCGCTCACGGAGTTGCTTGATGGCCTCTCCGCGCTCGCAGGTTTGTTGAAAATGACAAACCTGTGCTTTGTGTTTTTTTATTAAAAAACAGGGGCGCGCACTTTTGTGCATACACATTAATAACGCGTGCGCACACATTTTGTCCATGTCGACTCAACCATGTGCACATTCGGCATTGTCGAAGCTGGGACGCGTGTGTGTCACTTTTTTTCCCACTTGCATGCTCCTATTGCGGCCTTCTTGGGTACCAGCTTCGTGCAGGTACCCTTGTATAAATATGCCCATAATTTTGCACATAACTGTGACAATTGTAAGTGGATGGGTCAACTAATGTGATATGTTGAAATTCCATTAAATCCCATCTTACCAAAATTACCATTCATTAATGACCATTGATTTTACGACCCCTTCTCAATTAGGGAAAAGCAAAATGACTCCTAGTCTATTACTATTGTCACTATATTCTAACTAAATGCATAGAAGAAAACTTGTGAATGTCTATACCAATGTTACAACAAGAAATATTTTATACCAAAATATTATTAACAAGTTTGGCCATCCCTTATTTGTTTCTAGTGGTGAGAGAAAATATTAAAGCTATAAAAATATTAGTATTCCCCATCATCATACATAGCTACAACTACATCACAACTCAACATCAAAGCTCAAAAAATCATGAATCCATTCTACTTAATTGTGCACCTTAGCTACATTTGGTGGAAACTCTAACCTTTGGATTCCATTCATTTCCATATAAAACGTGTTGATTCTAATATTGATTACAACATGTTTGAAAATTAATTCATATAGTTAAACACATTCACATAAGACAATGGCACATAAAAACATCAACATATAACACAAAAATCACCCTAGAAACCTCTCTGTTTGAGGAAAGCCAACAAACCAATGAAATTTCACTCATCTATTAATCAAACACTCAAAAATAGGTGTTTACAATCATAACTTGCTAGACCATAAATCACACTTCATTACATGATCATGCTACACTCTACTTCCCAAGTTCAATTGATAGCCATTAGATCCTATTTATATATGCAATACAACCAATTTCTCATTAATGACAATCCATAAATTTCTAACCACTTGTAGTTATTATGTTATAGTCGACTTGCCTGGGTCAACTTTGTTTGATTTCCCATTGATCCATTTTAGTTGTTTTGTTCACTACCCGTCGATTAGTTGTTTTCTTTTGACCAAACAAATTGTTATGGTTGGTCCCCAAACTTCCACCTTCTATCGCCTGTGACTCAATCAAATTTATCCATACACTTTGATTAAAACAATAAGAAATCTCTAACTCCTTCTATGGGGGTCAAAAAATTACAATCAACACACTCCTATAAAAGACTCTCTAAGATACAACCAAAAAAATTAGCTCTCCTAAAAATCAACCCGAGGTGATTAAGATCTTATTCCAATTAGTGAAGAGCTAGAGAGTGTCCTTCTTAAGAGCAACATGGGATAATGAGGGACCAAGTGTAAACCAATGAAGGTGCGAGAGACAATTATGGTAACTCTCCCACAATAATAACCCAAGGGCCAAGCACTCTTGTGAAGATGAGTATCCTCCAAGGGAGCTGAGAGGATGTTAGGAATCTACCCCAAGTACCGCAAGGTTTTTTTCCCTTGTAGTCACCTATAAGGAACATAGGGAGAGAAACTATGGCCACCACTTCATAGACAACAGTTGGGAAGAACAATCGCAAGTTAGGTATCTGCAAATGGGTAAGGAACTTAGGAATTTCAACTTGGAAGAAAGGGGATTTCCTCGTAAGTGTTATGACCATTATATAGGCTCATAGGAATTTCATTTTGATGGTTATTTTTTGGAGACTTATGTGTCATTTTAGGAGATCATCATCACTACAAAATTAATAATTAAATATCAAATATTTCTCTTTTTATATATAATTACTTTCCTTTTATCCAAAACAATCACTAAGTGAATTTTCTTTGAAAAGTAACACTTCATTTATTAATATTTCATACTCATTCTTAATATCTTAAAAATATGAATAATGTGTAAAAACTAGAATGGTTGAAAATATCATATTAAAAAAAAATTAGAGCTAAATGTCATGATCAAGCATGGTGATTTTGGATGTTAGCCATTTCCTCATACTTGGTTTTGGATCTAAAGCTTTTAAGAAAAACTAAAAAAAAATTATGCTCCTATCTATTTCATGAAAACATATTTGATGAGCTCTAATCTATTTCATATTAACCTAATTTGTTGGTAATTAGGAAAATTAATTTAATGATAATTAGAAACAATTTTGCTAACCATTTTTAGTAGAACATGTTTAATACTCCAATTAAAAAATCCTCCAATAGTCACATACATGGATGATTAGTGAATTTTATGAATGAATATCTTTACTAAACTCTATATATGTATATCCTTTTATATAATTTCCAGATAAATATAGACTCCATGTCTCTCATCCAAATAAGTTTTGAATTCTATATATAAATTATATATAAACTACAAATAAATATAAACCCTTCATCCCTCAACTAATCAAAATTGATTAAAAAATTTATTTTAATTATGTAAATAATGAATACATAAATTATAAAACAACAACCAATTGCGGTCATAGAACATATAGACACCAAGCTTTATAGGGTCAAGTCTCATCATTGTCTCATAAGTTAACTTCTTATCAATATCACTTAAATAATGTCACCAAGCTTGACAACAACTCGCTGTCTTCAAGAAAAGATTTGTCTCCAAATAGGATTACCTGTGTGTTCAATAAATATGGTATTTATTTCATCAAACTCATCAGAGGCTTGCCAGTTTACCACACACCATGAGAGATCGACAACGTGGGCATTTGACAACGCTATGAAAATTTCATCTTCTTATTGATTTGTTTTTCTTCTATCAATTTCATAAACAACTCTTTCCTTATTCCTATATTCATTTTACAACTTGAAATTGAAATTAGTTTTGATAAAAATAGAATGTGTATTGAAATAGAGATTTGAGTTTAAATCTTCTAAATGAATATAATTGTAAGTATAACCTTATAATATAAAAAATATCTTCTTAATATTGAACCAAATTAAGACTCAAATTCTAAACTTCTAATGTCACTAAACGATTCTCATATACATTTGCGCAGACAAATATATATTTTGTGATTACACGACACAGTGAGTGACCATAAGTGCCTTTTTACAACACTGAAGTTCTTCTCTCCAAAACTGACTTGGCAGTCGCCTGTGACAAAACAAATACAAATGATTACATGCCTGCGTCTAGGTAGGTTTCTGTATTTCAACCTAAGTCACCTGGTTCGAGTTTATATTCGAATAAATTTGAAAAAAACGGTAATGGAAAATTTGGTGATAAAATTGGACATTCTAGCGGCTATATATTTCAAAATTTTAATATATATATAAAATTTTAAAAATTATTAAACATTATGTAAAATGAAAATTGCCTACGAACATTAACATATATAATTATATTTCAAAAGGATAAAAACATTATGTAAAATGAAAATTGCCTACGAACATTAACATATATAATTATATTTCAAAAGGATAAAATTTTAGGAATTTAGATTAGGTTTTTTTTTGTTTTTTTTATTTTTAATTTTTTATACAAAATACAAGCCTGTTTATGATCCCGTCTAACGAACATAATAATCCCAGCGTCTAACGAAATTGCTAAGGAGGATTAAGCTATGACGGTAACCACGGGTTTCAATCGTTGAACTAATCTTTGATACATATCAGCCTCGCATCTTAGTGTGATCTAAATAATGGCGAATTCTCTGAATGGTTTTCTGTGACACCGCACTAACTGTGTGACATTAAAGCCTTAATTTATACATAGTGATTATAGAAGAAAGAAATACAATAAGCCAATGATGGATACTTTCATAGCCTCCCAAGGGCTCCATGGCATGCACAAAATATGCATGGCTCGTACTCGTCCACTGCATACGCGGGGCTCTCATGCTTTTTCGCTTGCTATTTATTCCACGTCCCTTTATTGAAAGATTGTCCATGGTGTGAACTGGAAACTAGTGAGAGCCATTAAAGTCAACAAATTTGATCCTGACATGACCTCCAAAAAAAACAAACTGTGCCTTCGAGTGATGTTAGGGGTAGTTGAAATTTTAAGGTGAGAAAGGGTATTAAATCTTTGAAGTTTTGGAGTTGAATTCATATAAAAAATAAAAAATAAAAAATAAAAATACAATTTTAGCAATTAAAAATATAATTTTAACTAAAAATTCCAAAACTTAACCCAATTAACCAACTCAGAGATCCATATAATCCATATATAAATATAAAAATGAGAAAAATTCATAAATCTAAATCATAAAACAGTTAAACAATTCCTATCATAATCAATTTATTTATTAAGTTTTACTGTCCTCCTTCAGTCATGATTGTTAACCAAACCTGACATGATTCTTTGAACTTTGTATGTATTTTTGATGTAATAAGGCTGCCTACCAACCAACAAATTTGATCCCTCACATGGCATCCTGCAGCAAAGAGAGACTTTAGGGGAATCGTCATCTTAGCTGCGCATCAAAACTCATTGTGAACAAAGGTGGTAATTAATACAAATTTATTTAATAGGTTTTACGTGGGAGTGGACTGTCGCCAGTCGTCATGGCTACTGCCCTTTCACTATCAATTAGCATTTCAAATTTGAAGATTAGTAGGAATGGCAAGTAATAAGCACCTGCAGCAGCATGTTGTTCGTCTCAGAATTAATTTGTTTAATTAATTATATATGTCAAATTAGTTATATAGTACAAATAATGCTAGATTTATTTAATAAGGAGAGAAAACCAACCAAACCATGGTAAAATCAAAATTTCCATATTTATATAAAGAATTTATATACAAGTCTGAGATATATAAATTAATGACATGTAAAAGTAAAAATGCACTTCAAAATGACAAAGTGAAATTAAAATTCACACACTTCATTAATCGCACTTTGATTTTATATGAAGTGGCCATTACCCATTATTTTACTTCAAATTAGATGAAAAAAAATGACAAACATCACGTCATCCAAAACTTTATTATTTGAGTGTGAAGTTTTTAACTGAACCTTTCCAAACATAAAGATTCCAGCTGAATTGATGAACGATCTGTGTGAGGCAGGTTACCCTTGGAACAGATCATTCCATTCAATCAAAAGTCCAATCACAAATATTAATTGATGCCCTCACTTGACCTGCCCATTCTATGGTGGGCACTCTCACCAACAATTCTGTTGAACGTTAATCACGTTAATCTACAGTATTGTCACGGTTTAATCGGGTCAAATTCTTGAACTGAATACTGGCCGGAGAAGGTGGTCATATGATGTAATCAGAGAGAACATAGAAGAAAATAATATGTGAACGGATGCAATTCTTTTGAACAGAAGAGAGGGTTTGTTAATTCCAATTTCTCCCCATAATTCAACGGATGAATGCCTCAACGTACTTTATGTTTAAAGTGATTCGTTGATAGTACATAGTGAAGACATACCGACAACATGTTTTATTCCCTTTCACCTTTATTCAATCTTGTACACGATAATAAAAATAAGGCAGGTAAACTCAATTATGAGAATTTTACATTAAATTATTTAAATACATTTTTCTTAAAATTTTCAAAGATATGTACATCTAACCATCTTGATCAAATACATAGACATTGTATATGGTTTTTCTAAAATAATTTTAAAATAATAGTTTGTATAAAAATCATTTCAATAAAGTGAATACTTTAATATTGAAGGTTGGAGGCAGAAATAAAACAAAGATAATGCGGAATGAGCTATGGCTCTTCAATCTTTATTCATAAACGGAGATCAACTGATGTAGTACAATCAAGAACGTAATGTGTATTTAAATACTTATGGAAAACTCTAAAAGCTTTAACCTAGCTTTTGCATGCATGCAAAGCATGCCGTTGCATTTATTGACTGAACGTCAAGAATAGAAACTAATGTTAACTGAAGTAATTACTAATTCTAACACTCCGTCTTAATTACTACTGCTGACTACTGCAGCTTTTACAATGCCTAAAGTATTTCTATGAATTTCAAAAATATCTTTTGCCAATGGCTTTGTGAAGATGTCAACCAATTGGTCAATCGATTTACAATGCTCAACACGAACTTCACCATTGTTCACAAGTTCTCTTATGAAGTGATATCTGGTATCAATGTGCTTGCTTTTCTAGTGAAAAACATGGTTCTTGGATAGAGCGATTGCTGAATTGTTGTCACAATAAACTGTGGTTGGTCCTTCTTGTTTTTGTTGAAGACCTTCTAAAACTCTACGTAACCAGACTGCTTGACATGCTGCCGATGTTGCTGCTACATACTCTGCTTCTGCCGATGAAAGTGTCACAATGGGCTGCTTCTTGGATGCCCATGAAATCACCCCTGATCCAAGATGAAAAACATGACCGGAAGTGCTCTTCCTATCATCCAAACTTCCTGCAAAATCACTGTCAGTGAAACCTGTCAAAACATCATACTCAGTGCTTGAGTATAAAATTCCATAGCTTGAAGTCCCTGCAACATATCGTAAGATCCTTTTTCCAACTTGCTAATGCGAGTCTTTGGGAGACTCCATGAACCTCGAAATCAAGCTGACAGCAAACATAATATCAGGTCTCGTAGCTGTGAGATACATGAGACTTCCTACAAGTCTCTTAAACATTGTTGGATCTACATTGGGACTACCATCTTCTTTGCTCAACTTAGTACCTGTTGCCACTGGTGTAGGTGTTGTTTTGCAATTAAGCATTATGAATTGCTTAAGAAATTCATTAGCATATTTATTTTGAGAGATAAATATACATTTTTCTGATTGTTCTACTTCTAGGCCAAGAAAGAACCTCATCAATCCAAGGTCTATCATCTCAAACTCTTTTTTCATAGCTGCCTTGAACTCATCTACTAAGAGGTCACCTGTAAAAATCATATCATCAACATACAAACAAACTATTAAAATATGTCCTTGTTGATTTACCTTTGTGTAAAGTGTTGGTTCGCTGCTGCTTCTGCTAAAACCATTTTTGATCAGATAAGAATCAATTCTGCTATACCAAGCTCTTGGAGCTTGCTTAAGCCCATATAGAGCTTTCTTCAACTTGTAAACTTTCTCTTCATGTTCTTTTATTTCATACCCATGTGGCTGCTCCACATAAATTTCTTCTTCAAGAATTCCATTCAAGAATGCCGACTTGACATCCATCTAATACACTTTCCACTTTTTTTGTGCTGCAATTGCTAGGACTGCTCTTACTATGTCCAATCTTGCCACTGGTGCAAAAATTTCTCCAAAATGAATTCCTGGTTGTTGCGATAAACCCTTTGCTACTAACCTTGCCTTGTACCTATCAATCTCACTTTTTTCATTGAGTTTGGTGTTATAAACCCACTTCACACCAATGGGTTTCTTATTCTTTGGCAGGTCAACTAGATCCCATGTATCATTTCTCTCAATGGAATCTATCTCTTCGTCCATAGCATTTACCCAATGCTCTTGTTTTATAGCCTCTTCATAAAACACAGGTTCACTAGCAATAAAAACATAATTGGTATTTGCATCCAATTCATCATAAATATCTGTCAATCTTCTAGTCTTTTTATTGCTGTGATCAGATTCATTACCTGGTTTCAGACTTGATGCTTCACCTCGAACTGAGTTTCTAGGTGTTCTTTCTGCAGTATTTGCTACTGGTGAAGATGCTACTGGATCTTGTTATCCAATAAGCTCCTCATCTTCTCCATCTTCTGGTTCGGGTATTGCAGTTCCCACACCCTTGTCTATGGTTCCATTCCATGACTCTTCCTCCTTGAACAAAACATCTCTGTTGAGGATAACCTTTTTGGTAATAGGGTTATACAGTTTGTAGGCTTTAGTTTGTTCACCGTATCCAAGAAATATACATTTCTCACTCCTGTCGTCTAGCTTTTTTCTTAGCTGTTTAGGAACATGAGAATAAGCAACACACCCAAATATTCTGAAATGAGAAACATTACAACTCATGCCTGACCATGCTTTCTCTGGTACTCTATTCTTCACAATTTTGGTGGGAGATCTGTTCATCACATGAACAGCGCAAGCCACTGCGTCTCCCCAAAATTCATGGGACAAGTTTCTTCCTTTCAGCATGCTCCTTGCCATATTCTTGATGGTTATGTTCTTGCGTTTTGCAATACCATTCTGCTAAGGAGTATATCTTGTAGTGAATTGCCTCTTGATTCCATGATGCTTGCAATAATCATGAAATTCCTTTAATTCATACTCTCCCCCTCCATCAGATCTCAACACTTTGAGTTGATAACCACTCTGTTTTTCAACCAGAGCCCTAAATTCATTGAACTTGCCAAAAGTTTCAGACTTCTGACGAAGGAAATACACCCATGTTTTTCTACTGAAATCATCAATAAAAGTAAGGAAATAATAGCTTCCACCAATCGATTGAGTTTGCATTGGTCCAACTAGATCAGTATGAATAAGTTCTAAAGGTGCATGTGCCCTTCAAGACATACCTTTAGGAAAGCTATCCCTGTGCTGCTTTGCAATGATGCAACACTGACAACTGCATTCTGGCTCCTTCATAGGGGGTAATCCCTTTACCATCTCTTTCTGCTGCAAAAACTTGAGACCACCAAAGTGAAGATGTCCATATCTAAAATTCCATAACCAATAATCATCCATGCAAGTGGCTTTTTGAGCTTAAGAGGTTACCTTGTTGCTGCAATTCATGACTAATGGATACATCTTGTTCCTAGTCACTTGTATTTTGATGATCAACTGTCAATTTGGGGGTTTGTCATAAATTTCACAGTCTGATCCATCAAAGACAAGTCTGTATTTCTTTTCAGTGAGTTGCCCAATGCTAAGCAGATTATCTTCAATACTGGAGCATAATAGACATCTGAGATTGTCTTTTGTTGGCCTTGTTTGGTCAGAATGTTAACCACTCCTTTGTCAAGAACTGGGACTACCTCATCCATGCCAACTTTGACCTCTGTCCTCACTGATTCATTTAGGTCTGCAGTTAGACCTCTATCACCTGTCATATGGTTACTGTAACCACTATCTAAAAGCCAAAGTCCCTTTGGGATTTCGTGTGCAGCATGACATGTAAGAAATAACATATCATCTTTATCCTCAGAGGTATTAGTCACATTAGCATTATGATTTGCTTGATCAGCCTTTTTCTTTTTGCATTTATGAGCATAATGCCCAAATTTATTGCAATAATAACACTGAATATTAGATTTATCTGACCTTTTTTTGTCACAGTTTTTTCCTTCATGGTTATGATGGTGATCTTGATCTTCATTGTCATTACTTTCGCCACTTCTGCCTCTTCCTCTTGACCCTCCTCTGCCTCTGCCTCTGCCTCTTCCTCTGCCTCTTGAGAATGAGACATGTGCTTTGAAAGCATTCTCTAGAGAGGATTCTTCATTCCTGTTGAGTCTGGATTCGAATGAAAGTAAAGATTCGGTCAACTCGTCTATAGAGAGAGTACTTAGATCTTTCGCTTCTTCAATCGCTGAAACTTTAGACTTAAATTTGTGGGGTAGGGATCTCAGAACCCTTTCAATCACCCTTTGATCTTCCATCTTTTCACCATAGATATTAAGCTGATTAACAATACCCATGACTTTGGTCATGAACGAATCTACTGAGTCTGATTCTTTGATCTTCCGATCTTCAAAATCTCTTCTCAGATTTTAGAGTGTAGATGTCTATACCTTACTAGCACCTTGATAACTGGTCGCCAAGGTATCCCATGCTGCTTTGGCATGAAATGACGCTGATATCTTTGGAAATATGTTGTTATCCAAAGCATTCATTAGGAGATGCAGTACCTTTGCATCCTTCTTCCTGTGCGCTCGCAGGGCATCCTTTTTTGCATTTGAAAGGGCTTGGAAAGATGTATCATCTGCAGGTTTGGAATAGCCATACACGACAAATTCCCATGCATCTTCTGACTTGAGATAAACTGCCATCCTCGTGGCCCAGACATCATAGTCCTTTTTCCCTGTAAGAGGAGAAATCTAAGATTGATTGCTGCTAGAAGCCATAGACGCTGTGATGTCCTTCACTGGCTTTTTCAAAATAATCTCCTTCCTCTTTTTTCAAAATAATGTCTCCCTCTTAAACAAGATTTGAAAAATATCTTCAAATATCTTCTTCTCTTGTAAAAAGAAAAAAAAAAAGCTTACTCAATAACTGCGTGAAAATCAAAAAACAATCACATGAAGTAAAAACCTTTTTGCACTTGTCCAAAATGTCGACGGCTTGTTCCAATTACCGCTCTTTGTCCTAGGGAGAGGCTGCGGTGAAATCTCATTTTTTTACCTCTTATCTCCCCAAACTACCGCTCTTTAGACTATAGTGTGGGTGCGATAGTTCCAAAATTACTGCTCTATGGACTATAGGGAGGGCACGGTAGTTCCAAAAACTAGTTTTTTTTTTTTTCAAATTTTCCAAAAAAAAAAATTGTGTAAAAATTCTTCAAAAAATAAACTTACAATTCTTCAAATCTATGGCTTTGGCTTCTCTGGAAATTGATGCTACCATTTTGATCTTCTCCTAAGCTCTGATACCAAACTAAAGGTTGGAGGCAGAAATAAAACAAAGATAATGCGGAATGAGCTACGACTCTTCAATCTTTATTCATAAACGAAGATCAACTGATGTAATACAATCAAGAATGTAATGTGTATTTAAACACTTATGGAAAAACCTAAAATCTTTAACCTAGCTTTTGCATGCATACAAAGCATGCTGTTGCATTTATTGACTGAACGTCAAGAATAGAAACTAATGTTAACTGAAGTAATTACTAATTCTAACAAATATCTCATTGAAATATTAATATTTTTTATTGATCTAGGTGGATTTTTTTGAACGATTCGAAATAAAATCTTCAAAAGCTATGTATAGCTCATCAAGAGCTTTCCAATGACGCGTGATTCGGGCCCAAACGAACTCCAGATAGATGAGATATTGAGTTCTGAAGTTTTCTGCAAACAAGTAAAAAAAAGTAAAAGGGGTGCCACATGGCACACCCACAAAGTGGTATGTGGCCTGTACAGATAGGTCGAGGTCGTTTGTCGACATGGCACCACTCTGAGCTGCCACGTTCCAGGTTACATGTTGAAGTGGATAGATGAACTGGCAGATGTTGCTTACATGGACCTATTATAGCATGACACATGGCATATTGAGTGTATAGGTGGACCAACCGGAGGATGCCACATGGCAGTTCGATTGGCCACCTCATAGCCTTATCTACCAAAAGTTATGGGCTCCTGAGAGGATCGAACCTCGAACATTTTTCCCAAAATCCTATGACTCTACCAATGCGCCGAAGGTGTTCCATAGAATACGTAGCTTGGCAAATATGGTATTTATCTTTGAATGTTTATTGGTTGGAAAAAAAAACATAACCATATCCCAAGTTTATGGAGGGGGATTAACATATTTCCAAACTTATATGTCACCATACACCATATTCCACGGACTTTGGTATATAATATTCATTTCTATATAACTCAAATAGCAAGGCCCATGGGTTTGAATTCAGGAACTTTGCTCCCATCTCACAGTACTTTACCAATGCGCTATCGCCCAAACAACTAATATGGACTAGCATTTAATATTTTTGAATTTTTAGAGAGATTTGGAAACCAAAAAGGTGTGCTACGCTTGGCCCTTCAAACCACCATTTACAAGTATTTAAAATCCAATTCGGTTTGCGTGCTAGAACTGTATAGTGGGCACAAATTTCTATGCAGAGGAGGCCTAACAAAGAAACCAAGGTGGGTTCGTACAACGTCAGTGAGCATTGTCTTGGACTACGTGCCACGAGAAGTCTCTAGGGAAGTATACAATGTTTACACTCATTTTTCTCGATTTTTTGAGACAAACACAATGACAGTTCCTGTTTCTGCATCTAAGGAACGAAACTCAGAAATGTCTTTAGAACTCATGTATGGAAGCTTTTGAAGAATTAATAAGGTCAGTCTCTCATTGGAAGTGACCTGGAGACGTAGTCCATCAAGGATGAACTTTTTTATCATCTGCTATCTTCAAATTATGGTTTGCATCTCTTGATATATTGCAATTTTGTTAATTGTGCTCTCTTAAATCTTGTGTTTTTAAAAGCCTTTAAAATTTAACTGTTGGTTGAATATTCACACACAATTCAAGGTTATTTTAATATCCATCATTTTTCAGACAATGTTTGATATCAGAGCATGATTAACTAAGGAGTTTTAAGTGTGAATGTTAACAAGGCTTAGGTTCAAGTGAGGTGAAGGGCAACTTGAAGAATTTAATTCGAAAAATGGAATCAAGGCATGCAATTTCAAGAGAAAGAATGGCTTCACCAAAAGGTGAAGGAGATACTCCATTTGCGTCTAATGAAGAATTTATTAAGGCTTTCATGTCCATGAAGTCTATGGTAGAAGAAATTTATAGAGAGCGTAAAGATCATGAAGAAGTTCGGCCTTCTGTTAAAACTGAAAGAGGTAAAGGAGATGGAGGTGGTAGTGACCCTCCTAAAACTCCACCATCACCATCATCTTCTTCTAGTTCTAGTTCTTCTTTTGATGCATGAAAGATGCATTCTAAAAAATTTGACCATGATATTCCTTTGTTAAAACTTGATGTTAAGTTTGATTTGCCCATATATAATGGTGAACTTAATGCAGAGAAACTCGATAACTGGATCAGACAAATCGAGGCTTATTGCAGGATCTAGAAGACTACAGATGATAGTGCAAAATTGCATTTGGGAACTCTCTGTATTGGAGGCACCGCACTCATATGGTGGGAGAGTAAGACTCAGGAAGACATTCTCACTAAAGGTAAAATTATTTCTTCCTGGTATGACTTTACAGATGCATTGAAGAAAGAATTTTATCCATTAGGCTACATGTAGCAAGCCATGATGGATTGGAAAAAATTGAGACAAGGTAAAGGGTCAAAGTGTGTAGGAGTACACACAAGAATTTAGAAAGAGAGCTTTGGTATTGGGTATAACTCTTTACACTCAAGAAACACTTCTCAAGTTTATAGGAGGATTACATAGTTATTTGAATCATATGATACTTATGTTTAATCCTACTAATCTTGATGAGGTTTGTGTACAAGATACTCACATGGAATTTAAGGGGAAGAATTCTCATGAGAAATTTTCCAAAAGCACCTTCAAATCGACAGAAAAAAAAGGTTTAAAGGTAAAGGAAAAGGAAAGCAAATAGATGTTGTACGGAAGGGTGATGATAATCCTACTTGCTCTCATTGTAAGAAAGAGGGTCATGAAGAATCCAAATGTTGGAAATTACATCCAGAACTTAGGCCAAAGAAGTTTTGGAACAAGAAGAATGACAAGAAGACTACTTCCACTATCCAACCTGATTTGGGATCTAACTCTAGGGATGAGACCAAAATTGTAGCCATGGGCATTCAAGTTAAAAATCCTTTCGTTTATGTTTCAAAGAATGAACCTATTTTTTATGAAAAGTAAAGGAGTGACTTGTTTCATATAAGAGTAATCTCTAAACACACCAAAATAGATACTATTTTCGATAATGAATCTAAGCTAACCTTATTTAAGAAAAGATAGTTAAAAAACTTGGTTTGGAAACTAAGTCACATCCTAAACCATATCCACTTGGATGGGTATGCAAGAATGCATAGTTACAAGTTACTAAGCAGTGTAGACTTAGGTTTTCTATAACTTCTAGATTTATAGATGAGGTTGATTTGGATGTGTTCCCACTTGATATCTATGCCATTGTGTTAGGGATTCCTTATCTTTATGATACAAGGGCTATCTTTTACAGAGAAGATAACAAGTATTAGCTCACTAACGAAGGTATTGAGTACATTGTTCAATCTCACCACATGAAAACTAATCTATCTCATGTTTCTGGAAGCCAAATGAAGAGATTAGTGGATACCAGTAAAATTTTTGTTCTCATGATTGTTAAGGATAAAGATGTTGATAAATATGATGCCTTTAAAGGTTGTGATCTTAAACTTAAAGATGAATTGGTTAAGGTTATTGGTAAATATGATACAGTATTCCAGGAACCTAAAGAATTACGTCCTAAAATGGAAATCCAACATGAGATACATTTACAATAGGATGCTCCTCTTTTGAATATTGGTATGTATCGGTCTTTAGTGATTAAAAATGAAGAAATCAAGAAGTAGGTTCAAGAGTTGCTTGAGAGAGGGGACATTTGAACAAGTTCCTCTCCATGTGGTTCATCGATTGTCTTGGTGCCAAAGAAGGATGGCACATGGAAAATGTGTGTGGACTAAGCTTTGAACATAATCATGGTAAAGAATCGATATCCTCTTCTTCGCATCGTTGATCTTTTGGATCAATTAAAGAATGCAATTTATTTCACTAAGTTAGACTTAAGAAGTCGTTATCATCAGATCATGATCCATGAAGATGATATTTGGAAATTGCTTTTAAAACTAAACATGGTTTGTATGAATGGATGGTTATGCCCTTTGGGCTATGTAATGCTCCTACAACCTTCATGTCGGTGATGAATGATGCGTTTAGTCCATTCATTGATGACTTTGTTATAGTCTACTTAGATGACATTCTTATTTTCAGTCGAACTTGGGAAGATCATGTCAAGCATGTTAAGAAATTCCTAGATGTCTTATCAAGGGAGAAATTGTATTTGAATATGTCCAAATGTGAGTTTGGAAAAATATATTTGGTTTATTTAGGCTACATTGTATGGGATGGTGAATTGAGGATTGATCCCTCTAATGTTGAGGTCATCAGAAATTGGCCCAAGCCTAATAATGTAATAGAATTTAGAAGCTTCCTGGGAGCATCCCAATACTGGAGGAATTTTATTTATAACTTCTCATTTATTGCTTCTCCTTTACATGCTTTGACAAGTGTGAAACAATTTTTTCAATGGGGAGGAAAAGAGAAGAAATCCTTCGAAAGTCTGAAGAAAAAATCAATATAACTCCAATACTTGCATTGCTAGATCTACAACAGCCATTCGATATTGAAACCGATGCTAGTGGGTATGCCATGGGGGAAGTCTTAATGAAACATAAGAAACCAATAAGCTATCATTATGAAATCTTATCTAAAGAAGTAATTAACTATCCAACATATGATAAAGAGTTGTATGCATTAGTAGAAAATGTGAAGAAGTGGAAACATTATTTAATGGGTAAAGAAAAAATCATACACATTGATCATCAACCACTACAATATCTTCAATCAAAAAATAAGCTACAACAATTAAGGCACTTCAAATGCATGGCATTTTTATAGCAATTAAATTAGTCAGTAAATACAAGAAGGGTATTTAGAATAAAGTTGTATACATGTTATCAAGACCTCCAACAAATGCATATGTCATCTTACAACATAGTCCTTTGGTTCATGAAAGTGTTGGCTTATATCACTGTTCTAGAGGTTTCCAATGTAGACCCAGGTTCTTTAGTGGTTTGAGGAACCAACAAAACCCCTTCTCACCGGCCCTTTCGGCAACAACCTGCGAACAGGCTGAGGTCTCACCCGAGGCAAAGCTATGGGGGCGCTGCGGAGTCAGGTTTCCACAGCAATGTGATGAGTTGTTTGGACAAGACTACTGCACAACGCACTATTAGACCTGTGCTACGGGATGAGGACTGTGTGATGATAGACTGCATCGCGGTCCTTACTTCTGCAAGCGAAGATGCCTGCGCAACCAATGCATCTTCAGATTGTGCGATTTGGATAGAATGTAAATAATAGGACATCACAACTGACTTATGCACTTCCTATTCCAAACTCAACAATTATGAAGACTTTACTTTATTGCTTAATCATTCATCTACTACCTTAGATTATTTAGCTGTATAACAACTGCAAGTAGACGAAAAATACACTACTGTGCACTTCCAGTGTGGTGTGTCAAGAAGAGTTACACAACCCAAACTCTACATACACTTGTGATTATTCCTTAAACTAATACTTTCACAAACTTAGAATACTGTGCATTCAACATTCATCCATACATGTAATACTTAACATATTATTCCCATCTTTCTCCAATGGAAAATACATATAAAAGCATTAACATAACAACTGATAAATGAGAATCCAGACATCCATTGTAAGCAAATAAGCAAATGCAAATGCATAATCAATCACACTACACAGGATTCACCCCCAGGATGGAGGCTACGTCCACAAGAACTGTTGTTATATTAGTCTTTGGGAAGGGTACAATAGTTCTTTGTCTACACACTCAGCTGCAGACTCTCTTCTCTATCAATCGGCCTCTATGCACTCAGCTTGCAGAGCCTTTTCAAAATTATCTTTACATAATATTTCTTAATAACATTCAACAATAGAGAATAAACAACCCTTTCCCTTACAAAATATGCCTTATTTATAGATCATGCCCGTAGGTCATTTCTTTACAATGCATGGCAATAAACCCTAAGGTTCCCAAAATTGGTGTGGATACCCGCCACCCTACCTTTCACCGTCGACAGCTTGCTCCACTTGCTTTGGCTGCCTCACTGGACCACCCGTGGCTCTGACGCCCTCCTGACAGCCGCAGTCATCAGGAAAATGGTTACAACTGCATCGTGGCCTGTCACTTTCCACCCCTTTAGCCTGCCTATCGCCGTCGACTTAGTGGCCTAGCTTCTCAACTTCTTGCCTCCACTCTCTTAGACATGTCTCTTTCCTCGTCCTTCATTCTGATTCTTATCCAAAATAGGTTGCTTACTCAACTCGACCTTCTTCTATACTTCTTTACCAAAAGTAGCTGCTGCACATGCGTACCTGCACTGCTGCGTCAAAACTGCATCTGTACTTCGAGTTGCGCATTCCTCAAAATCGTGTCTTTTGACTTCGCAACCCAAAATATGTGCAGCTCCCCAAAACTATATACTTATCAAAATTGTGCCTACTTGGGCCATGCCCAACAGGCTCCTAACACTGACTTGTGACTTGTCCCGAACCACTTCAGTCCAGCTGCTCCATCTGTGCTTCTTTTGAAATTCACGAACGGGTGGTGAAGTCTTGAACAGTTGCACTCAATCTTGTAACTACTTCCTTTACTTCTTTCTCATATCCCTTAGCCATGTTTAGAATTTCATCTGTGGCCGGCTCTTCAATTTCTTCCTTCACTTTGGCCTCTGCTGCCTGAAGGTCTTGCAATCTTAGTTCAATATCATCTATCAAAGTAAGTGCTTCTTCCTGCAATGGTTGTAACCTCGCAGAGGTTTCAGCCTCCTTTTCCCTTAAATCCTTGAGCTCCTTCCTAAGTACTTTGGTTTGCTCGAAGGCATGCCTCTTCGGTCGGACCGAAAAATCCTTCATGGAAGCATCCGTAGAGTCCACTTCCTGCTGCTTTCATTGTATGTCATCATGGATCTTTTGCAGCTCTGGCTCGTCCTGCAATATGCTCCAAATGTTTGACACATAATCTAACAAGATTTGGCATTGCGCAACTGCTGCGTAGAGGCCCTCAGTGCCTCTTCTCTAGATTCTTGCGCCTGCTATGCCATATCGACTAGTCGTCGTGCTGCCAATTCGGCAATTTCTGCCTGATGGGCGGCTTGCATCTCTATTATCTTCTCCGCGTGGGAGATTTTCAATCCCCTTATTCTTTCCTGCAGGCTATCAACGGCAGTACCGATCTGTAAGATAGCCACCTCAACTTTTAAATCTTCTTCAACTTCGAGGAGCTTGCATATACTGTTGACACCACGCCTTTTATCCTGCGCTACTTTTCCTGCGTGCGCTGAAGCTCCCTTTCTTTCTGCTCACATTCTCCTTGTACTTTCCTGTAATTCTCTTCATATTGAAGGAGCTGATTGTGCGAGACAATGTCTCGCTCATGCATTTCATGGGATATTTAGGTGTGCAACTGGTGCAACCCTTCAGCTGGTAGCATAGCTACATTCAATTCCAGCTGCTTGAGTAGCCTCACTGATTCTGTCATCTCATCTGTTGGGAACATAATAGACCGTGGCGCAATCTTGACGATGCGCATCCGTGTTGTGAAGTTCAGTGACCTGCACATCGTCTGACTTGGCTCCCCCAAGTGGTCATCATGGTCCGTCTCCTTGGTCAAGTTACGATGGACTTGATCCATCCGTAAGACCAAACTTGTCAGTTTATTGATATTTTCCCTGACCTCTTCTTGCATCGGTTCTTCCTTATCTTCTAAGTGCGCTAACACCCACAATGCTATTTGTTCATAGTCATCATCATGAAGCATTGCGTCAAGCGACTGTCTATTAGCTTTAGACTTCTTCTTTTGTGGCTTCTCCGTCGTCTGGGTAGTTGGTTCCTTCCTTTTCTCTCCTACCTACGGCGTAGGTGTATGGATTGGTGTGCTATGGACCTCTAGGTTCTTATCTATTTGGCCCTCCTCCTCTTCTTCCGAATACGTAGTGATAACAATTTCTAGTGCATCCTCCTTCTAGTCATCAAGCCAGTCTTCAATGATCAGCTCAATCATTGGTGCATCGAGTTGATACTGGTCGTCGAACCATTTCTCTGTTGTTAAGTGCGGCTGTATCTAGATACAGTGTAAGGTGGCCAAAAAACATCTTGGGCCAATACATATATGTCACCTCCTCTGTGATGCATGGGGTCTTTTCTATAATCGCGCATAGCTGTTCAAAATACGTCAGAAACTGTAGATCGTTAAGCCGTTGCTTCTCTAGGCTTGTGGACGCCCACATGTTCGCGAAGCGGACTGCGCGGTAGTCATCTGCTACTACTGGCAGGCCATTCTGATGCGCAGGTTCTTTCCAACCTATGAAATCAATAAGTATTAGCAGCCAGCTAAAATGGAAGGATAACCCCTTGTCCTGGGTATCCTCTATATCCAGCAAAAACTCATTGAGCAGAAAGTTTTCCCAATTATACTCATGGCCATCCATGGCTTTGGCTACTAGGGAAACAATTGATGCGTTCACTTCCTTTGGCTTTTCCTTCCTCAGCAGCCTCCCTTCCAATAATTGAATAGCGAACCACAAGGGTTCAATTGTGATCGGGTCAGTCTCGTATCCCCGGTGGCCTCTGTTCAACTTGAACTCTGCCTTTATCTTCGTGGCTAGTTCTTGGTCGTCTTTCTTGCCGATGAATTCTGCTGTAGGGTCGTTTCCTTTCTTACTTAAACCAGTAATCCTTGCTATCAGGTCAACAATGATATTGACCTTGAAGTCTAACCAAATGTATCCTTAGTGCATGCAAGATAACAGTGTACACACCACAGCTTTGCATTCTTTGCTGCGATGAAAATGTGGGATTCTTAGCAGGTTGAGCAGACCAGACTGGGCCAATGGAAATGCCCAATCCATTGGGACAACCTCTGGATGCTTTCCGGTTGCACCCTCTTTGCTACACATAAACTTATCTGGCTGTAGGTGGGGGAATTTCTCAGTGTCCATTAAATCATGGTCAGCAAAGTTGCAAGTAGGGATTCTGCCAATCAAATCCTCCTTCGTCTGAACATGCTTCGACATTGGAGGAATTGGGATATCATATTGCGCATTCTTGTCCAAGTGCCTCTCCGGGGAATCACTCTTCCGCGGAATGATATATTCAGGAACGAGCCATATAGGTGGTGGAAGGATGCCTTGTGGGGCTGTAGACTTAGAAGCATCTAGTGCCTTTGGTTTTTCTAGTGTGACAGTCGGATTCTTATCTTTCTTTTGTTGCTTCGGTTGGTTTGGCTTCGGGCTCTTGGATGGGCCACCCCACTCTGGTGTTGTCTGCTTCAGCAGCGTCTTCATTACTCCGCTTATACCAGAATGTTTAAAAGTGCCAAGAATCTCTTCTAAGGTATGCTCTTCAGACATAAACTCAACAAATAATCGTACTCTGGTTGTTAAGTGCTTACACTCTTCATAGTTAGTAAAATTTCAAACTCACAGTAACATGCATAAGGGAGAGTTGGAGAATATTTATAGAGACACTACTCGATGGCTTTCCTTCATCGAATACTTAGATATGAAATGTTGCATCCATTTCAAAAATCTCGGTTGGATCTGCACCTTATGTGACATTCAATGTACCGGGAACGACAAGACTAGGCATTAAGTGCTACGTGTGCTGGACGAGATCTCGCTATCATCTCAATCTTTTTCCGCCATAAAACATGTCGAGTCAGATCAAATTTCCTTAAATGCTGAGGTGTAATGGTACTGGCAGTCGTATGACAGGCTAGCAGGCAATTAAATGTTCAGCCCATCGCCCAAATCCCGTTACGATCTTAATCATTTCAGTTGTTATTACGACCGAACGGATGGGATATTCCTTTAATGCGGGGTTGTGTCAGTGCCGCCCTTTTTTTTTGAATAACGGCTTTACTAACTAGCCGACAGTTGTCACAGTCACCTACTTCCGTCATAATGCATTGGCTGCTCTGACAGTTTACTTTGGTAGCATCTCTTGCCCCCGTGTCTTCAATTACGCAACCGCGCCATGGTTAATTCCTTTCGTCGCAGCTACATATAGTCCATGGTCGTCCTTTTCCTTCTGACTGGCGTAGCTACCTTTCCAGCTTCGCAGTGCACGGTACTCAACTGTGAAGTTTGTTCTTTCTCTGCTTCATTGGTCGGCACAGCTACCTTTCCAACGTTGAGCTGCGTAGTTCTCTTCTCTCTATTTTTTTTCTTTTTTTTGGCGCAGCGGCAGATCTTAACAGTGTTGTGCGGTATATACATGTTCCTCATCATACATTGCGTACAGACTCTTTCCCTTTTCGAGTGCCCAATTTCAACTGTACTTGGCACTTAGAAATTTCCTTCTTTCTGATCATCATAGGTTCTGCGAAGCAGGACTATCCTGATAGGGTTTTAGTCTACTTCTATTGACTAGAACTGGAAAGTTATCTCCAACTAATGTGGCTAACTGAGCTGCACCACCATTAGTAACATGTATAACAGTATATGGACCAAGCCAATGCATTTTAAATTTTCCAGGAAACTTCATAAAATTTCTATCATACAGGAGGACTAGATCACCTACCTGAAAGGTCTTGTTTTTTATATGGCGATCATGCCATGATTTTTGACTTTCCTTCTGCTCTTGTTGGTGGAATCCTGCGATGAAGCGATCCTCCTCCAACCCAACCAAGTGTAGAAGCCTTTCTTCTAGTGCCTCTTGATCTTCCATGCTTGTAAACGCAGCTATTCTCAAGCTGGGAACAATGTATTCCATTGGCATTATTGCTTCCTGTCCATAGGCTAGCCTAAAAGGTGTATGGCCAATCAACTTCTTGCATGTGGTTGTGTATGCCCATAAAACAGCTGGAATGCGTAGGTCCCAATCATCCCGGTTTACATTGCATACCTTAGTCAGTGCATTCTCTAGTACTTTATTGAATGCTTCAACAGTTCCATTCGCCTGTGGGTGATATGGCATACTTCATTGATGATGAATGCAGAACTCTTTTTTCAATGCCTCAATGATTCTGTTCAGAAAGTGAGTGCCTTGATCACTCATCAAAATCTTTAGGAATCCAAACCTTGTAAGGATGTCTTCAAATATGAACTACACGGCAGTACCTGTGCTATGATATGAAGATAATGCTAAAGAATTGTTGAAGAGTCTTGTGTTCCTCTTTTTATTGGTATCAGAGCCTATGTTGAGATCTATTGCTATTATTTATGGTTTCTCTATTGCACTTCATCCCCTTTTAAGGTGGGAAGGGTTTTTATATTCAAAGTCTAGTAACTAGCACATCGCTGGTATACGCATTCACTTGCTTGGCCCTATCATCCATCAAGGGTATTCAGGCGTTCTTCTTCAGCACTGTGCTACATTTCTCCAGGTTCATATTTTGAATTTATCTCTTCCATTATGAATTCTTGAAATAGCAGTTTTTACTTCCCTAAATCTGCTTCTTCTAGAAAAGAGAAACATACTAAGCGATGGTCATGGTTAAATAAATATTTAAACAATACTGATTCCGATACTCTATATGATACTGGTGTTGTGTCTCAATAATATGAACCTTAGCCAAACTGGTCTTTTCCTAAGATTGATGTCAATAAAATATATGATCTTCCTATGTTTAAGTTTCGTGCCGCTCAGTTATTTCATTTCACTTCTGTGAATATTCCTATATCTGTTGGTCAGTCTGTATATTAGATCCCGTTAATCAAATCTAAAGATATTTCTTGGGGATTATAACATGAATATAAATATATTCATATTGGTTTAATACAGTTTGGTATCAACCCTCTTGTCCGTCCTGGATTAAATGCTTCTTGTCTATCATGTGTTCTAGATTCACGTCTTAACAAATTTGAAGATGCTTTGTTAGGTGGTTTTCAGAGTCCTCTGAACAATGGCCCTGCATGGTCATCTCTTGTTCCCCGATATCAAGTTTCTATTACAGATCCATATATTAATGAGTTTTTGCAAGCCTATATCCGGTTTTTAGGCTTTGATGTTGCCCCACAATCCTAGATCGCTCAATTACATTGTTCTATCTGTATTCGTTTTGTGTCAACGACCATGCCTGCAATTAATCCCAAATTGCAGAAAAGAGCATTACATGAAGGAATTGTTGTTGGTCCAGGAAATACCACTCCTCTTCAGCTTGGTTTTTCACAAGTTACATTGCCCGAAGAATGGAACAGTTCATACCAACCCTTATCCAAGAAATATCCAGAACTCCATGATAGCTCTTCTAAACAGTTTCGTATTGTACAAAATCCCGATGGGAACACTTCTCTTAAGTTTGGTTCTGCATAGTCATTCACCACCTTGTCTTCCCTATCTAGATCTGCTTCTCATTCTCAATTTTTATCCCGTTCAGTACATAGTCCTTTACGTTCCTCTGTGCACATGTAGCCCTATAATGATCAACTCCGCCAGCACATGGTTAGCCATAGCCAGCTGCCTTTGGCCACTTGTATATTTTGTAAAGATAAATAGGTTGCAAAAAATCCAAAAACCTTTCAGTCTTTAGATGGTTCATCTTCTGCTGAAGTTTCTACTTCTTCTAAACATAAAGGCCAACATTCTAATTGTCCTGACTGTTCATCGTTATTTCGAGAAATCAAAAGTTTATCTCTTCCTAGAGAAAAGGGTGCTTTGTCTTACCTTTCACCTCGACGTCTCGACACTGGTAATTCTAGACCTTCTTTCAAAGAAGGAATCCAGTCAGATCTCCAATTTCTCAAGTTACGAAGTCCAAATGATCCCAAACTTGCAGAACAAATCAAGCTGCAGAATTATGCAAACTTTCAATCTGTTTGCATTGCCCAAAACTTAGATGATGTGGCTAGAGATGTTTTAGACCTTAAAGCACATCTCCAAACATTGCATGGTTCCATAAACCGCATCTCTGAGACTGTTGATGAATTAGTCCAACAACAAAAAGAAAAAACAGTTCAGCTGTTAGAAATTGAGTCCAGTCTGGATATCATTACTAAGTCTGTTGAAAATATACAAACAGCTCTTCCATCTCCTCCTTCTCCCCCATATTATAGCCGGATAAATCTAGAAGGCTATAAATTTAGATATCATTCTGCTAATTCTGAGTCTCATAAATATCTCAAGCAGTTGAGTCCCTAGAGACTGAAAACAGTCCATCACGGTGTTGCGTTAGTAAGAGAAAAGTTTGAAATGTTAATGCAGCGAACAGCCTCTCTTGCCTGTCATGATATCAAAATGGCCTCATCTACTATTTCTATGGATTTAGAAATGTGTGAAACCTCTAACCCCAAACAAAATCGAGTTGAATCTCATTTCTTCCAAAATCAAGCACGAAGGGTTTCTGGCAGAGACATCAGCCATGATAAGTTCCGTAGTCCATTCACCAAATGGACAAATGAGTTAAAAAATGTTGATATCCAGATTGACACCAAAGACCTGTCCAAAGGCTTTGGAAATACATTGATTATAAATTTTGATTGCATGGAAAATGATCAGATTCTAAATTTGTTCCAAAATATTAATGCTTGGGAATTTCAGCGAAAAGCAGAAACAAAAGCATCATGGAAAGAAATTGCTACACAACTCACATGGTCATTCACCGGTATTGCAAAGCTATGGTGGGAAAAATTATCTGAAGAAGAAAAAGCACATATTCTTGAGGATAATGATCCTTTAGAAGCTCTTTTTCAAGCCTTAGCTCATGAGTTTCTATGAGCTTTTCCTCCTGATGCATCCCATACAGCCCAATTGTTTATGTCTCAGAAGCTTTGTGACATTAATCTCCTTCAAGAATATTTCTACACTATGCAATCTATATTGTACAAAATCACTGATCATCAAAATGTAGCTTATCTCCGCCATTATCTTGCCTCTCTTCCTGGTAAGATTCCAATTCTTGTCAATACATATTTATATGATCATCAGGTAAATATTGAAGACCTCTCCCTTGCTGGTCTACACCAACATATACTGACAGCTCTCCAAAAAGAATGTGTTGCCTTGAAAACACAAAAAAATCTCAAAAAACAAATTTTTGTTTCCCAGTCTACCTGTCAGCAGTTTCGTGAAATTTCCAGTTATGGCTATTTCCAACCTCGTCCTCATAAGGCATCTGCATCTGCATGCAATTGCCATTCTAAGAACTCCAACAAAAACTATTCACAACACCGTCCTAAATTCCAGTCCTCCTCTCGAAAAATTTCCTCTTACCTAAAGAAACCTTTCTTTCCACATAGACAGAATAGGTTTGTTTTCAAAAAAAGGACTCAACCACTCAGAAAGTCTACTTGTTATATTTGTGGCAAACTAGGACATTGGGCGAATAAATGTCCCGATAGAAAGACAAAGTTTCAGAATAAGCTTTGTGAGATTTTTACCACTGAATATAATCCTGCTGATTGGGATTTAGTCCCAGCATTGGAAACTGATGATGAAGGTTTCTCTATCCATGAGTCAACCAGTGACTCTGAATATGAATCTGACTTAGATGAGTTAGATATCCAAAAGCTTTCTATTAACTATGATAGTTCTGATGATGATAGAACTTTTATCAGCAATTGTTTTATGTTCTCTATTACTTCTATAAAAAGTCAGATAGAAGAGATAGAAGAAGGAAAGGCAAATCTCCCACCTGGTCTCATCATCATTAGGAGAAGAATACAAGAAAATATTGATGAATTGACAAAGAAGTTGCCAGACTCACAGCAATCAGATTATACTCATGAATGCTTAGATCCCGGCGAAGCTGAGTTACTTCGAAAAATTGTCTTTTATGAAAATAAAATCAAAAGGGACAGAGAGCATTTAGCCAATCTAGCTACTAGTATTCAAGAATCCTTACACCAGCTAGATGATTTGAATTCTGAATATATTCAGCTTACATTGAGAAAATCCCACAGCTTTACCCCAGTTTCAGAACCAGCCCCTGAACCAGAATCATTTCCTGAACAAAAGAGTTTGGGCGACAGAATGGTCATCACCATTCATATCAAAACAGAAGGGTATAAAGATTATGAAATAGACACCCAAGTATATACATGCGCTATGAATAGCTGTTGCAAATATAAAGCTATTCTAGAATATTTTTGGCAACCTATTTCCATACATTTCAGAGTAGTCAATAAAGAGCTCATCAAAGTTAATTTTATTGCTCCAGATTTTCCTATCTTATTGGGAAAATCCAAAACATATGTTACATTATACTGTCTAGACACAGGAGCAGACATTCTTTTAGGACAATATTTTGTCAAGAAACACCTGCCCATGGCAGTCAGAGAAGATTCAGTTGATTTCACAGTTCAAGGAATTATGACTTCTATTCCAGTAAAGTCTAATTTCATTATCATAATCTCTCCTGAAAATCCAGACATTATTGAAGAATCAGTCAGAGAACTGGCCAAAATCAAGAAAATAGTCAAACATGTAGACCTCCATGGTCAAGAGATCCTTGCAGACATAATACAGAAGTTGAAGACAGATTGTACTTCTGATCATCCAGATGCTTTCTGGAAAAGAGAAAAATATTATGTCACTCTCCCATATAAGTAGAATGCAGAGATCAAGCCCCAAAAAGCATCAGCAAATAACATGAGCCCAACAGTGCAGCAAGCCTGCAAAGAGGAGATACAACAGCTGCTAGACAGAAAGCTGATTGAACCTTGTAAAAGTGCTTGGGCATCCCCAGCATTCTACGTCAACAAGCATTCTGAGCAGAAAAGAGGAAAGAAAAGGTTGGTAGTCAATTATGGAGAATTAAATAAAGCTTTAGAACCAATCAGGTATCCTTTGCCTCATAAAGATTTAATTCTGTCTAAAATTACAAAGGAAAATGTCTTCAGTAAATTTGATCTTAAAAGCGGATTTTGGCAAACTGGCATTCCACCAGAAAATAGGTATAAGACTGCATTTGTAGTTCCTCATGGCCAATATCAGTGGACAGTCATGCCATTCGGCCTGAAAAATGCTACATCAGAATTCCAAAAAAGGATGGAAGACATTTTTTCGCCATTTAGATTATATTATTGTATATATTGATGATTTACTCATTTTTAGTAGGGATGTTGCAGAGCATAAGGTGCATCTAGAGCAGGTTTATAAATTTGTATTTAAACATGGGATTGCTCTTTCAGCAGCCTCAGATAAGTTTGTTGTTGCACAAACATCTATTGAGTTCTTAGGAGTCCAGATTACCCAAGGGAAAATAATTTTGCAACCGCATGTTTTGCAAAAACTTTTAGAATTCCCTTATAAGTTGCAGGATATTAAGCAAGTACAGCAATTTCTTGGTTGTTTGAACTATATCAGACAGTTCTATCAAGCACAGGCAAAAGACACAAATTTGTTGCAGAAAAGGTTAAAGCATGGAATAGAGTGGACAACAGAAATGACTGATACAGTCAAAAGAATCAAAATAAACATTCATAAGCTTCCTCCCCTATCTCTTCCAGTTCCAGAACTCCCATTCATTGTAGAGACTGATGCTTTAGATCAGGTTTGGGCAGCAGTTCTACTGCAAAAATATTCCAAAAAAGAAGAAGTATGTGCATACACATCAGGCACATTTTCTGAAGCAGAGTTCAAATATCCATCTTAGCATAAAGAGATTTTAGCAGTCAAGAAAGGTATTCATCATTTTCAAATATTTCTTAAGAGTGTTTGTTTCACAGTAAGGACATATCTCAAGCACATGAAGGGCATGCTCGCTAATAGAAGATTGTTAGAACATGGCAATGCCATAGTTCTAAGATGGGCAGTCTAGCTTCAAGGTTTTGACTTTGAGATTATCTACAAAGATGACAAAGATAACCATCTTGCTGATATGCTCACTCGAGAAGGATCACAGTGCCAAGAGATTAAGGTTTTTGAAAAAGGAGAGTCTTCATCCTCAGCTGCAACAGATAATTCAGTCCTTGTTTTTCATGAATGCATTTACTGCTATTGCAGAGATTGTTTTCACAACAAGATCCAAACTCTTCCTTTTGAAATCCAACAGCAAATACTCCAAGATCAGCTAAATTCTCCAAAGGGACGCCGCAACTACAATATCAATTTTAATAATCATCTTCTCAGAATCAACCATGTTAATATGATTATTGGGCATTTTCATTTGCTTTCAGGAGAACAACAGTTTTTTGTTTATATTTTTGACCCTGTTATTAGATGGATAGATTTTTATGCCATTCACCAGCTTGCGAGAGAAAATGGCAAAGTTATTGTATGTTTCTTTTGTGATGATCTTCATACTCGCCAGTGGAGTCCCTGGATGAATATTTTATTCTTTTTATATGTTCCCAGAATCTCAGCCTTAGAGCATGCCTCTCCCCAGGTTTTCATTCCTATGCTGAAAGATGAAATATATGGTGCCTCTCTCATCTATGGTATTTTCCAGTTCGACATCCTTTGGAAAGGTGCTACTGTCCACCCCTCAGTTACTCTAGGATAAGAATTTAGGCTCATTATCAAACACCGTTTCTTTGGTGATGTTTCTGTTCCCAGCTACATGAGACCTGAACTTTTCAAGCAGTCTCCTTTCTTTGCATGTTTTTGAGAAGATGCCCTTCACTGGATGGAGGATGTAATACATTATGGTACTGATTATCACCGCCAATACTTTCTACAAGATTCTTCAGAAGACAACGAACTTGACCATGATGGATTTGGGTCCAAGAGATTTGATTCAGATCATAGTCCGCCTAGCTATGGTTAACAAGTTTAATTTTGTCTTTTATGGGTTCTTTCATGAATCTCTACTTTGTATAAATCTGCCAGATCATGTCTAATTTTGTATCTCCACTATGTAAAAACTTTTAGTACAATATAATCTGTACTATAGATTTGAGATGCCTTCTGCATTATTTTGTTTAGTGGGTTCTTTGAAAAGAATCTCCACATTGTACAAATAAGTCATCTCATGGTGCAGATGTCTCTTCATGAGTTACCCGAAAATCAAAGATGCATTGTCAATTAAAAAAAAAAAAAAAACATCTCCGTGGTCCATGAGTCACAACTTTAGATACCGACAGCTTCTACTATTTAACTATTCTAAATAATGAGTCATCGATTCCTTTCTTACGATGCACTCCTCTTTTTGTATAAATAAGTGCTTGAGGGATCATTCTGATCATTCGGAATTTGAACGCAAGAGTCTGAGTTTGTATTAAGTCTGAGTCTGTATTGAGTCTGAGTGTGGGAAACGAGCAGACAGTGGCTTTGGTGTTGTTGAGTTCCCAGTGTGATAGTCTAGTGAGCATATGCAGAGATGCTTAGGTAGCCTTGTGATAAGTTACAGCAGCAGCTGGAACTGAAGCATAAACGACCTCTGTACTTTGTGTTCAGGACTATAGTCTGTGTCTGTGTTTCTCAGTGATGAGCTTCCCTATCCGAAGCCAATCTGAGTAGAGTCTGTAATGTATGATATGACGATAATGCTGAAGAATTGTTGAAGAGTCTTGTGTTCCGCAGTCCTTTACTGGCTTTTCTTCTGCCTATCTGGTGAGGTAATCAATTGCAGTAATAATGTACCTCGCACCAGTTCTCTTTCCCAGTGGGTTTATAGGTCCCATAAATCAATTTCCCATTTCTCAAATGCATGTAATGTCAACTGTGGATTCAATGGCATCTCGTATCTTCTCAATGGCCTTCCTTTCCTCTAACAGACATCGCAGCGCTAATAGTGCTCCTTCGCATCTTTATGAATCATAGGCCACCATAGCCCTGCCCTCAATATCTTCTGTGCAGTGGCTCTTCCTACGTAGTGACCTCCTGCTGCTCCTGAATGTGCATCAGCCAGTATGAATGGTTTCTCATGCTCTAACACACACCTGCGCTGTACTTCATCCGGTCCCAATTTATATAACTGACCTGCGATAATGGTGAATTCTGCTGCGTAGTGAACTCTATGGGTTCCAATCCAGTAGTAAAAAATTCTATGATTTCTTTATAATAATCATCATCTATCTGGATAGCAAACAACTACGCGTCAGGCAAATTGTCTTCAAGATTCGTAGGCTCTTCTCCTGACTCAATCCTTGACATATGATCAGGTCCCAAGTTCAATCTTCTAGGTTTAACTACTATTTAAAAATCATACTCCTGTAAGAGTAACAACAATCTATAGATTCACCCCCCTAACACTGGCTTGTTGACTAGGTATTTCAAAGCAAAATGGTCAGTGAACATAGAGAAGTGCGCACCAAGCAAGTAGTGCCTGAACTTCTGCAGTGCATAGACCATAGCGAGGCCTTCTCTCTCAGTGGTGGTATAATTATTCTCTGTAGATGAGATCTTCCTACTCGAAAATGCGATGGGATGGTCAATACCTCCCTCTCCTGGTTGTGATAAGACAACCCCCAATGCTATACATGACGCATCAACATGGACATGAAATGGCTTCTCCCAGTCTGGAAAAACTAGGATCAGCGCAGTTACCATTTTTTCTTTCAAGTTGTCAAACCCTTGTTCACACTCTGCATTCCAAATGAACAACGCATCTTTCTTCAGCAGCTTCTCCATTGCCGCGGTTATCTGCGCATAACCCTTTATAAATTTCCTGTAGTAACCAGTATGCCTTAATGTAGTGCGCAGTTGCTTGATTGAATTTGGTGTCGGCAAGTTTACAATAACTGTGATCTTCATAGGATCAACCATCAAGCCATGTTTGCACACAATGTGTCCCAATAGAATTCCATTAGGTACACAAAAAATACACTTCTTCAGGTTGAGCGACATTTGATGTTGTCTGCATTTTTCTAGCATCAGTCTCAGATTTACGCAATGGTCCTTTAGCAACTCGAACACTATCCAATCATCAAAATAAACTTCTAAAAACTTATGCATGAAATATTTGAATGTTGCGGCCACAACTTTGGAAAAGATGGCAGGCATGTTCTTCAGACCAAACGGCATGACTGTGTACTGGAACGACCCCCATTCGGTGGCAAAAGTGGTCTTGTGTCTGTCTGCAGGATCAATTCTTATCTGATGGTATCCCGAAAATCCATCAGTTAAGGAATAAGCCTCATTTCCTCCAACATTATCGAGTACCTCATCCGTGAAAGGAGTAGGAAATGGGTCATGCATTGAAGCATCGTTCAACTTTCTAAGATCCACACAAATATGGATCTCGCCTTTTGTCTTCTTATCCTGGACAACCATAGGGCTTATCTAGTCAGACTCTTCGACTGGCTCGATGATCCCTGTGTCGAGCATTTTATCAAGTTCTTCCCTGAATCACTCTTTGTATCGCGAGTTCAGCCTATAGGGCCTCTTCTTCACAGGATTTGCACCCGGCTTAAGAGGTATCTTCATAACTCCTATGTCTCCCAAAATGCCCTTCATCTCTGTAAACTTTGTTGGGAACAACTCCTGATACTCATGTAACAGGTCTGCGATCTTCGCAATAGTCTGATCATCCCAGTAGTCTCCAATAGCTGCGAACTTTGGCTCTTCGCTGGTTCCAATGTTCACTTTCCTTGTTTTCACAGGTCCACTCATATCTTAGATTTCCAGTGAAGGTCCCTCTACCTCACATGCACCTTTTGACTCAGGTATCTTAATTTTGTGCGGGTCCTCCTCATCACTGTCTTCTTTTTCTTCAACTTCCTCAATGAGGTTATAACATTCCATGGTATGTTCTACCTGTTCCTTCCATTCAGTTTGTAGGCTTGCAGGTACGCTGTTAGCTCCGAATAATTCCTCCAATGTCATGTTCTTATGTGGACATTCTGGTCGGAATATTCTTTCCTTAATAAGCTGCAGCGCATCATTTATGGTAGGACTCTCGTCCTCAAAACTGAAACTCTTTTGGAAGTTCGCAGTCAGGGAAGGCCAATCCATAGTTTCCCTGGACAACTCCATATCTAAGTACCATTTATTTGGAATTTCTTCCTCCAGCGTGTGCACAAACAAATGCACCCATTCTGTCTTTGGTCTCTCCTCCCATGCTTGTGAACAGATGTCAATATGCTTCATGGGGTTTGTATGTCCATTATATTTCTCAAAGGGTAGTGTGACCTTGTTAGCAAACTTGATATGCATCTTGATTCTGCATTGATCCTAGGTGGTCAATGTTTGCTTATGCGCAACCCACCATCTGGCAGGTGTTTCGTGCAGGGCCATATCTAGTACTGGTAAGTGGTGTTCATCTCCAATTGATGCAGTATAATATTTGATAAAGGAATAAATGTTAGATAAACCATCATATGTGGGGATTGGGCTTACCTCCTTTCCAATCCAGCATAGTGACTTTGTAATCTGAGTGCATCTCCTTGTAGATACTTCGTGCATGTGACTTTGCCAATTTTCCAATCCTACATCAGAATCTGAGATGCAAGAACTGTCGCATCTCCAGTTGAGAGTTCCATCCGCAGTAGGATTAATGTAATCTTCCTGGTTCGCAGTCATCTTATACAATCGGTCCAAATATTGAGCCCTGGATTCTTCCTGAATCGGCTCACTGTATCTGTCTCCGTCTGCAGGGTACAATGGTGTGATGACCCTAAGATGTTTCCCTTCGAAGATAATCTTCTTTGTCTTCAAGTTTATGATGGTGAGGTTATCAATAGCGCAGTCAATTCCCAACAGTGCAAGAAAAGGTTGACTATCATCCACAATCTCGATAACCTCGAAATCTGTGTAGCTCTGCACTCCATCAATGCCAACAATGACGTTGGCTAACCGTCCAAACGGTATAACCTTCTCCTGGTTGGCCATTCTCAACTGGATAGTTGACCATAACAGCTTTGGTCTCCCCATATGCCGCCATGTCTGTTTAGTTAAGACATTTACTTTAGATCCGAGATCAAGAATGATCTCATCCATTCCATAATCTCCTATATATGCACTGAGTCTCATTTCTCTTCCCGTTCTCTTGTGTTTCTAGATGTGATGAACTGCGCTATTAGTAGTTTCACTTTCGATGCGCGGTTCATATTGTTCTAACAACTTTTGCAAATCTGCTATAGCGTTTGGACTCTTCAACAACTTCATGCATCTCCTGAGGAACTGTGCAACAGAGGTGCATGTCTCTGCTGCGGTGCTCGTTCTGTCATAAGCAGACGGCATATCTTCCATATGCGGTATTTTACTGCGCAACGGGATTCTAGGTGATCTAGGTGTTGATTCTTTAAAGATATCCCACGCTTCTTCCAAGAATTCTCTGTTTTTCTTCAAGTCAAAAGCAGGTGCTTTTCCAGTGGATTTTCTTATCTGTATTGTTTCAAGAGGGGTCTTCTTAGTATTAAAATCTCCTGAGGTCAAGGATTCTACTCCTCTATCTCGCCCTGTCGCAGCACCACTGCGTGTCACTACATTAATACTTGGATCCGCAGGTCTCCTTTCTACTGCGATCAACTGGATGTTTGGGGTCGGTGCCTCTGGCCATTTCCGTTTATGCATTTCTACCTCTAACACTGGGCAATCTTCAATAACATGATCAAATGATTGACAATAACTGCATGTAGTGCATGGGTTCGTACAGTCTCTAGATACATGGCCTGCTTGGCCACAATTATAATAGATTACTTGACCTCGACTTCTTCCTTGTGTCGGGTCATTATTCCTTCCTCTTCCGCGATATCCTCTGTGACCTCTATATGCTCCCTGATCATGTTGTGCATTATCTTGTTTCTGCGGAGTCTCTCCTTTTACTCTGTACATTCCTCCATACATATGCTCAATGTCTTTATTTCTTTCTAACATGAGCTCATATGTGCGGTAGTTGGACTCATCATGCCCAACTGACTTACAGAAATTACAATAGAGGTTTTTAGGTGTTCTTACGTATTTCTATATCAGGTGGCAGTCTTCTGGCCAGTGTCCTCTAGTTCTGCAAATTTCACACCATGGCCCTTGGTTCGGATTTAATGGGTTTGGTCCACCCATGTTAAGGAAGTCTTGGAATAAGGGACAATGATCCTTAGTGTGTCCTTCCCCTTTATAGCCTATACACCAGACTTCCTATCTTTCTTGCTTTCCTTTCTTGATATCTTGTAGTTGTAGTGTCAAGGTAGCTAACTGGTTCTGGATCTGCGACATCCCAGTGCTAGTTTCTCCCATGGGTGAAGCTTCCAGCTTCATTGCGATCTCCAAGGCTTCTGCCTACAAAGCCACTTTCTGATGCATCAACAGCTGTCTGATATGGGGCAACAACGCGGCTATAAACCAATCCTTGTGCTGCCGTGGTGCTATGACGAAGCTTACTTGGTCCAAAAATGTCTTAAACTTCTGGTCAAATTCCCAAACCATTTCATTAGGTCTATGTTTGATCTTTTTCAACTCTGTGATGCACTGTGACTTTGACTTTGGCTTCTTAAATTATGCTAAGAGTGCAGCCTTGATTTCTACCAGGGTTCTTTGGTGTCCCTGTGAATATTTCATGAACCAATGCAAGGTTTTGTCTCTAAAGGTGGTGACACGTTGTGCTTGCTTAACAGCATTGTCTTGTACTTGTTTAACACTCCAAATGGCTTCACATAGAAACCAGTGCTGATCAAGGTCTTCTAGACCCATTCCTTTGAATATCGACAACTTAATATCCTCGGTCATGCTTCTTCTAGGTGGTGGAGGATTCTGCGCAGATTTCTGAGCATAAAAGATAAATGGAATGGTCTGAGTGCTAGGGATATTCGCAATAGGGGGGTTCTGGACTGGCTGAGTTTGTGCAATGGAAGGCACGGTGTTCCCACTCGGTGTATTCTGCGGAGTAATGGGATGGTAGGTGGAAGATAGAGGTGTGGTTTGGCTATCAGGTTCATCTTCTGAATCAATGTCTACTTGGAGTCCGGGTCCATTAGCAGTCTTCTTAGGTGTATATTTATACCTTTTCCCACTTCTTAGATTATGTGTCTCTTCATCTAACTCACTAAAAATGCTATTGACCATTACAGAGTTCAAAAATTTTACTGCATTCTAAAAACACCTTTCTAATCTAAAAGTATTTTAATGTATAAACTGAGGTTGTTCAATTACTTACCTCTAAATCCTTTGAAAAAATCTCTTTCGGCTGCGTTGTAGGACTTTAGCATGTCCACAACGAACTACGTCACAAAATTTTTTAATGTACTATCGACCCAGAAGTCGACTGCTCGTAAGAATGGACTATCTAGTGCTTTGATCCTTTCAATAAGCTCTGGTGTCCACTCGGTTGATACTCTTCATGGGATACAGTTTTTGTGTTCTACAAGCCTTGACAACCAGTTGTGTAGTTCATTCCCAAAAGACGCCCATAAAAATTTGAGCACGTCTTTCCACAAATATTTGCTCAACCACTGAATGCCAGAGAGATGCAGGTGTCTGTTTTCTTTCCTTGCGAAGTCTCAACCATTATGAAGAATTTACTTTAGCGCTTAATCATTCATCTACTACCTTAGATTATTTAGTTGTATAACAACTGCAAGCAGACGAAAAATACACTGTTGCGCACTTCCAGGGCAGTGTGTCAAGAAGAGTTACACAACCCAAACTCTACATACACTTGTGATTATTCCTTAAACTGATACTTTCATAGACTTAAAATACTGCGCATTCAACATTCATCCATACATGTAATACTTAACATATTATTCCCATATTTCTCCTATGGAAAATACATATAAAAGCATTAACATAACAACTGATAAATGAGAATCCAGACATCCATGGTAAGAAAATAAGAAAATGCAAACGCATAATCAATCACACTACATAGGATTTAACGTGGTTCACCCCTAGGATGGAGGCTATGTCCACAAGAACTGTTGTTATATTAGTCTTTGGGAAGGGTACAACAGTTCTTTGTCTACACACTCAGCTGCAGACTCTCTTCTCTATCAATTGGCCTCTGCACACTCAGCTTGCAGAGCCTTTTCAAAATTGTCTTTACAGAAGATTTCTCAATAACATTCAACAATAGAGAATCAACAACCCTTTCCCTTACAAAATATGTCATATTTATAGATCATGCCCGTAGGTCATGTCTTTACAATGCATGGCAATAAACCCTAAGGTTCCCAAAATTGGTGTGGATACTCGCCAACCTTCCTGTTGCCGTCCACAACTTGCTTCACTCGCTTTGGCCGCCTTACTGGACCACCCGTGGCTCTAACGCCCTCCTGACAGCCGTATTCATAAGCAAAACGGTTACAACTACATCATGGCCTGTCACTTTCCACCCCTTTAGCCTTCCTGTCACCATCAACTTAGCGGCATGGATCCTCAACTGCTTGCCTCCACTCTCTTAGACAGGTCACTTTCCTCGTCCTTCATTTTGCTTCTTATCCAAAATAGGTCGCTTACTCAGCTCGACCTTCTTCTATACTTCTTTACCAAAAGTAGCTACTACGCAACTACACTGCTACGTCAAAACTACATATGTACTCCGAGCTGCGCATTCCTCAAAATCGTGTCTTCTGACTTCGCAGCCCAAAAGTTGCACAACTCCCCAAAACTGTATCCTTATCAAAATTGTGCCTATTTGGGCCACGCCCAATAGAAAGTTATATTGAACAATATGCTAAGGATGAAGAATTTAAATATGTATATGAATCTTTAATGCATGGCACACAAACTGAATAATTGGGCTATCATATTCATGATAAGTTATTGTATCATTTTGGCAATGTTTGTATTCCATGGGGTGAAAGAGTTCATATAATTAGAGAAGTTCATAATTCTCTTATTTCTGGTCACTTTGGTGTAGGAAAAACAGTAGCTCAGCTATAGAGGTATTTTTATTCACCTCAAATGAATGAAACAATATTCAAATATGTAAAGGGATGTATTATGTGTGCTACTACTAAGCCAACTAACAAGAAATTGGGCTTGTACACTCCACTCCATGTACCTTCTCGTCCATGATAAAGTGTGTCTACTGATTTTGTGGGAGGGTTTCCTATTTATAGGAAAGGTCATGATTACTTGTAAATGGTTGTGGATAGGTTCAGTAAGATGTGCATCTTGATGCCTTGTAAAAACCATGTGACAATAGAAACGACTGCACACTTGTTCTTCAGGTATGTTTGGGTTCATTTTCAGTTACGTACATCTATTATATCTGATCAGGATGCACACTTCCTTGGGAAATTTTAGTCAACTTTGTGGGAAATTATGGACACTAAGTTGAAGAAGAGCACTACTTTCCATCCACAAACCGATGGACAAATTGAATTAATCAACTGCATAGTGGTGCATCTACTATGGGGGTATTGTGCTAAGCATCCTAAGCTCTGGGATGAACAGTTGCACTATGTACATCATGCCTACAACAATGCCTTACACTCTTATACACAGAGGTCTCCACTTGAGAGATGTTTTGGATACTTGTGAAAGTCTCCTTTGTACTTTGTTTATGGGAAATATTGTTTGGAAGATGGACAAGTTGATGCAGATAAATCCTTGAATTTCATTCAATAAATCCAAATGGTTCACCAAGAAGTGAAGGAACAATTGGAAACAAGGAAGACCAAGTACAAAGAAAGGAATGATAATCATCAGATGGATCATCATTTCCAATTTGGTGATCAATTTTCGCATCATATGAGCAAAGAACAACTTAAAGGTGAAGGTAAAAAGTGAAAACCAATAAGGTATGGTCCTTTCACAATTTTGAAACAAGTTGGTTGCTTTTTGGTTAGAATTGCCAACATATATGCAGATGTATTCAGTCATAAATGTGGAAAATTGAAATTGCATGAGCCTCCTATGGTCATGGATCAAGATGTAAAATTCCAAGTACCTTATGTTGATGATTTTGCTCCTAAGTATCTTGATGAGTTGCAGGAAGATGCCATTCTTGACAGGAGGGTAATAACTTCATGAAGAGGAAATATGGAATATATTTGTGTGGGGCGTAAAGAAATTCATCCAAGAAAGTCTATAATGTACCAATCAGATTTGATTGTACAATAATTGACTCTCCTACAATACTTAAGGCAAAACAATGAACACTAGTGACTTGGTTGGCTGTAGGAAGGAAATTTCAAACAACTCTAGGAGGAATTAGGATAATTCTAGCTAGTATATATCCTTTGTAAAATGTATTGGTACCATTAATGTTTCAAACATAATCTAGGCTGAAGTCTACTCCAATGCTCCTGGGCACCCCATCATATGCAAACTAGAACTTCAACATGGCACTAACTGAGAACCAATGGTGAAGGATTTTGACTCAGTAAGGCTTAAAAACATCAATTTAATGTCAAATATAAGTTTGGGTTTGCTCCAGCAATTTTGAGGAATTTTTCGTGAGGTTTACAAAGAAAACAAGAAAAATTGTCTCTTAGGACTACACAACTAGTTCAACTTCACGATTTCCCAAACAGGCAGAGAAGGATACAAATTCTTTTATGAAGGGTTGAAGACCCGATGTTACCTCCTTATCAACCACTCTCGAGTCATTTTTTATCTTTTGACTCACCGGAATCATCCGCCCAACTCATGACCACTTCTGAATCTGGTCAACCCTCAACTCCTACACAAACACCCCTTAGACAAGAGACCAGTTATATACCTCACATGACTCAACCTGTTGAAGGGAAACAGTCCAACACACCTGTTACTACCACGGTTACATTACCCACTCCTCCCTCGCCCCAAAACTCGCGGAGAGGATACTCTTTACCCCTACCTTCCTTATGGGTAATGCTAACCCTGTAGTAGATAATCAACAACCCGCATTGGGTCAACCTTTGATTAGTGGTCACCAAGTTGTTGCTAGGGGAAACCCCCATCTCCTCACCATAATACTGGAGGCAGAGTTCTCATCGGTCCTTCTGTTGAAAATTCCCTACTTGTCGACCCTTCCACCATAGGATTATCCCATGTTGGGGGACCATCCAATGTAATTCAACCCCCATGGAGTCAAGCGTATCCAGGTTATCTTACCCCTGTGTCGGGACAACTCAATCCCAGAAATGCAATCTATGGGATACCTTATCCTGGAAATTCATACACTCTATGGGGGCATCAAAATTTTTTACAACATGGACCCCCACCTACAGTCCCTCAAGTAACACCACCCCTGTTTGGTCCACCCCCACCTCCCCTCGGAGGCGGCGGGCCCACACACAATCTCGGAGGAGGCGGACCTCTACCTTCTGGTGGAGGACCACCTCATTCTGGAAACCATGGCCGACCCCCCCCTGGAGGCGGAGGTGGAGGACCTCCCCCTTCAGGCGGAGGCGGAGGGTCACCCCCCTGGTGGTGGAGGACCATCCCATCCTGGTGGTGGTGGTGAAGGACCATCCCATCCTGGTGGTGGAGGTGGAGGACCATCCCATCCTGGTGGTGTTGGTGGAGGACCATCCCATCCTGGTGGTGGTGGTGGAGGACCATCCCATCCTGGTGGTGGTGGTGGAGGACCATCCTATCCTAGTGGAGGTGGCAAAGGAGGCTCTTACCCTTTCGGCGAAGGTGATGGACCACCACCTCCTCCCGGCCGAGGCGGTGGAGGTCCATCCTATCCCGGTGGCAATGGTGGACCACCTACTCGTCCTGGCAGAGGTGGTGGAGGTCCATCCTATCCCGGTGGTAGTAGCGGACCCCCACCATTTGGAGGTGTCCCACCCCCTCTCGGCGGTGGATGCGGACCCCCACCTTATGGTAACGAACCACCTTATTATGGTAATGGACCACCTTATTATGGTGGCATACCTACCTATGGTCTAGGAAACATACCCCCTTACGGTCAGTTTCCTCCGGGAACACCCTACAACCAGTCGATTCAAGGTCCTATCGGTCCACACATGCCCTATCAGTACTATCAGTACCCCCAACTGAACCAACAGCTACCATTTTTGGCTACTTTGGACCTACCTGATCTGTCTCGTCTAATGAATGACCCCATCTTCCACAGGCATAACTGGCCACCCATTTCGGTTAAGTTACCATCAGATATCCCCAAATTTGATGGCAATCCTGGTGAGGATCCCTAAAACCATGTGATGACATACCAATTATGGTGTTCATCCAACTCCTTAATGGATGACTCGATCCGTATTAGGTTATTTCAACAGACTCTCACCAGCCCAACTGCTAAGTGGTATATTGAACTACCACCCAATTCTTTTCCATATTTCTGATCTCTTGCTATGTCATTTTTGACCCACTTCCAGTTGCCATTCACTATGACATTGGTACAGACTTATTGACCTCCCTTCGCCAGAACACTGCCACTCATATTTCCGATCATATTCATGAATGGTGGTGAAGACAAGGTCTTATTAAGGTTCATATTCTGGACCAACTCTTAGCTGACTAGTTCACAAAGTCACTTTTACCTGTCGTAGATCGAGACGTAGCTATGGGAGGGGTCGTCACTGAGGAACAGGCTATTTCTCGTGCCCATTACATAGACTTGGTCTATGCTCAATCCAGCACATTGTATGAAATTTTTCCTGACGCACCTCGCCCTACGTATGACCCTGCGAAACCACCTAAGGGACCAAAGGGCGATGGCATCATTGGTTCCCTTACCTCCCAGCCTTCTACTCAAACTGGTGGCTCGTCAAACCCCCAAGGTTCTTCCCCATCACCACTACAGACTGGAAATAACACTACCAAGTCCACCACTCCGGCCTCCACTGAAGAGGTGAATTCTATGCAATTAGCTTCATCTCAGAAGTCCGGTGGTAAGAAGAAAAACAAAGGGAAACCTAAGAAACCTTCTAATCAGCAGGAGACCAAGCCCACTCCCAAAGACACCAAACAGAAGAGGAAGTTGAAGTATCCTTGGTTACTATGTGGTGGTGACCATTTCTCCAAGGAATGTCCCCACCAAGACGAAGTTTAGAAGTTTCTCAAAGGAAACTCTACTACCGCAGTTCTCAATGATCCCTTCCCCACTCAAAACCAACAACTAATCACACACACCTCTCCTTCCCAAGGAGAAGCATCCTCCACCTTGCATGTTCTCATGATGCGTAGTGAGACCGTCAACTTGAACACATGTTCCCGTTCGTATGACTCTGTCCCTCAGAAGGAACCCGTTGGAAGTAATACTGAAAAAGATTCCACTTCGATTACCGACGTCACCATACCGCACGCTTATCTCACCATTGAGAATCCTTCTTTAGAGTCAGTGTTACGTCCGTCGAAGAGCACGATTCGAAAAGCTGTTTTCAATCCCAATGCTCGGGCCGCTCAGAACTACAATATTGTGGAGGACCTGGCACAATCCCCTTGTGCTATGTCGATGTTAGAGGTCTTGCAGAACTATCCTAACCAGGGCAATATTCTCCTCGCGGCCATCAACGCGGTTGATCTGGATTCTTCTAATACCATCATGTTCCGGCTGGAGTACTTTAAACCGAGGCTTTCCCATCAGTTGGAATTTCAAGTTGGCACAAACATTGCTGGGAAGACAATCCATCATACCATCTTGGACGAAGGTGCCTCTACCTCAGTCATGTCAATTTCATGTTGGAGAGCCATTGGCTCTCCCGAGTTCAACTGTTCTCCCACCACCTTGAAAGCATTCGAAGGACGTGGCTTTCAACCTCTTGGGCTGTTACAAGCCTTAGTAGTCGAGTTGAGGGGTAAGACCACAACCATTAACGTGGAAGTCGCCGCTGCCCCGTTAGATTATAATATTCTGCTTGGTCGTAATTGGTTTTGCACCATGACTGTGGTCGCATCATTAGTCTTCTGCATCGTACAAATCCCCCACTAAGGCCGAATTGTTACTATCGACCAACTGGATTTATGTACACCTGACACCACTACTCATCCAGGCGATAATGATCCATTACTTGGACAATCTTCGCATCCATATGAGAGCGTGCGGGTCGGCCTCATAAAGGACTCATCCCTTATGGGCGTTTTTCCAACCTCGGATCCCCCGAATCATGTTGCCATGGTGAACATGATCTCCTCCAGGATTTCATCTATCCCCAACTCTACTTATCAATGGCTTGTACCTGATGAAGCCACTACGCACCTTATTGGAGACACCATGCCTCTATCACCCGCTGAACTCACTTACGAGGCTATCCAGTCAGCACCGGAGGACCACTTAGTTGTGGCCTCCACCTCCTGTTCTTTATAGTGGACATCATCCCTACCCGATCCTCTGCTCTGGAATTTTCATTCTGATGAGTCCATTGTGGAAATCATGAGTGCAGATGACCCTCCGTTGGAAGGCCTCCATAATCGATCGTCTTTCCTTCCTCCATTGCCTACTGTGGATAATAGCATCACCACCATCTTTACGCCGGATGTCCACCCTTGCCCTCAATCCCCAATAATTACGTGTCAAACAAACTCTGAAGGAAACTTGGCCAGCATCGAACCTACCATTTCGGTCGACATATCGTTTACTCCTGGTGTAGTGGAACACATTTGTTTAGGCCAAAAGTGTTTCCCTAAAGAGATTACAATGTTCACGGCCTTGTTCAAGCAATTTTGAGACGTGTTTGCTTGGACCTACGAGGAGATGCCTGGGATAGACCTCGCTATTGTTTCGACACAATTCAAACATATCCTGATGCTAAACCAGTCCGACAAAAGTTGCGACTGGTACACCCTCGAAAGACTACGGCAATCAAGGCAGAGATTGAAAAGATCTTGAAAGCTAGCTTTATCTACCCTGTCCCACTGATAGAATGGGTCTCAAACATTGTCCCTATAGCTAAAAAGAAGGGTACAATTCGTGTCTGCGTTGATTATCGAGATCTCAACAAGGCTTATCCTAAGGACAATTACCTGACTCCCTTTATCGACCAGATCATTGACAATTCTACTGGAAGTGTCATTTTCTCTTTCATGGATCAATTTTCCGGTTACAACCAAATTGAGATCCACCCAGCTGATCAACACAAGACAACTTTCATCTGTCCTTGGGGCACGTTTGCTTATCACAAGCTCCCTTTTGGTCTAAAAAATGATGGTGCCACATTCCAGCGGGCCATGTCGTATGCCTTTACTGATGTGAAGGACTTTGTGGAACTCTACTTGGACGATCTCCCTGCCCATTCACGACAGCGTGAGTACCACATTGACCATCTGGCGGTGGTATTCCTCAGATGTAGGCGGTATAACAACCGCCTGAACCCTCACAAGTGTATCTTCTGTGTCGATTCTGAACACCTCCTTGGTTTCATTGTTTTGAAGGATGGGATCTGCATTGATCCCTTGATGGTGGAAGCCAACGTCACTCTCCCCCCTCCCACCAACATCACAAAACTTCAAAGTTTGCAAGGGAAAGCAACTCACTTAAGGCGTTTTGTCTATAATTTCGTGCAAAAGACGTAGGGTTACATGAGACTACTCAAGAAGGATGTCCCATTCATTTGGGATGACCAAGCACAACAATCCTTCGATAGTCTCAAACATGCTATCACGCACGCCCCTGTGCTCCAACTGCCCAATTACTACAAGGATTATATCCTTTATCTTTCCGCTTCTGCCACCACGATCGCCATGGTCTTGGTATAAGAAGACAACAACGCCCAGGAACATGTGATATATTACTTAAGTAAGGGTCTTATTGACAATGAAACGCGTTACTCACATGTTGAGAAGCTCGCTCTTGCGGTAGTTATTGCCGTCCAAAAGTTCTGACATTACATATTGCTTTGCACCACCATCATCATCGCCGATTCAAACCCCATGTACCATGTTTTGACATGACAATTACTTGGGGGAAAGTATTCACGTTGGATCATGCTACTGCAGGAATTTGATCTCCTATTCGAAAAAGCTAAGTCTAAAAAGTCTTTGGTGTTTGCTGAACTGATCTGTAATCTTCCCCAGGCTGATGTCGAATTTGAGCCCAATAATTCTCGTCCAAACGAATCATTGTTCCTCATCAGCATGTCTGATCTGTGGTATGGAGATATCACTTTATATCTCCAGACCCAACGTTTCAGCCCCCAACTGTCTCGTGACGACCGTTGTCGAATATGCTACCATGCAAAGTATTACCTAATTGTCAGTGATACCTTGTACCATTGTGGCATTGATTCTATTCTTTGACATTGTCTAAGTCATGAGGAGGCTGAACACATCTTAAATGAATGTCACGTTGGGGCGTGTGGCGGTCATCTCTCTAGGATGGCTATATCCTAGAAGATACTTCACGTAGGATATTATTGGCCATCCATCTTTAAAGATTGTATGGAGGTCGTAAAAAAATGTCCTTCATGCCAGCATTTTCAAACTAAAAAGCGCACCCACCCAGCCCCGTTACACCCAGTTATTGTCGTTGGCCCCTTTGCTAAATGGGGCATTGACTTCATACACTATAAGCCTACCTCGGTCGGGGGGCATGGTTACGTCATAGTAGTCGTGGATTACTTTACAAAGTGGGTCGAGGCTATGCCTACATACAAAGACAACAAAAAAACCACCACACTCTTCATGTTCAATCATGTTATAGTGTGGTTCGGAGTTCCTCAAGCTATAGTCACCGACCATGATCCAAGGTCTTGAAAACCATGATCCAACGCATGGTGGGTACGCACAAGTCCAACTTGCAAAACATGCTCTTTTCCCCACTATGGGCTTATCGAACCTCCGTCAAGACCACCACTGGATTTACCCCCTTCCAACTAGTTTATGGATTGGAGGCAGTTCTACCAATAGAGTGCGAGATTCCATCCCTTAAACTCACAGTTGAACTTCTCCCTAACACTATTGCTGAGGAAGAATGCTTCCTCTACCTGGAAAAACTCAACGATACTCACCGTGATGCAGCTCTTGCCAACAAGGCACATAAGAAATGCATCAAAGCGCAGTATGACAGATCGGTAGAACCTCGCATCTATAGTGAGGGTGATTTGGTCCTCACATATGACCAAGGACACGATAAGCTGGGGGAAGGAAAGTTCGAGTCCATGTGGCATGGACCCTACATAGTGAAGCGTGTTCTGGAGAAGGGAGCCTACAAACTTGAAGACTATGATGGGATATCTTTAGGTGAACCCAGCAATGGGATTTACCTGAAGAGGTATTATGCTTCATTTTTTCATGCATAAAGTACATTGTATATACTGTACATGGCATGTGTGTTTTTGTGTGGTGTGACGCTTTTGTTTAGTGTGTCTAGATCTTGTTTTCGCTTCTTATACCATGTTCTCTCTACGTGTGTAGATGGAAACTTGCTATGGATTCGCGGACGGCGCTAGCCGGCATACCTGTAACCCTTCTTCGGCAGCCTGGGTAGTTTACTCTCCCAGCGACGAGCTTATCAGGTCAGGAGGAAGTTGTCTCGGTTTCGCAACCAACAATGCCGCAGAGTATCAAGCGGTGATTGGAACCTTAACTGACACTCTTTCCTTGGGTATGGACCACGTTGTTATCTATTTAGATTCGCAACTAGTGGTCTCTCATCTTAATCGGATTTATGCTATCCATGACCCTACCCTACTCCATCTATACAGACGAGTCTGTCTTCTGGAAAGGTCCCTTAAATCCATTCAATACCTGCACATTCCACGAGACAGTAACACAGATGCCGACTCGATGGCCAACTTCATTATGGATTGGTACATTGCACACCTATAACATATTCATGAAATATAAAAGCAAACATAACATGTAAATAATCCATTGTATAAGGAAACATGTAAACAAGATCACATTAATCATCCATTAAAACACATCATGTATAAAGCTGCCAAAAATGTCTGTATATATATAAATCCGTACAAAAGTACAAAACGGTAGTGCTAATACAAAAGTCTGAAGCATGCTAGGTTTCAGTAAGAGTCATCTCTACAAAAAGTATGAAGGCTCCATCTCTAGCACTCCTCCTCTCCGCACCTAGCGGGAGACTCCCAATGGTCTCTTTGGACCCACGTCTACAAAGAAACATGTAAACATTATCATCACTACTACAAAAAAATCATAAAATACATAAAATATAAAAAAACACAAGTAGTGGTTCATACCTATGTCAGCCCACTGCACTCCCTCTGGAAGCACTAGGTCGGGATCTCCCCGGAAGTCTATACTGGCATATGGATTATCCTCAACCATGAGGATCTGTGCCTGCAGCCATGAGAAGAACCCAGTACCGAAGCTGACCATGGGCCCCCCGCCACCATGGCGAACCATCGCTTCTGTCCATCTCAGCATGTGAGGATCACGTCTCTCCCAATCCTCAAAATCCAGTTGCGGGCGTAAGAGAGGTACTCGCTCCAACATGAAAGATACCATGATCGAGCTGTATCCGAACTGTTTTAGCACCCCATGGTGACACTTAGTCAACTGATCCTTGAGGCTAACAAGAATCCCCTTGCACCAGTTAAACACGTTAGGAGCCATGCACTCCTCAGCATATGTCATTTGCGACTTGCTGGCCAAGTGAGCATCTCGTCTGTCAGCAACTCATGTAATGGTGAAGAGTATCGCTTGTAAGTCTCTATCCATGACATGCTTGATGGGAATTTTCCCACCAACCATCGCTGTACCTGGACTACACCACTGAGCTATCATGTCCTCAACTGAATGGTCACCACCCCGTGACCCGGTTAAAGACACAGGATTCCCTCGCCGGGATAATCCTGTCAGAAAAATAAATGTCCTCGACATCTATGGTAAGAGTGTGTTCACCCTCCGGAAGTACTGCTAGACGGGGTCCCAACATTGGACCAGGTGTGTCAGTAGGTTGACTTGGGATCTCATCCCTGGCACTCGAAAGTACTTGAGTAGCCCACAGTTTCGTAATGTTGCAACATTTTATGGATTTTTTTACACTTGCAAATCCTCGAGCTCATGCCCACGTTCCCGCCATTCAAGGACCATTGTGTCACTTCAAACCTTCCAAGCAAACCATTTAAACATGTTTAGAACTTTTCCCCTCCACCCAAAACCTTTTTTTTTTTGCTAGCTTTTGAGTTTCATTTGTGCCAACGTAGATCACCCATTCTGATAGTGCGCCATCGGCGCAGAACTCCCTTTCGGGATATGCACCGGCGTAGAACCCGAATGGGATTCTTGCGTCAGCCCGTGAAAGCATTTCTACCAACTTAAAACACTAAAAAACTACCTAAAAACATAAAAAAGAAAATTCTAATCCACTGAAAAGTTAAATGGGAAGGTTTAGGGTTACCTGTCACTGACGGCTCGCGAAATGATCGATTGTAGCTCTCGAAAATTGCAGTTGAAATTCGGCTCCAAACCATACTTTGCACTCTCCCAATTTGGTAAAAAACAATTGTAATTTATTTTCACTATTTCATTCATTTTATAACAAAAAATGGAATATTCCTTTTATATTTTGATGCTTCAGTTGGTTTTTTACTATAGTTTGGGTCATTTATTGTATTTAATACTCGGTTAACCACTTTTGACCTAGTTTTTGAGTTGTAGGTGCCTCATTAATGCCATTACTCGACATGGTGGCCATCTAGTGAGTATCATCAGGTATGAACACTCTTCGAGCGTCTTTTTGTCATTATTTCGCTCATTAATGTAAATTATTAAATGACAACCGAGCTAACTCTTTGTTCTTTCTCATGCTTGTTAAACAATGAGAATAAGTCACCAAGTTATAGTTTATCACTTTTTCGGGCTCGTTAAACTCCTACGAAAAAGGAACCCCCCTGGAGTTTTCTTTAAGCTCTTTTCAAGCTCTCGAAATACAAAAAGATTGCCAAGTGAACTTGTCACGTTCATGCTTGTTAAAGTATTTGAATGGTCATCTTCCTGGTGATAGTTTACCCCTTTTTCAGACCAGGGAGCACTACTTATGAAAAAGGAATACTCCAACCAATCATGACTGGAAGAGTCCTCTCTTGCGTTGTTTTACCCTTTTTTGGGCGATGAGGCTAACCTTACAAAAAATGACCTTTGGAGTCTTATTTAGTTCTTTTCAGACTCTCTAAACATGAAATGATGCCAAGTTTACCTTCTATGGACTTGTTAAAACTCAACATTGAAGGGCCCGACATGGGATGAACCCCTCCTTTCCCAAGTTCAGAAAATATTTGGGATTGGACTCATCTATGAGATGAGCTATACCGAGCATCTGGTTACCCTCATAAAGCTCGTTAAAAACACATGAGGCACTCATCAGTCATGATGGGGAAAAAGGAAAGTTTTTGTGTTACACCTTTACTTATGGCAGTACTTAGTCGCTCTTCAACATGGCACTCATCTTGCATTTTTATCCAGTACTTGTCCTCAAGTCCTGTTAACTCCTCGAGTCTTGTTACTCCTTTGGGTCATCCAAAGAATGCTTCCACCATCAGTTGCATTAGTAGTTGGTGTCGTTCTCATCAGGTCAATACTACCAAGTCATTCCATGCCCATGTTCAAGAGATGTAATCACTGCTCATCATTTGCAGTCAGTACACCTTCCATCATGTCGGTCTACTCTGAGTCAGTCTTGTATGTTACAGTACCATCCGATCCACTCCAAACATCTGTTATCGAGTTTCGTGTTGATGATGGGGGATTCATCATGGCCCTCCTTCGATGGATTCATCCTTGTCGACTTCAACACATCATCCGAGGACTGAATTTAGAAACCAATCAAGTACCTTGGGCCCGCATGCCTCAATGGCAGGTTACCTCGCTTTCAACATGAGTTTACATCATTGACTCTTGATTGAAATATTTCGTCATGTGTTCGACTTCAACTCATTCATTCGCGCTTGATGATATGTACTATGATACCTTGGGGATCATTGACATTAATAATGATTTCCCTTGCGCTTTTTAACGGTATACATCAATGACCAGTAATCAAGTGGTTTCTACCATGTTCGATGCCAAGACATTTGTAATCACATGGACAGATTTGTATCATTGCGGGTTCGTCTTGAAGACCCTGGGGAGTGATGTTTTACCCAGGTTGCGATGGAGATTGTTTGAGTCATATTACATGGATCCACTTTTGTATTAGTCGTGGCTATGTTAATCATCTCATCATGGATCTATGCTTGTGTCTAGTATGCATGATTGTGTTCAGTCGGTCATTACTACCATGGATCTACAATGTATTGGTCGGCAACCATGTTGTGTGTCATATGAGACTTTGTTCTCAGAGTCATTTGTACTGTAGCGGCATCTTCTCTCTGACAAGTCTTTTCCATTCCTTCTATCAAAGCATATTACCTGATTAGTTTCACCAGCTTCATGCTTTGGGGGGCATTTTGTTACACTCAAAATTCACACCTTTGTAACCTCAATGCCTAAATCCCTGAAGTCCCAATATCAAGCTAGTCATTTAGAGGAAGTTGATGACCTTTATCCACACTCCTAATTAGGCCATCGCAGGTTGTCTTTGAGAAAAGTGCGCTGGTGCAGGTTGCCTCATGCAGCATGCACCGAAGTCATTTTCATGGGATAAAGATGGATTTCGAGCGAATTCTAGAAGTTGGATGAGGTGGATCCCTATCCCTAACTCCCAGATGAGCTAGCCTTCGGTTCCCTAACCTAATGGGAGGATCCCTTAACCCTCTCCCCATGATCCTCAACCTACTCTATCCACTTGGTCCTATAAATACAAGAACCCTTCCCATTCCAAGGGGAGGAAGTCTATGGTACTCTTATGCTGGTGAAATTAGCTCAGTAGTTCAACACCCTAGTCTTGGAGGCGTCTGCTTCTCTCTAGGAGCTTTGGTTTGTCTTGTCGAAAGGAGATTGCGATGTTGAGGCATCAGTTGTAATCATCTCTTCTATTGTACTTCCCACTTTTTATACAGTAATATAAACGATTTCCATAAATTTTATTGTGTTAATGATATTTATAGTTTACCTCCTCAACTGTTTACTTGGACTAGTTAGTGTTTAGGCATACTTTACTGCTTATCTTGTTCCTATGTGTTTTGACAGGTCTTGCAGCCATAGATCTAATGACCATGGAGCTCGAAACAACTACGAGGAGAAAGATCTACGAATATGAGGTAAGATGCTTAATTCCTTGATCTCTAACTAGATCTAGGAGAGTTGTTTCATATTCTGTCTCATTTGTTCTAGACTTACATTAAGCTAGAGAGATCATGCCTTAAGTCCGCTTTTGGTAGATTGTCTGATAACACTACCTTATCCCGCTTTCTTCCTTTGTCTATTTTTTTTCCTTATCTCCCTTTATGCTTTTTCTGATTTTCTTCTTTATTATGCTTTTCCTTAGCTTTACTGCTTTTCTACCTTGTGCCATATTTTCCTTTCTTCTTCCTTCTTTCCTAGTTGTAACTGCTTTTAGATTTTCTTCTTTTGCAAGATATCTCTTAGTCAAATCTTATCCTCTAATTCGACCTTGTGTATCATTATCCACTTTATTTCATTAAGATAAATATTTATTAATGAAAAATAACTTTTATCAAGTGCATCTCAAACTTAAGGAAATGAAATTAGCAACTCCTAATTAATTAATGCCTTGTCTTTCAAAATTAACCCAAAGTATATGAAAATTTCTCCTCAACCCAAGGGATCGATTGGGTTAGGAAATCAATCCAGTGATCATCAATGAGGGGACATGATAGTACTCCCCTCCTAGGATTGCTTGTCCCCAAGCAATTTCAAACTTGGATGTTGTAAGATGTGTTCTCCTTCCCAAGTAGCATCCTCACTAGGAATCCCTTCCCATTGCACCAAATATTCTTTAATGCTCTTGCTTCTTAAATTTATTTCTCGGACCTCCAAAATATTCCCTTGAACTAAAACCAAATGTCCCTCATCATCAAGGGGAGGCAACTCTTTTGGAACTTTATCTTGCTTACCTATTTCCTTCTTCAAACAAGACACATGTTAAAAATTGTGAATTTTTCTTTCTAGAGGTAATTCTAGTTCATATGCAACTTCACCAATCTTATTTAGGACTTTGTATGGACCATAGAACCTTGGTGGCAGCTTCTCAGATCCCTTATAATTCAATGAGGATTGTATATAGGGATGCAACCTCAAATAAACCAGATCTCCTTGTTGGAAGGTTCGCTCCACTCTTTGCCTATCTGCATTCACCTTTTGTCTATTATTTGTTACTAGCAAGTTGTCCTTGAGAGTCATGAGTATGTATTGACTCTCTTGGAGACAATCCTTTTCCTTCTGTGTCTTTCAATCACCAGATATCAGATCAAAAAAAGTGGGTTCATCATAGCCATATAGGGCCTTGAACGGTGACATTCCAATTGATAGATGAAAAGTGGTGTTATAACAAAACTCTCCTGGATGAATCCAAGTCATAATCCATGTCTTCTACTGACTAGTAACATAGTTTATCAGGTATCCTTCAATCCACTAGTTCACTCTCTCTGTTTGACCATCTATCTATGGATGGTAGCTTGTACTCATGTTCAAACTTGTCCCCACCAACTTGAACAATTCTTGGTAGAAATTGCTAATGAACTTGCTATCTCTATCACTAATGATAGACTTGGGCATGCCATGAAGTTTGAAGACTTATTTGATGAAAATTTCAGCCACTTGGATGGCTGCAATATTGGTTGTGATAGAAAATAAATGCGCATATTTGGTTAGTCTTCAACCACAACAAAAATATTGTATTTACCTTGGCTTTTTGGGAGTCCGGTGATGAAATCCATATACACACTTTCCCATTTTTGCTTCCGAAATAGGAAGAGGTTGTAGGAGTCTAGTTGTATGTGTATGTTATACTTTGTTTTGTTGACATGCCACACATGCTCTAACATACTCTATTACTTCCTTCTTTAGGCCCTTCCAAGAGAACCTTTCCCTCACTTTCCTATATGTCTTCACAAACCCTGGATGTCCTGCTAGGGGCGCATCATGGGAAACCTCTAGGATCCTTCTTTAATGAGGATTCTGGAACCAAGAAAATCATATCCTTATTATAAATGATATCATTTACGATCGTGTAAGAATCATCGTGAATTAGTCCATAATATAAATCAAAATCAAACTGATTCTTTGCATACTATACTCCTAATTGTGCCTTCCAGTCATCATGAAACTTCATCAACGTAAGTACTGGCTTCCTAGAGAGTGCATTGACTACAATATTCAACTTTACCTTCTTGTATTCAATGTCAAATTCGAAAGCTTGGACATTATTTACCCACTTTTGTTTCCTATCATTCAACTCCTTTTGTGACAAGAAGTGTCTCAAGTTATTATGATCAGTTTTGATGATGAACTTACCCCCCACAAGATATTGTCTGAACTTGTCTAGTGCATGCATGATGGATAGCATATCTTTGCCATGAAATAAGTATATCCTCTCATTGGGGCTGCAAATTTCTACTTTCAAAGGCTATGGGATGCTTGTTTTTCATCAAGATATCTCCAATCCCATTTCCTGAGGCATCACATTCAAGAAAAACAGGTTGAGAAAAATATGGAAGTGCAAGAACAAGACAAATACTCATTGCTTGTTTCATTTTATTGAATGCTTGTTCAGCTTCCTCTGACCAACTAAAGGCTCCTTTCTTAGTGATATCTGTCAATGGGGATGAAAAATTTGAAAATCCTTTGACAAACTTTCAGTAATATGTGCATAAACCAATGAACCCCCTCAATTCAATAAAATTTCTAGGTCTTGGCCAATCCATAATTGCTTGGATATTCTCAATGTGAAACTTAACCCCATCTTTCCCAATCGCTGACCAAGATATAAAATCTCAGTCATTCCAAATTCACATTTGGACAGTTTATCATAAAAAGTTTGATCTGCTAAGATAGTTAGCACAATGTCCAAATGATGCAAATTCTCCTCCCAAGTCCTACTGCAAATCATAATATCATCAAATAAAATAGGAAAAAACTTACAAAGATTCTTGTTAAACATTATGTTCATGCAAGATTGAAAGGTTGTTGGTGCATTAGTTAGGACAAAAGGAATAACTAAAAAATCAAAGTGTCCATAATGACATTGGATGGCAGTCTTCTGAATGTCCTCCTCCAACATACTGATTTGATGGTAACCAGAGCGAAGGTCAATCTTTGAAAATTATTTGGCTCCATGTAGTTCATCCATCAGTTCATCAATCCTTGGAATAGGATATATGTTCTTGACGGTGTTTTTGTTGAGGGATCTTTAGTCTATACACAAGCGCATGGTCCCATATTTATTCTTTACAAGGACTACATAAGATGCAAATGGGCTTGAACTTGGTCTGATGAACCCCAAGTCAAGCAGTTCTTTGATGGTTCTCTCTATCTCATCCTTGAATATTTTTGGATGCTTCTCGGACGGAATTTGATAGGTGATGTGCCTATATCCATTTATATTATATTCTCCACTCCTCTATCAGGTGGCCTACCATGAGGAAGGTATCCAAACACCTTCTCAATATTTTGGAGCAACTTATGTATGTCTTCCGGATATTGTTCTACCTCCAAAGAGGTGCCTTCAGTAGTGATTAGAAACTCTGCATCCCATTCAATGTCTCCATACCTCAATATGGATCTCATACTATCTACAAACACTACTTGATTTGGGTAGGTGTTGACCCCCCTCAACACTACCTCATTTCCACCTTCATCTTGGAATCATCTCGGGGACTTTGTAGTATATGGTGTACTTCCCAATAGAATAGAACCATTGTACTCCAAAAACCATATTAGTATCAGCCACATTCACAACATAAAATATATATGTCACAGTTTAATCTCCTATAGTGACTTGCACTTTAGGAATCCATCTAGAACACTCCATAGAATGATTACCTAGAATTATGACAGTGAAGCCTTCAAACTTATCAGTAGGTAACTTTCTTCTTTCCACCAAAGATGAATCAATGAATTTGTGTGTTTCTCCTCCATCCACCAACACAGTGACTGATTGGCCTTACACCACTCCTTTGAATATAAGAGTGCGGATGTGAGGCACTCCTAACAATACTGCAATTTTGTTGACCTCTGAAGGACACTCTTCGTCAACAATCTCATAGGCCACTTCTGCATCTATTGGGACCTCTTCTTATTCCTCCTCATATTCTCTCTCCGAATAAACTTCAATAAAGTGAGCTTTCCGCTTAGCACACTTGTTTCCTAGAACCCATGGTTCCTGACAAGTGAAACACAACTTCCTTCTTCTCAATTCATCCTGATGTTTGGAGAAATTGTCCCTCTTGAAATTTCCAGAAGGGCTCTTCATGAGTGGCCTTTGATTCTTGAATTGAGAAGGAACACTATTTCTAGGAGGAAATCTTGTCCTTGGAATAACATCTTGCAAATATCTTGTTATATTCAGTGCATCTTGCAAGGTAGAGGGTATGTAGGACTTCACCCATCCTTTCAAGGGATCTATTAATCCTTCAATGAACAAAAGGATCAGGAGAGCTTCAGATATATCAATGACCATCACAACCAACTTCTGGAACTAATAGATGTATGCTTTAGGAGTCCCATTCTGTTTCACATGCTCCAGCTCTTTGAAAGTAATTTAAGGGTCTCTTCTTTCAAATATTTTAACCAATCTTCTTGTGAATTCTTCATAAGTGGTCACTTTATCATGTCCAAGTTTATTCATTCCATGAAACCACCAATAATTGGCTTCACCATCCAAGTGTAGAGTATCCATCTTGATGGCATCTCTCTCAGCCATTATATTCAACTGAAAATAGGTGTCTAGCTTTTGGATCCAAGAACTAGCAGTGCACTTTGATGAGCCATCAAAGTATGGAAGATAAATACTACCAATATCATTCTTCAAGTCATAATTTTGATTATGCATTTAAAATCCCCCTCTTGGATTGGTCTTGTATTGATCATCACATAAATATTTGAATGTCAAATCTCTTATACATTCTTCACTTAGTGTAAAGTATTTAACATACTTATCCTCCCATGAAGCAAAGCCTTGATTTCGAACTTTAGGTTCCTCTCTTTGCTCTTTAGTGAATTTGGTCATAGTAGGCCTTGGTTTGTATTGAGAATCCATATTGAATTCATCAGGGTGATTGTGAGGCTCAATTTTACAGAATATAGATCCACCAGTGATCTTCTTTTCACCATGTTGGGAGACACTATTGCTCCCTTCCCCATATTTGTTTCCCAGCTGCTTAGCTAAGAATTCTTTAGTTTCTTGTCTGTACTAGATGATGTTGTGAGATATGTCTTGTAGACCTCTCAACGTGATCTACACAAATATTTTGTATTCATATCTTTCATCCATACTCTCTCTTTGTAACTTGCCTTTAGTGGAATTGACTTCTTCCTCTCCTTCTTCTTCTGTCAGAGGCTATTTCTTCTTTGGATATAAATTTATTTTAGAACTCATAGAAGAATACCAAGAGAAATTTCATAGTACCATGCTTTGATACCACTGTAATGTACCAATCATATTTGATAGTACACTAACTGACTCTCCTACAATACTTAAGGCAAAACAATGAACACTAGTGACTTGATTGGCTATAGGAAGGCAATGTCAAACAAATCTGGGAGGAATTAGGATCATGATATCTGAGAGATTCTTTGCACAATGTACTGGGACCATTAATTTTTCAAACATCAACTAGGATGAATTCTACTCCAAGGCTCCTTGGCACCCCAACATATGCAAACTAGAACTTCAACTTGGTACTACCTGAGAACCAGTGGTGAAGGATTTAAACTCGTGAAGGATTAAAAAAATCAATTGAATATCAAATATCAGTTTGGTTTTTCTCCAGAAAGTTTGAGGAAGTTTTGGTGAGGCAATTTTGAGACAATTTTGCTTTTTCTTTTCTATCCTGCTTTTCTACTTTTGACTGATTTTTCTTGCTTTTATGCTTTATCCTGCTTTTCCTGCTTTTATGCCTTATCTTGCTTTCTACTTTTGTCTTCTTTTCTTCCTTATCCTAATTTCTTCTTTTGTTTGCTTTTCTACTATGTTTTTTTGCATTGTGCCAACTTTTCCTTTCTTTTTCTTCCTTTCCTAGCTTTAATTGCTTTCATCTTTTCTTATTTTGCAAGCTATATTTTGGTCAAAGCTTATCCTATAATGCACCCATGTGGATCATTAGCCACTTTATTTCATCAAGATAAATATTTATTAATGAAAAATAAATTTTATCAAGTGCATATCAAACTTAAGGAAATGAAATTAACAAGTCCTAATTAATTAATGCCTCGTTTTCCAAAATTAACCCCAAGTATATGAAACATTATCCTTAACCCAACGGATTGATTGGGTTAGGAACTCAATCCAGTGATCATCAATGAGGGGACATGACAAAGGCATGATGGATAGATGATGAAAAGGTGAGGGATATGTACCCTCAACTATTTGTTAAGTGATTCCATACTTTTGGTGGTCCAAAAGCTTCCAGTGCGGAGGTTTGATCTAGGTGGATATTTATGATCGATCCAAAATAAACTTCAAAAGATTAACAAAAGCATGCCATCACATAGATCTCATCGATAGATTTCCAACAACGTGTGATTCGTCTCAAATGGACCCTAGACGGATGAGATATTGAGTTCTGAAGCTTTATGTATATAGGTAAAAAAAATGCTAAAGCAGTGCCACATGGCACACCCACATAATTCTGCTTGGCTTGTATGGACAACCTGTACACTGATGTGGTAGCACTCTGAGGTGCCATGTGGAAGGTTACATGTTGAAGTGGACATATGAGCAAACACATGTTGCTTACATGGACCTATTATAGCATGACACATGGAAGATTAAGTGTACCAGTGGCATACAGTTGGACCAACCGGAGGTTTCCACATGGTAGTTTGGTTGGCCACCTCACAACCTTATGTACCAAAATTTAAGGGAAACCAGGAGGATCGAACCTCACACGTTCTACCCCAAATTCTGTGACTCTGCCAATGTGCTAGTGGTGTTCCTTGGAATACGTAGTGGCAAATATGTTATTTATGTTTGAATTGTTTATTGGTTGGAAAAAAAGGTGGGTTGAGGACTAATCCCTAGGCCCCGAGATCTATATCGATGCAGAACATAACCATATTCCATGTTTATGGCAGGGGCTTAATGTATTTCCAAATATATCTCACCATACACCATAGTCCATGGGCTTTGGTATATAGTATTCGTTGCTATTTAACTAAAATAACAAGGCTGACAGGTTTGACCCCGGGACCTTTCATCCCATATCATGGTACTTTACCAATGGGTTATTTCCCACAGAGTTGATATGGATTAGCATTAAATTTTTTTTAAGTTTGAGAAGGATTTGGAACCCAAAAAGTGTGTGCTACCCATGACCCTCCAAACCACCATTTACCATTATTTAAAACCTAGTTCGGTCTGCATGCCATAAAGTACAGTGGGCATGAATTTCTATTCAGAGGAGGTTTGACACAAAACCTAAGGTGGGTTCATACAATATTAGTGGGCATTTTCTTGGACTACGTGTCAGGGGAGGTCCCTGGGGAAGTATACAGTGTTTATACTCATTTTTCTCAATTTTTCGTGACGAACATAGTGATAGTGTCTATTTTTGCATCTAAGGAACATAACTTAGAAGTGTCTTCACAGCTCATGTATGCAAGCTTTTGAAGAATTAATAATATTGGTCCCTCCGTGGAAGTGACCCAGAGACGTATCCCATCAAGGATGAACACTGCTATCATCTGTGGTCTTCAAATTACGGTTTGCATCTCTTCATTCATTGCAATTTTGTTAATTGTGCTCTCTTAAAGCTTATATTTTTAAAAGCGCTTAAAAGTTAATTGTTAGTTGAATATTCACATACAATTCAAGGCTATTTTCAGATCCGTCATTTCTAGATCATTTATGATAACTCATAACAAGAAAAAATATTAATTTTTTATCTTAACTTTAATAATTTAATTATTAATAAATTATTTTCAATTTTGAAAAATAATAAATAAAAAATACAATAATATTATAATATATAATGAAATATTTATTTGTAAAATTGTAGTTTATGTGACATTCCACTTTAAAAATGCTTAAACTAGAACAACTATATTAATAATATTAATATGTCAAGGCATAGGGATATCTCCAAAATATTATTTATATTATATTATAAAATAATATAAAGTGTAAATAAATTTGTGTATAATGTAATAGTATATTCTAATATACATTAAATATCTAATATCATACAATAAAATATAATATAATATATTATTTATATGAAATAAATATTAGTAAATAGTAATAATAGGCCATAGAGAATTTCGTTTTGGATAACCACATTACATTGTATGACTAAATAGTTATGTTGGAATGTTTAGTTCATTAATGGTTATGTCACAATTTGACATTCAACATACCTCTAAGGTTATGTTAGATTGTCACTTTCATCTAGGGTCTTTTTTAAGGATTATAATAGTATACCTAACTATAGTATTATAGGCGATTATTTTGGGTTGAAAAAATCATATATATAGATAGGTAGGCGAATGCTAAACATGAAACATACAATTTACTACTTAAATTTGTAAATTTTGGCGAATATTACACTAAAAAAAAATATTTTATGTAAATATAGGCGATATTAGAGAGTAAAAATGACCAAATAATGAATTTATTTTTTGAAAAAATGTCCATAAAATATCCATTTGGAAAAATTTCGCCTTTAAAATTTACCCTGATTTCATCATATTCTTAAAGAAGTACTATTTTTGTTAACATTGCCATGTTCAATAGGGATTATGTCACAACAAGTTTGGTTGATGTCAATTTGGCATGGTTGTCTATGGTTGGCATAGGTGACAATGTTTCACTATGGATGAATATAGTCAATCATGGTTGATTATTGTTGAATGTGGTTGAACAAGGTTGAGTTCATTATATTTTGGTTGGTCATGGTCCCAAAGGATTATGTTGGATTATGCCATTCCTTAATGGATGTCTCATTACAACATTCATCTGGGCTCACTTATGCCAAAGTGATGTGTGGTATGCAAAAGTTGAGTTTGGTTGGTGATGTTCCTCAAGCATTTTGTTGAATTTTGATGTCCCTCAATAGTTATATCTCATTGAAACATTGATCTTGGTTAAGTCATGTCAAATCACAACATTCCTAAAGGGTTATGTGGCTATATTTTATACCAACCATTAAGCATTAAAATATATGGTAGTAAGCCTATGCCAAGTTCTCTTTCAATAGTTGGATAACTTCATGTTGGTGCTCTATGTGATCCTCCACTAGATAAATAGATTTTACATTGAATTCTATGATAAAGAATAAAGCTTTTCCACACCCATTATTGACTTTTGTGAACCATGGTTGACTTTAGTTACCAATTGTTAACTTTAGTGAACCATGGTTGACTTTAGTTACCAATTGTTGACTTTTGTTAAGCATGCTTGACTTTGGTTAGGTAATATTGGCCATGGTTAACCATGTTTGACCATAGTTGACCCTAGTTAATGGTTAACTATGGTAGAGTATGGTAGACAATGGTTGACCATGGCTCACAATGTTTGACTAAATGTGTGACCATGTTTGAAAGTCATTAACCATATTTGATTATGGTTGACTATTAATCACTATAGTTGACTATGGTTGAGAAAGTTAAACATTGGTTAATAATAGATGACCATGGTTGAAAAAGTTAAACCTTGGTTAACCATAGTTGATCATGGATGACGAAGGTTCACTATGTTTATCATGGTCGGCTTTAGTGAACGATGTTTGACTTTTTTTGAATTTGGTTAACCATGGTTAATTTAATTAAACATAGTTGATTACCATGGTTGAATATGATTGATAATGTTGAATTTTGTGAACCATTGTTGACTTTAGTTACTAGTAGAATTTTGTGAACCATTGTTGACTTTAGTTACTAGTAGAATTTTGTGAACCATGCTTGAATATGCTTGACTTTAGTTAGGTAAGTTTAACCATAGTTAATCATCACTGACTAGGTTTGGCCATGGTTAACCATGTTTGACTATTGTTAAATATATTTTGAAAATGGTTAACTGTGGTTGACAATTGTTAATAGTGGTAGAGTATGGTAGGAAATGGATGACCATGTTTAAACATTATAAACCATGTTTAATTATCGTTGACTATTGTTGACTATATTTGACCATGGTTAATAAATTTAGACTATGGTTAACGATAGTTGACTATGGTTTGACCATGGGTGACAAATTTTGACTATGTTTATAATGGCTGATTAAATTTGACCATATTTAACCACGGTTGATAATCGTTTGACCATGGTTCATTTTGTTTAACCATTGTTGATAATCGTTTGACCATGGTTCGTTTTGTTTATAACCATTGTTGATAATGCGGTTGACAATTGTTAAATGTGGTAGATTATGGTAGATATTGGTCAGCCATTGTTGGCCATGTTTGACTATGTGTGACTATGTTTTAATGCCATTAACCGCGTTTGATTATGGTTGACTATTATTGACTATACTTGACCATGGTTGAGAAAGTTAAACCTTGGTTAACCATAATTGACTATGGTTTGACCATGGGTGATGAAGCTTGACTAATTTTGACAATGGTTAACCATGGCTAACAATTGTTTGATATTCAATGACTTTGGTTATCCATGTTTAATTTAGTTAACCACAGTTGAATTTATTGAACCATTGTTGACTATGGATTATATTGATTAACTAAGGTTAACCATGTTCGACCATAGTTGATAACAGTTCAATATGGGCATCAAATTATGGTTTATAATGTTTGACCATAGTAAACCATGTATAACTATTTTTTAGTAATGGTATAATTTGGTTAACCATGGGTGACTATGGTTTCCTTCGGTTAACCATGGATGAAATTAGTGAATAACTAAGTTTGACTGACCCTAGTTTGAAAATAGTTAACTATGGTTGACCATGTTTAACCATGATTAATTATTGTTGACAATGAGTGAGAAATTATGGTTGAATAAGTTTGACCATAGTTGAATATGTTTGATCATCGTTTACCATGGTTGAATATTGTTTGACCATGGTTAACTTTAATGGACCATGGCTACCTTTGGTTATCCATTGTTGACTTTTGTGAACGATGCTTGAATATGATTGACTTTGTGAACTTCTAACTACCTTTATGCACAAAATTCTCCTAACATGAGCTAGACAATGTGATTTTAACAAAGCCAAAAACAATTGACATTTTGCTGCATTGGTTTTGGATTCAAAAAATATTTGATTATCCTGTTACAATGGAAATCAATAGTGCGCTTGGGAAACATACCTTCAAGTACTGAAAATGAACTTTCAT
>BSBM01000474.1:5307500-5445000 GCA_027924585.1 Larix kaempferi
GGCGGTTTGTCAAAACCCCCCCTAAAATTCATGAGAATTGAACTTTTGGAGGCGGTTTTTTGGAACCCCCCTTAAAAGTCACGAGAATTGAACTTTTGGAGGCGGTTGTTGGAAAACCCCCCCTAAAAGCCCAATTCTCATAACTTTTGGGGGCGGTTTGTCAAAACCCCCCCTAGAAGTCATGAGAATTGAACTTTGGGAGGCAGTTTGTTTGGAACCCCCCTTAAAAGTCATGAGAATTGAACTTTTGGAGGCAGTTTTTTGGCACCCCCCTTAAAAGTCATGAGAATTGAGCTTGTGGAGGCGATTTGTTGGAGCCCCCCCCCCCCTAAAAGTCATGAGAATTGAACTTTTAAAGATGGTAATTTGGAACCCCCTATTAAAAGTCATGAGAATTGAACTTTTAGAGATGGTAATTTGGAACCCCCTATTAAAAGTCATGAGAATTGAACTTTTGGAGGTGGGTTTTTGAAACCCCCCTTAAAATTCATGAGAATTGAACTTTTGGAGGTAGTTTGTTGAACTCTCCCCCTAAAAGTCATGAGAGTTGAAATTTTCGAGGAAGTTTTTTGAAAACCCCCTAAAAGTCATTTATGTACATGGGTTAGGTGTGTCACATGGGTTTAACAATGCATCTCATCAAAACATTGCAGCTAAGCGCACACAAGCTATTGTAGTGTTAGGAAGGGTGTGCATCATCATTCAACACCGCATCCCATTAGAGATCTACAATTGAGGTAGTCATGCTAGGTTTTTCACATCAAAGATGGTTCTCACACTCCAACTTTCCATGATCCATGGTCAAAATAAAAACTCGTGTGCCATAACATTATCCTTTATGGCTAATGGGCCATGTGTAGGGCCCTAATCACCACATGATTGCTACATAAGGAATATTTAGCTTGCAAGTGGGTATGCTGGCCATTTCAATATTTACAACATCATGGATGGTTCTTGAAGCCTAATCCATGGTGTCCATGGTGTTAGATCAAAATCTACTTTATAATGACTGGTAGTTACCTCAAGGTCTTGTGACCTATGGTTGTTTCTCTGTACCACCACATAGGCCATAGGCAAGGAATATTTAGCTTTTGAGTAACACATTGTCATTGTTTTTTGTATTTTCATTTCATGGATGGTTCTAGGAGCCTATGTTATGGTCTAGGACCAAAATGTAGGTTCATGGGAAATAAAACTTTATTTTGAGACTCATGGGCCATGCATAGGGACTTGAGTCATCATACATACCATAGATAGGGAATATTTTGTTTATAGTCTAAGTTCTTGTGTTTATTTTTGCACTAATTTTGGTTTGATAAAATCCCATGCAGTGATCATTCAAACCTTGATGTCAAAGTCTTTGATCTAAAACCTTAGTTATAAATAACCGAAGGTCAAAGTTTATTGTGTTAGTGTGTTGATTTGGTGCAGTAGGCATGCTAGTGATTGGGTTAGGGGGTGGTGGGTCAGGGTTAGAGGGACACTGGCTTAAGGGGATATTTTCTACAATTTCATAATGTGGTAGGCTTTGGGGAGTTTTTGGATTAGAAGAGAGGCAACTAAAGGAACTATCTAGGAATCTATGGTCAAAAAAGACACTTCAAATGACTATATAAGACCATTTGAGGGTATCCTTGACATATGAGTTGAGATACCAATTCCATTAGGAGGAACTAAGCAATAAACATGGGTCTCGATGCCTTTGACATGGTAAATGGAGGAAAGTTGTGCCTTAGGCCCTTAAGGAACATTCTATACACCCAAGGCCCATATCAATGGTTTGAATCACCACCAAGGGAATCTGTCACCTCCTAGTGGGGATATTAACTACATTAGAAGGCTTTGAATAATAGATATGGGTCTAAGGATTATGAACATGGTCTACAAAGAAAATATTAGCTTTACACCCTAAAAGAAACTTTTATGTATAGAGGTCTAAGAATAACACCTTAACACACCACAAATGACCTTTGAAAGATACCCTTCACCTAATGGTGGGATACCGATGACATTAAGTAGTTGTTCAACATTATGTATGGGTCTTAGAGCTGAGAGCGAGGTAGGTAGGGCCAACAACATCACATTGAAACATCGCACATGGTCTCCTGAGGGTATCCATGGCCACCAAGTGGAGATATGGGCAACATTAGGAGTTTTTGAGCACTAGGTTTGGGTATTGAGGTATTAACCATGGTTGGTGTAGGAAGCTCGTGCATTGGGATATATAGGAAAATTTTAGGCCTAAAGGTCTAACAATGATGTCTCCAACCACTAAAGCTAACCTATCAGGGGGATATTTGTCCTTATAGTTGAAATCTGGGCATTGTTAAGAAGTTTATAAGCATTAGGTATGGGTATTGGGGCCCTAGACATGGTTAAGGAATGGAAACTGGGCCTTAGGACCTAAAGGAAGCTTTTAGGTATCTATAGCCAAGAAAGACATTTTGAAAAACTATAATAGACATTTACACAGTATTTTTGGCATCTGAGTGGGTTATTTTGTGGCACAGAGAGATTTTTAAGACTAATTATAGGTGTCAACACCTTGGACATGGTTGGGGAGACAAGAGTGGGACTTAGGTCCTAAAAGAAATTTTAGGCTTCTTTATCTAAGAACAATGCCTACAACCACCACACATGACCTCCCAAGAGCATATTATTCATCTAATTGGGGATATTAGTGCCATTAGATTTTTTTGAGAACCTAGTATGGGTCTTGGGTGCCCTAAACATACTTGAGGGATAAAAATTGGGCCGTAATCCATGAAAAAACCTTTTAAGAATCCATGGCCAAGAAGAACGACTTGAAAAAACAAACATGGATTCTTGAGAGTATCTTTAGTGTTTGAGTAGGGATTTCTATGTCATTAGATGGTTTTTAATAATAGTTAGGGGTCTTGAGGCTCTATACATAATTAAGGAATGAATCAAATTCCTTATGACCTAAAGGAATATTTGAGGTATCTGGAGCCATGAACAATATTTTAAAGAAACACACATCATTGACCTAGGATATCCTTGGCCTCGAAGAGGCGATGTCATCACCTTTGGGAGGTTTTGAGCATTACTAGATATGCGTTTAGGGGCCTCAACACTATTAAAGGAGGAAACCCAAGCCTTAGCCACTAAAGGAAGCTCTAGGCATGCAAGGCCAATAATAATGCATGTCTCAATGTATAATACCTTTGGACGGTATGTTTTCCCTCAAATTGATATATGCGTGCCATTAGGATTTTTGTAGAACTAGGTATGGGTACTAGGGCCTTGGACATGGTCAGCAGAGGACACTCGATCCTCAATCCCTAAAGGAATATTCTAGCCATCCAAGGCTAAGGAGGTGGGATCCACCAACCATACATGGTTGCTTGAGTGTATTATTAACCTATGATTTAGGGTGTTGGTGGAAAAAAGTTGTTTTGAGTAGTATGTAGGTGCCTTGGGGCCTTGGGAATGATGTTCTAGGAAAAAATACCATGTTTTTTTCCCTAAAGAAATTTTCTAGGGCTTGAAGGCCATTAAGAAGGATTCTATCACCATAGAATATTTTTTTAGAGGATATTTGGTGTCTTAGTTAGCTTATGGGGTTTATCATGAGGTTTTTAGTAGTAGTTTAGATAGGTTGTGAGTCCTTGAAAAATTTTAAGGAGGAAACTATAGCCTTTGGCCATAAAGGAATCTTTGATTGCTTGATACGCATGACTCAAGTTTTTTATTAGCACATAACACTGGACAATGGGATATTAGGCTTTTGATTTGGGATATGGACACCATTACGATCTTTTGAAAATTAAATATGGGTCGCAAGTCCTTAGACATGGTTGGGAAAATAAACTCAAGCCCTTTGTGGGAATAATGTGACCCCTTTGCGGGCATAAACTATAGCCTTTGGCCATAAAGGAATATTTGATTGCATGACATGCATGAATTCAGTTTTTTATTAGCACATAACATTGGACAATGGGATAGAAGGCTTTTGATTCTGGATATGGACACCATTATGATCTTTTGAAAATTAAATATGGGTCGCAAATCCTTGGACATTGTTGGAAAAATAAACTCAAGCCCTTTGTGGGAATAATGTGACCCCTTTGTGGGAATAAAATATTAATTCCTTTGTGGGCATAATGTGACCCCTTTGTGGGCATAATATGACCCTCTTGCGGGCATAATATGACCCCCTTTGAGGGCATAATATGACCCTCTTGCCTATTAAGCCCTTTATGGGCATAATGTGACCCCTTTACGAGCATATTATGACCCTCTTGTGGGCATAAACTATTAATAAAGGAGTGGTCCAACCAAAATCATAATACTGACAATTTAGACCCGATCCCTATTATGAATCGAATTACAAAGGTACAATCTAATTTTCATGATATTTCCTTTACACATTTATCTTTAGAATTCAACACTAAAGTTGATAATTTATCCATGGATGATTTACTCTTGTAGAAGGGCACCTTTACTAAACGATTCTTAAAGGAAGGGACTCTCCTACCAACTTCAAATCCCACTTTTACTAATTTTTTATATATTTAGAGTTGAAGTTTATCATTTCATTTGGTTGCATGGGAGATCATGAAGTTTTTTTGTATGAGAATGACTTAGAAAAGTTTTTGTATTTGATCTTTGAAGATTGAAATATGCTATAACATGGAGCTTTCAAGCACTAAGAGGGTCACTTTTCTTTTCAAAGTAGTCCCTTTTTGGACATAAAATGTATGTTTGATTTCAAACTCTGAAATATATATACAATTATTTTTTTGGTAAAATTCCACACAACTATTTAGATTTTGATATATATATATAGAGAGAGAGAGACACCTTAGTGGATTTCACTAAGGAGAATAAAGTTTAAGTCTAAAGAGACTACCACCATATACTTTAGCCCACCGCCCACAAACACACCAGATATATTACTAAACTTTACATACAATTCCATAGGTAAATAAAATCCAACACATAGTTTTATGAGTATATCTTGTTGAAGGAGCCAAAAGTGAAAATATGCCCATTTACAAACTAATGAATCATATTTACAAACCAATGAGTCATTTGATCAATATAGTTTTCTTTAAATAAAATAATGATTCAATATGCTCATACTTCAATCTAAACAATCATTACATGCTCATACTTCAATCTAAATAATCATTTAATATTATTTTGAGAACTTGATTAAAAAAAATTAGAAAATATAAGCTAATTTTCAATTTTTTTTATTAAACAAGGGTAAAAAGCTGCGTTGTAGTTAAGTCCCTACCAAAGGTATGGCAAATGACCAGACATTGGCAAATGACCAGACCTAATATGCCAGAAGTGAAGGTGGGTCAGGAGGGAAACGTGGCAAATGCAATAGGGAATGCATAACACCCCAATGGCTAACATTGATTCCTCATAAACCATGGCGTTCCTACAAGAATATATTCATCATCTGATCAGAATACTGCAGAATCAAATGAATCTTCCCTATGGGTTGTCACAAGAAGAGAGTGTACAATGTTATGGAAAAATGGAAGACCATTTCTATAATTACACCTGTTGGTGAAGATCCGATAGTCGTGCTTGCCAGAGAAAAGATAAATAAATAGATGAAACTTGCAGATTTTGTCCATAGGTGAGTTCTGAAGAAACAACTCTGCAAAATGGCCAGGGATAGAGTTAATTCCAAGCTGCTTGAGTCACCCTATTTCATGGAATATCTCAGTCAGCCTTCCAGAAATCAAATAGCTCATCGATCAGATCACGTTTGCATATTATATCTACCTCTCATTGCAATGATGAGTCTTGTAGAAATCGGTGCAATGATGAGTCCTGCAGAAATCGATGCAATGATGAGTTTTGCATTTTATGCACTAGAGAAGGAACCCATCTCGAAGAGACATACATATCATTATCTATTGATGGTCATTTGTGAGAGGTTGATCAAGAGATGTCTGTTGCTGAATCTAAGGGAGATATTTGAGTTCGAGGTTGATTAAGAGATTCTAAGGGAGATATTGGTAAATATTTGTCTATTGTTGAATTTGAGGGATTTCAGTTTGATATGGATTACGTGGAAGATGGAGATTGAACTTGCATAAAAAAGGGATTCATATTATGATTTGCCATAACTAACTTTATATATATATATTTTTTGCATCGACTACAGTTAGCTTGCTATCCCAATTCCAATCCAGCTTTTAACCAGTATAATAATATTTAATACCTCTTAAAATGGGTTCCTAGGCTACTTCGAACAATACAAGCTCGATGAAAAAATTGGGTTCTTCGACTCTTCTAAAAGCAACGTGATCATTATTCTTGGAAAAGATCAATCTTTGTAAATCACTAGCATTCTTCAAACTAATATAAATTCTAGCCTACATAAAATCTAGCCTACTTAACAATGGAAAAAATGATAATGTAATAAAAAAAAAGGAAGAAATTGTTTCAGAAGCCAAAAACATTGGACATTGAGTCTAGTCTGTATCTGTTGCTAAATTAGTGAACAATAGAGATGTATGCAGAAAGGTAATAAAAAAGGTGAAGGAAAAGAATCTAAATGGTAACTTTTTTTTACTTTGTTTAATTGAGGACCATAATTCACTTTCATGCACCTCTATCAAACAACTGCTTTTCCATTTATAATCCTCCTTCACGCAAGTCTATTAGAGAGAACAATTCAACAAAGAAGTTGGATTGGATTGAAAACTAATAGCAAGTTTCTTTGTCACTCTAATTGTGTACCCTACAACAGAATTGAATGCCAATGACAACAATATATGTTTTAATTTTTCATTCAACACTATGAATTCCACACGTACTTGGGATAGAATAAGTTTAAGCACTCCTTACATGTTACATGTTATGTTATTGTTTGAGCAAAGAGAACTACCCGACTCCAAGAAAATTTTGTTCTCAATAGTTGATTAAGGACCGTGGATGATTCTTCTCTATAACCCTCCCACTATATCTCGTTATACATATTAAATATGTGGTATGATGGAGTAGAGGATGGGTCGTGAAGCATAAGTAAAACATAGGTAGACCAAGTAGAGAGGAGATGCATAGATGGTTGAAGTTCTTGTTATATGGTTGAAGTTCCTGTTTTATTCGATACCAGTCGATAAGGGCAACAAAATCAAAAGGTAAAGTAGCACTATCGTTCTAAAAATCAATATTAAAAAAACATTTTTGTCCCAGTTCGTACAGTCGAACACAGGAATGGGCACTGGGCATTCTAAGAAAATTTCCAGCTTTCAGCATTTTCCTTCACTAGACGTTGTTGCATATTCTCAATCATATTGAAATTCGATAGCTAGTTTGGATTGTAAGTGTAGTAGCATCGGTGATCTTCATATTAATAAATACCAAGAATCTTAAACCATGTACTAGAGGAAGGTGTCGATTCGATGACCTGAAAGATGGGACTGGAGCTTGAGGCTCATTTATTCCAAACTGGCCACTAAAGACCTAGTCAATCTATATAATAGCCATCAAATTTTGAACTGAGGTTCATCACTTTTATTGACGAGGAAATTGACCTTGGGGTTTTGCTGTGTTTGCACCCAAGAGATTTGATGAGGGGATATGCTATGTTGTTGATCATGTTGTGAGTCTACCAAACTCTTATTGAGTTCAGGAGGTTGATGCTGAGTGCTGAAGGCATGTTTTTACAGGAGGTTGATGCTGAGTGCTGAAGTCATTTTTGAGTTCCTTGCTTCTACACAGATTCCACCTACTTAGTGGTTTAGTAATCAGGCTCGGGGGTTCACAAGAAGCCAACATTTGGGCTGCTTCTTCTGGAATAGGTTGGGAGGAACAGGCCTCCTTGGGTGCTTGTTGGCCCTTTCTTCATTTACAGGTTCTATTTGTTTATCCGTTATTAAGTAGTTAAATCTGTTGATTGAAAGTATTTCATTATTAATTGCAGAATGTGTTCTGGTTTAGGTACCCCTACTTTTAGTTTCTAAACCAAATTAAAATTATGAATAGAATTGATGAATGAAATAAATATTCTCTGCATTTTCCCCCATGCTATAGGAATTGCATCATACTCTAGTATAGAGACAAATTAAGCTGGATAGATGAATGATAGACAAAATAGTCATGTGAATGAGAAGATAAAAACATTGTATTTTCTTAAATTGTTGTTCACTGTTAATTTCCTATATATATACATGTGTTAGTGTTTTTCCTTATTATTCTGCATAGCTAATTGTTTTAAGAATATACAGTAATGTTTTCTCCATTTTATAAATATCAGTTGTTTAGGAATAAATAATTTTCCTTTCTGCAAATTTATATAAATTATTTTCTATGTTATAGAAAACAAATCTTCTTGTCATATAACAAAAGTCTCATGTCACAAACCTAGGGTTTGCATACTTCATTTTCAAAGCCAAACCTTAAAACTATTGAGTTTATCATCCAACGATAGTAGCAAAGATATTAAATAATATCTTTTATTTTAAACAGTTATCAACTTAATGTTCAATCACATGTTTCTGTTGCCATTAAACAAAACACACAATTGCATTCTTTCCTACAGTTCGAGCTAGCAAAGATCCATTATTTCATTAACAGTAGAACAACTCTAAACAGCAGAAGCAAAAACAAGTTTGGATTGTCGAGGCCTTAACGATGAGCAAACTCATATCCATACATTTTAAACAGATTCAAACCCTAACCCTTGAAAAGCTTATAGAATGAAAATTTAACATCATTTCAAAATCAACGGACTACATACAGGCCAAAACCATATCATAGATTACGAACATCTACCCCATGTTTAGTGGCAGCAGCAGTCTTCTCATTATTCATATACATCACATGGTTTCCTTTTTCCATTGTTTTACATTTCATAGTTTCCCAGTCCATAAAAGAAAACAATAGCAGCAGATGTATTAAAACCTAGTTTCACAAATCATACTTCGTATTACATCAAAGTCAAACGCAGAGGTCTGCTAAAAACATAAATTCATTTCCACATTTTAATCGACGAGTCACAGGTCATGTTCACGGGCCAAGCTTCAAAAGCTACGAAACAAAACAACTACTGCAACATAGACTTGTAATTTTTCTTCTGATTTGAAAACTCGACTGAGCTTGAAACCCTCGTTGACAGAAGTACACTGCCTAGTTCAAACTCAGAATCCAAAACATTGTACAGTAACCTACAAATTTATTACATCGACCCTGTATGCCCAGAGGCATCCATAACACAGGCGTAAAACAAAACAACATTGTTTTTGAACCACAAATTCCAGAAAACAAAGTTGTTACAACTTCAAACGATTGCCAAAGATCTTCTAGGAGAACCTACGGAGGGGTATGCCACCGGGGCTTACCAAAGTGTAGCGTGCCATCCATTTCCAACAAACCCCAGCACTGTACAATCCATAATGAAGGTAGTACCTGCCACACAAATCAACCGGAAGTTATAACGAGTTCCAAAAGAATACTTGATAAACCAAAACTGTATTTAACAAACAGTGTTACGAGTCAAGTTTACCTTCACAATAACAGACGGATGGAATGCTTCATGCTTCCAGTTCTACTAACCAATGCAATAGGGGCATCATGCAAACTGAATATTTATCAAACCCAAAGTATAACTCACCGAAAACCTAACCTGTCACACGACGAAAGCCACAGGGCTTCATTACCATACACCTTTCGAACCCGAGCAACTTATACAGTAAGTTTTCACCATTAATTCACAGAGATTGGAGTTACAGAGCCATCAAGAAACCACCTACGGTCGAGCCCTTCTATTTAGCGGCCTGTTGGCCTCTTCCCCAACCCAAAAGCTCCAAATGAATGCATTAAGGAAAACAACAAACAGTAATGCGAGAATGTCTTAGGGTTTAGATCTCAATGATCGAGGCAGTTAGATCAACGGGCAAGATTTGGCTAGCCAAGCCACGCTAGTACCAAGACAGAGAATACGACCACCCACCATTAATAACTTCAATAAATATCAAGCTCAGTTGGAGTGCCATACCACCAGGATGGAGCTTACAGCTCGGTAGGTTCTCACCATTTATACAAATACATGGCGTGGATCCAGATACACGTCGGAGCCATTGAGACAAACTACTACCATTACACAGGGTTTGCATTGAATGCCAAATCTTACGAATCACACTCCAAGGTCACTTAGATAAAATAGACATATCAATAAAAAATTGGCATTATACATGTAAAGTGAAAGTGTTCACAAACTTAGTTTAAAATAACTTATAGTAATACCATCTAGAGATAAAACATAGACCATAATTTAAAGAATTTAAATTGACATTATACATGTAAAGTGAAAGTGTTCAGAAACTTAGTTTAAAATAACTTATAGTAATATCATCTAGAGATACAACATAGACCATAATTTAATAAATTTTAGAAAAACAATGTATGCATAGGTTTTCTCAAGTCCTACGAAATTTAGGAGGTTAGATCAATGATCCTCCAAGAAAACACATAACAATTAGAGAATGGATTGATACTACATACAAAATACATTTTTCGGAGATGATATGTGATATGATAATTTATTAATGTTGAGGAGTGAACAAAAAAAGTAGGAACTCAAAAAGTACTCTTCGGTGATGACCAACCATGGGAGTGCCAAAGCAACTCAATTGTCAGAGCTACACACCAATTTCATGAAATCTACACACCCATCAATCAGATAGATGTAATCTACACATCCATCCATCAGATACATGTAAAGTCAACAATACTCACATTTAAAGAGGTGGCTTTCCAAACTCTTTTTCGGCATTCATACATTGATAGAAAATGATCATCCTTATAGAAGTATACTTTGAGATTCACAAGAATGGGGTAGGGGAGTTTCCCAAATGGTTCACTTTATGAAGTATTCCTTGAAAAAAAACAAGTCCATCATTAGGGAAAATGTTCCTCGTTGTGCTCTTTAGGTCACTAAAGTTGCAAGCCTTCAAATTAACTAATAGAAGAATTTGACCTTTGGATCTCAAAGCCAATGGAAAGATTTCACTGGTTGTCTTACTATTGAAAGTTAAAGAAGTGTGTGTAGAAGGTCGGGAAACTATGGCATATCTTTTATTTGATTTCGATAAGACTGCAATCACAAAATCGTAGAATTGTTTAAAAAACGCAAAATTTTCCTTCATGGAAATTGAAATCTTGAATGCCATGGAGAAGCATTAGAATTACCAGAGCTTTATGTATCTATACTATTGGGTTTCAGTTCCACTACAATCACAAAAATACAGAATCGCTTAAAAAATGCCAACTCTTCCTTCTTGAAAACAAAATCAAAACCTGAATTCCATGGAGAAGCTTAAGACTTACACAAGTAGTTGTGTGTTATTGTTTGTGTTTGTGAGTTTTTTCCAAAGGGAAAAAATTGATGTAGGCCTGTGAAGGTGAGAGCTACCCCCTCCCCCTAACAGCTACTATCTCCCAAGCAGATTAAAAAGGCAGTTTATAGGCCAAATCCAGGAAAGGGAGAAGCAAGGCAATTAGGGTTAATACTAGCAAACACCTAATGGCTACTTTGTCATGTATGATAAATTACTTGTTGAATCTAGTTGTTGGGATGTTTAGATGAACTGCGATGGTGCGATAAAGGGATAAATACATTTTATTCCTACAAAGTGCGATAGTAATTTAAACTTTAGCCAACAAACCTATAAAGTAGCATCCCTCGGAGTGGATTCAGTTTCATCAGTAGTGTAGTATACACACCAACCAGCCACTACTATATGCCACACCTAGCTAGCCAATGCCAAGACAGACAGAACAAAAAAAGAAAAAAAAGAAAAAAAAAATCCATAATAAAGCAGGCAGGAAGACAAAGATATGCCAAACTATTAATATAATATATGCAACGTTGTGTGAAATAAAACAGGTGCAGTGCCAAATTTCAGAGTGCCAAAACAAATCAGATTACCAATAAATTGACATGCATGAATCTTTACCAACTCCAAACTAACCCAACGATCAAGCTGGATTAGGCAAGAAAAGTCTAGAAAATTAGGAGGTAGGGACATGACTCTCAAAATCTCTAGCTACTCAGGAAATCCAGTGACTTGCAGAGCACAACAAACACAGAACACGCCAAAAGAGATCACTTGTAGAAGACGCCAAGCAGAAAACTGAGAAAGGGTGCTTGACAGCGTTGGACATGCGAGAAAATCATTTGTCTCCACTTGCACGTCCTTCTACTAGGTATTTCTCGAGTCTGACATCCTTCCCCTGGTTATTTCTTAGGAATTTCTTAGAAATGTCATTGTACAACTAGTTATTTTCCTAGTCGGTAAAAAGACCAAAAAAATACACCACAACCCTAGTTTTAAAATCCATAATGGTTGATCAGGATATAGTTCTCATGGCTTGGCTATTGCTACATAGCTAGGGTTTGAGTTTGGGTTCAAGTTTAGGTTTTGACAGAGCGTGTATTGAAGTTAAGGATTTTAAGGGTTCAGAGGATTTCAGAAACACCTCCCATTGCTACTGCAAAAACAAACACCATAACTGATACACGTATGGTAGTTTCACCCACCAAGGACATTTCTCAATTTGTTTCAAAAGAGGGACTCCTGATTTGTCGGATCCATCTTTCTTTCCATCTTGTGTAGATCAATTGACTAAGACCCCTAAACTCCCAATCTATATCTGTTCGTAAACATATGAATATGAGGAGCTCCAAATCTACATTTCCCCCTTTCTTGTGTATGGCAAAGACATAGGCCTGGCTAGTTAACGAGTAGTCTCGTTAATGCTCGAGGAAGGAAAATATGGACGGGTATTCCATTCTACACATTGCACCCTCTCTACACCAAGGGGAGGAAAGAGGGAGATTCATAGTTTAAGTACTGCGTACCTCATTTTTATTTGAAAAAGCAGTAGTCAAGGAAATAAAAATGAAAATACAAACCCTTTCGTGTATCTCGGAGTCATGGACTTGGCAGACAGATTTGAAGTGAAGATGTTAATGAATTGAAGAGAAAATTTATTCTGAAAAAAATGGGTTTTACTTCAACAAAAAAATAAATCAACCCAAATCCTCTCTGCCTCTGCAAACCCGACTTGTCGAGCATCACTTCCTTGGATTCAATTTTCTCATGCTTCCATTGCTCAAAATTCTATGCTATCTCGACCTGTCAAACATCACCTGCTTGGATTCAATTTCCACATGCTTCCATTGCCCAAAATTCTATGCAAGCCTGGCCTGTAGAACATCACTTACTTGGATTTGATTTCCTCATACTTCAACCATTTGCCAAAATTCTGTGTATCAACCATTGCCCAAAACGCCATGTATCTGCTCCACAAACCCTATCATTTTCTCATTTTCCCAAAAGTACCTTTTATCCCCTCATTAAAATTACCTTTCCCCAACCTAACTTTAAAAGCCCTCGGAGATGGAAATCCAAAATAATAAAATTTAATTAAAAATAAAATAAAGTGGTGGAGTTTAAGACGAAATAAGAATTTTGTCTTAAACAAAAATCTTCAAAAGACGGGGGATGTAGTAGTGAATATACATATGTTGTATTTTACTAAACCCTTATTTTAGCATATATATATATATATAACACGAATTATTGTGTTATAATAAACAATATGTCTCACTACCTTTATGAACTTTCCCTTTCCCTAATCTCTTATCATTTGAAACTAAAAGGCCCAAGAAAATTGTAACTCATGTAGAGGTATAAATTAAGTTGACATTAACATCCAATGTAAAAAAATATCAGAATTATTTGATTTCTTTAATAAATTTAATTTGTTCAAATTGTTTAAAAAGAAATTATTCCATTCTAAAATAACTAATCAACCGAATTACAAATATTCTCATATTTTTTTATTAATAGTTCAAAATTAAGGCACTTAAGTGCATAATGCAAAAGAATTTTCATCAAATATATTTTCAAAATTCAATGGCCTCAATTTTATACATATTAAAAATCAATTTATTTTTCAATTTTATATAATATATATATTAAAAAGTCCATTTATAAAATAAATTCAATTTAAAACTAACCACATAATATGATATTATATAATTGAAAAAAAAACTCTTGTCATCCATATTCATACATGATAAAATACTAGGTCTTCTAGATATGAGTTTTCCATATATAATATTATATATATATAACTCATTTCGAGAAGACCTAGTATTTAACTGTATTTGGGTATGAATATGAATGATAAGAGTTTTTTCCTTTTTCCAATTGTGTATAAATAAAAAAAAGATCTTAACAAGATGATAATTGAGTGCTTTAGAAATATAAATGATATCATAATGAAATGGATGTAGCTCTCAAAACAGATAAGGCCATAACATTCCAAGGCGTTGGTGGTAATAAAGAAACCCCAAAAAAGTATTTATATCCCGTAGTTCAATACTCTACAAATGTTCTGTACAACAGGAGAACAAGTCCATTTGAAAGCAAGCTTTTCTTTATCAAATCTAAATTTACTTGTATTTTTCACTTTGAATTTGCTTAGTAACCCTAATAATGGAGACGTAAGCAAATAGCTTAAATTGAAGACGTAAACATATGATGTACATCTAAGGCACATGAATCATATGGTAACGAGCTCTACTTTACGTTATGTAATGATTCTCTACCTCTATTATTAAATTGCTAAGGACTGGTTGCATATAAAGCTTGGAGAAATGTTGGGGCATTATATGCAAATTCATTCATATTTTACAACAAATTTTGTTCAGAATGTTGCCACGCAAGTAGCTGAATTATTGCAGGAAACAGGCCAGATAGAAAAGGTTACGTTATGCAATGATTCTTCATCTCTATTATTAAATTGCTACGGACTGGTTACATATAAAGCTTGAAGAAATGTTGGGCCATTATATGCAAATTCATTCATATTTTACAACAAATTTGGTTCAGAATGTTGCCACTTAGGTAGCTGAATTGTTGCAGGAAACAAGCTAGATAGAAAAGGTTACAACTGTGGTTGAGAGTATTTAAAGTGTTTGAGAGTATTCAAATGCCAAAAGTTGGATCTATGCCATTGAACATGGTAACGAGCTCTACTTTAAGTTATGTAATGATTCTCCATCTCTATTATTAAATTGCTAAGGATTAGTTAAATATAAAGCTTGAAGGAATGTTGAGCCATTATATGCAAATTCATTCATATTTCACAACAATTTTGGTTCAGAATGTTGCCACTCAAGTAGCTGAATTATTGCAGGAAAAAATCCAGATAGAAAAGGTTACAAATGTAGTTGAGAGTATTTAAAATGTTTGAGAGTATTCAAACGTCAAAAGTTGGATCTATGCCATTGAATATGGTAACAAGCTCTATTTTACGTTATGTAATGATTCTCCATCTCTATCATTAAATTTCTAAGGACTCGTTAAATATAAATCTTGAAGGAATGTTGGGTTATATCCAAATTCACTCATATTTCACAACAAATTTGGTTCAGAATGTTGCCACGCAGGTGGCTGAATTATTGCAGGAAACAAGCTAGATAGAAAAGGTTATAGCTATAGTTGAGAGTATTTAAAGTGTTTGAGAGTATTAAAACGTCAAAAGATGTATCTATACCATTGAACATATTTTCTTAATAGTTTAATTTTGAATGTTTTATACTTCTTTCTAGTTTTGCACAAAGTAATGCTTGCACAAAATAATGCAGGCCACAAAATAATGAAGGCCAGTACATTACATTGTACACAGCATCACAAGAAAAACATAATTAGAAACTGAAAGGGAAAGCGTGAGAGCCAAAGCACAAAAATGTCATAAAGGAATCAAAGGAGCTAATAACTGTCATAAAATGATACATAATGTCAAATTTCTAGAAGTATCAAAATTAAACTCATGGCCAACTGGTCAGAATGAACTGTTACATGAAGTTGTAGTAGTAAATAGGCTCATATTGGGTCCGGGTCATCTTTTTTCTTTGGGGATACCCCAGAACTTCAATTACAAGTTTAACATTGGGGATGATGGGATGCCATCTTTTGTGGGCCCACGTGGGCCTAAAAAACCTCTCTACCTTACAGATTTCTCATGTCAGGAATGAAAAAGTATCATTTGAGTGGGCCTAAGGAGACCATTGTAAAATATGGCATGACCAAGAAGACATTGAGTATGACCATGCAGTAGAATACCAACTCCAAATTGAAAAATAAGAAGTGGGTTGCAGAAGAAAAAGACACCCTTTTGCAAGTATTTCAAGCACAAGAGACACGTGAATAGGAAGAGATAGTGAGAGGTTAAAGGTCCCAATGTTATTTCCATGTCTAAAGTTGGGCCCATTATCAATAGGAAGGTACTCTAGTTCCAGGAAGGGTTTTACATAATTCAATGCATGGAGGAACCTAACAATCATGGCATAATTAAATAACACCCAATTGCATGGAGACACTTTATAGCTTTAAACAATTTGGGTTGTATACATTTTAGATCTATTTGGTGGTTCGTAGAAATAAACTCCACTACTTCAAATTTCTATTGCAGAACTTCAAACACACATAGAAGTTCTATATTAACAAAATTCAAATCTGATTATGGGCATGATGAGTATGACTCCATCCCGAACACTAAATTAGACTATATATTAGTATAACAATAAAGTATATCAAAATATAATGAAGCAAGAGATAGTGAATGATGTATCCGTCCAAACTTTAAGCTACATTAATAGATTGTAAATCATCCATATATTATTCAAATATGTCAAGGTTGGATATTATATAGCACGTACATGGGCGTGTATTCTATGGTGCATTTGAAACCCTTTCCAATAAAGGGGGATGTATATCTCCTGCGTTGCATTGGAAACCCTATGCCCTTTCAAGTTGTGTGTAGTACGGAAAATATGGGTTTTAATTTCAAGACATGAGAATTGAAGGATTTGGGTGCAAGGGAAAAAGGCATGGCCGAGACGAAGATGAAGAAATTTTTTCACAGGAATGAAGACACTTAAGTTTGACATTATAATCAATAATTACCTAGTAAAGAGAAGCCCTAGAACTTGTAAGATTTGTGGCACCTTCCTTGTTGCGGCCATTTGCAGATTCCTTCATAACTCTGTCAAATCCATCTTCAAGGGATTTAGCAGTTCGATCTTCTAAAAGTGTAGTCTGAAAGCTAAAATCACCCAAAAGTATTTAGTCAAATGATAATTTAGTTTGTAATATAATTAAGACAACCAAGAAAGGAAAACAAACTCACCCAATTGAACAGAGGCTTGGAAGAATGTCATGCGTGAGGCGTTGAAGGCTTGGAAAAAAAACTTACCCAATTGAAGAAGGCGCCGCAGAGGCTTGGAAGAATGTCTTGTGTGGGGTAGAAGATGTATCAAATAAAAACCCTAACCCAAATATGCAATATGGCAGTCTCTCTCTTCAACCGCTTATGCAGATGAAGCACCGCCTAGTGGTTGCAACAAATAGCACCAGAAACAATGCATGATTGAAATCTTGGTTGGTACCATGAGCAGCTAGAATTAGGGGAAACCATGAAATCTTGGTTGGTTCCATGAGCAGCTAGAATTAGGGGAAACCACCCCTTCTCTGGAATTAAATAGCTAGAAGCTCCTTGTGCGGTCGAAACCTAGCAGATTAATACAGGTTACGAGACAAAAGCTCCTTACCTGGACGAAATCTAGTAGATCAATACAGCTTCCCCAACAGTAGTTGATCGAGTAGCAGCAGCACCCTCTAATCCCAAGTATTCCTCACCGGCCGATAGAGAAAAGTACCATGAGTTACATAATAAAACCCACTTCCGGATGTGAATGAAGGGCTAGAACCTCTTAGGAAATGGGTTGGCTCACCTGCCAAACCCGAAATCACTTTTCCATGGGTTTGGAAAGAGATATCTCCATCTCTAATAGGGGATGCATTTCGACTTAAGATTGATAAGAAACCCTAAGAGAGAGTCTCCTGGAATGTTTCAGATTCTCAAGCATCACATCCAACAAAGCTAATATATGCAAATCTATCAACAAATCATCAAAAATATCCTGGAATGGTCACTACTATGGTGGTGTTGATTACTCACCATTTATACAAATACATCGCGTGGAGCCAGATACACGTCGGAGCCATCGAGACAAACTACTACCATTACACTGGGTTTGCATTGAATGCCGAATCGCACTCCAAGGTCACTTAGATAAAATAGACATATCAATAAAAAATTGGCATTATACATGTAAAGTGAAAGTGTTCACAAACTTAGTTTAAAATAACTTATAGTAATACCATCTAGAGATAAAACATAGACCATAATTTAAAGAATTTAAATTGACATTATACATGTAAAGTGAAAGTGTTCACAAACTTAGTTTAAAATAACTTATAGTAATATCATCTAGAGATACAACATAGACCATAATTTAAATAGTTTTAGAAAAACAATGTATGCATAGGTTTTCTCAAGTCCTACGAAATTTAGGAGGTTGGATCAATGATCCTCCAAGAAAACACATAACAATGAGAGAATGGATTGATACTACATACAAAATACATTTTTTGGAGATGATATGTGATATGATAATTTATTAATGTTGAGGAGTGAACAAAAAAAGTAGGAACTCAAAAAGTACTCTTCGGTGATGACCAACCATGGGAGTGCCAAATCAACTCAATTGTCAGAGCTACACACCAATTTCATTAAATCTACACACCCATCTGTCAGATACATGTAATCTACACATCCATCCATCAGATACATGTAAAGTCAACAATACTCACATTTAAAGAGGTGGCTTTCCAAACTCTTTTTTGGCATTCATACATCGATAGAAAATGATCATACTTATAGAAGTATACTTTGAGATTCACAAGAATGGGGTAGGGGAGTTTCCCAAATGGTTCACTTTATGAAGTATTCCTTGAAAAAAAACAAGTCCATCATTAGGGAAAATGTTCCTCGTTGTGCTCTTTAGGTCACTAAAGTTGCAAGCCTTCAAATTAACTAATAGAAGAATTTGACCTTTGGATCTCAAATCCAATGGAAATATTTCACTGGTTGTCTTACTATTGAAAGTTAAAGAAGTGTGTGTAGAAGGTCGGGAAACTATGGCATATCTTTTATTTGATTTCGATAAGACTGCAATCACAAAATCGTAGAATTGTTTAAAAAACGCAAAATTTTCCTTCTTGGAAATTGAAATCTTGAATGCCATGGAGAAGCATTAGAATTACCAGAGCTTTATGTATCTATACTATTGGGTTTCAATTCCACTATAATCACAAAAATACAGAATCGCTTAAAAAATGCCAACTCTTCCTTCTTGAAAACAAAATCAAAACCTGAATTCCATGGAGAAGCTTAAGACTTACACAAGTAGTTGTGTGTTATTTTTGGTGTTTGTGAGTTTTTTCCAAAGGGAAAAAATTGATGTAGGCCTGTGAAGGTGAGAGCTACCCCCTCCCCCTAACAGCTACTATCTCCCAAGCAGATTAAAAAGGCAGTTTATAGGCCAAATCCAGGAAAGGGAGAAGCAGGGAATTAGGGTTAATACTAGCAAACACCTAATGGCTACTTTGTCATGTATGATAAATTACTTGTTGAATCTAGTTGTTGGGATGTTTAGATGAACTGCGATGGTGCGATAAAGGGATAAATACATTTTATTCCTACAAAGTGCGATAGTAATTTAAACTTTAGCCAACAAACCTATAAAGTAGCATCCCTCGGACTGGATTCAGTTTCATTAGTAGCGTAGTATACCCACCAACCAGCCACTACTATATGCCACACCTAGCTAACCAATGCCAAGACAGACAGAACAAAAAAAAAAAAATCAAAATCAAAATAAAAAAAATCCATAATCAAGCAGGTAGGAAGACAAAGATATGCCAAACTATTAATATAATATATGCAATGTTGTGTGAAATAAAACAGGTGCAGTGCCAAATTTCAGAGTGCCAAAACAAATCAGATTACCAATAAATTGACATGCATGAATCTTTACCAACTCCAAACTAACCCAACGATCAAGCTGGATTAGGCGAGAAAAGTCTAGAAAATTAGGAGGTAGGGACACGACTCTCAAAATCTCTAGCTACTTAGGAAATCCAGTGACTTGCAGAGCACAACAAACACAGAACACGCCAAAAGAGATCACTTGTAGAAGACGCCAAGTAGAAAACTGAGAAAGGGTGCTTGACAGCGTTGGACATGCGAGAAAATCATTTGTCTCCACTAGCACGTCCTTCTACTAGTTATTTCTCGAGTCTGACATCCTTCCCCTGGTTATTTCTTAGGAATTTCTTAGGAATGTCATTGTACAACTAGTTATTTTCCTAGTCAGTCAAAAGACCAAAAAAATACACCACAACCCTAGTTTTTAAATCCATAATGGTTGATCAGGATATAGTTCTCACGGCTTGGCTATTGCTACATAGCTAGGGTTTGAGTTTGGGTTCAAGTTTAGGTTTTGAAAGAGCGTGTATTGAAGTTAAGGATTTGAAGGGTTCAGAGGATTTCAGAAACACCTCCCATTGCTACTGCAAAAACAAACACCATAACTGATAAACGCATGGTAGTTTCACCCACCAAGGACATTTCTCAATTTGTTTCAAAAGAGGGATTCCTGATTTGTCAGATCCATCTTTCTTTCCATCGTGTGTAGATCAGTTGACTAAGACCCCTAAACTCCCAATCTATATCTGTTCGTAAACATATGAATATGAGGAGCTCCAAATCTACATTTCTCCCTTTCTTGTGTATGGCAAAGACATAGGCCTCGCTAGGTAAGGAGTAGTCTCGTTAATGCTCGAGGAAGGAAAATATGGATGGGTATTCCATTCTACACATTGCACCCTCTCTACACCAAGGGGAGGAAAGAGGGAGATTCATAGTTTAAGTACTACGTACCTCATTTTTATTTGAAAAAGCAGTAGTCAAGGAAATAAAAATGAAAATACAAACCCTTTAGTGTATCTCGGAGTCATGGACTTGGCAGAAAGATTTGAAGTGAAGATGTTAATGAATTGAAGAGAAAATTTATTCTGAAAATATCTCGATTGCAGATTTGCTCTGGTATCGACGTGTATTCGGGCCCCACTTAACTCCCCGTTACCCCATCTCTCGACGTGTATTCTCGACTCATAATTAGCGTTTGTTGGAGGGTTGATCGTCTGTGCAGGAATTTGAGTATGATAATCACCTTTCTTTGAGCTGCACAGGCCTTTGATTTCGCCCTCAGTCTCTCGGATCTTCTTTTGCAGATCTAACACATAGCTGATAGCGTCCCCTATTATAGACTGTTTGTCCATCTGCCGATAAAAAATTATACATTTAACAGAAAATCTACACCATTTTGTTTTCCCAAGCAGATGAATAGCAGAAAGAAATTTATGCAGTTGTTGCATGGTCTAGTCCTCTCTGTAAGAACCCTTCACAATTTTGGCTCAAACCCTAATACAAATAATTGGGAGAGAATGAATTAAAGCATACCTTGCTGATATTGGGAACTACAGAACGCAGTGTATAAAGTGTTTCATTCAATTTCTTCCGTCGCTTTCTTTCACTCTGCAAGTTCTTGGATGTAGCTTGAAGATTGGTTGCAGTCTTCGAACCCCCCATGATCTTTGGATCGCTGTCGTCCCAATCCAACTGCCCTGAAATTTCATCCATATTGTCGATCCACAGCTTATTATTTTGATCTTCATAGCAATCTGAGTTGAAAATTTCCCCGGCGTCCTGCAATCGCATGTCCATTCTGACAGATCGCTAGATTTTGACCTCCTTGGCCGTCTGCTGTATTTTTCTGGGGATAACTACTTAGTTATTATAAAGCCCTGCAGAACTAGTGCTCACACCTTGGAGAGCAAATTCTTGATCAAACCCATTGCCATTGCTGATATAAACCTTCTCTTCAAATTTTTCGGTGCACTCTGATCGTCTTTATTTTTCCATACCTTGTCTTCATATGTGTGGTCCACACTTCATTTATCAGGCGTCGGCACTCTTTCCCGGCGCAACCCTGTCTCCAGAAACCGACAACCGGGCCTGGGGGCAAGCAATATGCTCGAATTTGAATTCAAATTTGAAAATTTCAAAGATAGAAACTTTTTTTTGCCCACCCATTCAGAATAACAGGCATTACATTGCGAAGCATATGCGAGTTAATGTGTGGTGGCTGCAGAAATTTGGTATTTGAAGGAGGAAAGAGTCTCTCGCCGAGTGCTTGCTAGTTCCAAACAGCACGAGGATTTTATATATGAAGCCGATCAATCCCCGCAGTGACGCACATATCCAACAGCAGACTACTTTGAAAACGTCAAACCAAATATTCTTTGTACGGAACGCTGAAATCGGACAACATTCGCTGTACGGCACGGTGTCATTGGGCCAGTCTCTTTCCGCCATCTGGCATGATGCCATTGGGCCAGGTGCAATGATACTTGGCACAGTGCTATTGGCTAGTAGCTCCCCGCCAATAGTAGTGTGGCAAGTGTCATTTCAATTGGCCCAATAGATTCATGCCAGATGGCAGAAGGAGACTGGTCGAATGGACCTGTACCGTACAGTGAATGTTGTTCGATTTCAGCGTGCCGTACAAAGAATATTCGTATTCGTTTTGACTAGCCCTGTAGAACTAGTGCTCACACCTTGGAGAGCAAATTCTTGATCAAACCCATTGCCGTTGCTGATATAAACCTTCTCTTCAAATTTTTCGGTGCACTCTGATCGTCTTTATTTTTCCATACCTTGTCTTCATATGTGTGGTCCACACTTCATTTATCGAGCGTCGGCACTCTTTCCCGGCGAAACCCTGTCTCCAGAATCCAACAACCGGGCCACTTGTCCCTCGGGACCATCACCTGGGAGCAAGCAATATGCTCGAATTTGAATTCAAATTTGAAAATTTCAAAAATAGAAACTTTTTTTTGCCCGCCCATTCAGAATAACAGGCATTACATTGCGAAGCATATGCGAGTTAATGTGTGGTGGCTGCAGAAATTTGGTCTTTGAAGGAGGAAACAGTCTCTCACCGAGCGCTTGCTAGTTCCAAACAGCACGAGGATTTTATATATGAAGCCGATCAATCCCAAAAGAACAAAGTAGGAATTTCCAATTATTTCATGTTTATAAGAAGCCGCAGATTGCAGGGTGAGAGCACATTCTGGAAAGATGAGCTACAATAACAATAAGAGCCAGATTATTCTCCCTCTGTCATTTCAACACATTCTTGGGCTATTTCGTCATAATACATGGTTGTTCATTCAATAGTAAGAGTAACAATGACTGGAAAAATTGATATGGAAAAGTATTTAACCATATTTTTATTTGTTTGTATGTTATTGTGAACAGGGTATCCGCCATAGGGAGACTATCCTCCTCAGCAAGACCACGTTTCTACTCAGACAATGCATAGAGATAGCGGCTACCAAAAAATGATGGTAAGCTAGCAATTTCTGCATTAAATGATTAAATATGGAATTGTAGACTTCAATTTGGATTAAAGAAATATTAAATAATTAGAATCATCACATATATGTAATTATTTTAAATATTTATATATTAAGTTTAAACAAATTAGGTTTAAATATTGACTCATTAGATAATAAAGATTAGGTTAAATAATAAACATTATAAACATTAAGACATAAAGAACCTAATATTGACTCATTAGATAATAAAGATTAGGTTAAATAATAAACATTATAAACATTAAGACATAAAGATTAATACATTATAAACATCAACTCTTATTGCATAAACATTATTTCATTATAAACATTAGTAAATACACATGAATGAATACACTTTAATAATAGACACACATGTGTATCTATTAATGTGTATCTATTACTAGATACACATGTGTATACATTTTAATACATACACATTAATATGGCTTGCTAGATACACATTAATAGATACACATTAATAAGCTTATGACATTATAAACATATATGTAATTATTTAAAATATTTTATTTTAGGTTTAAGACTAGGTTAAACATTAGATTAACATTAGGATATAAGTATTGAGCTAACATTAATATTAAACATTAGGTTACTATTAATATGAAGTTAAATTTATATGTAAATATTAAACATTAAACGTATATGTTAAATATTAACCTAAACATTAATACATTATAACATTACAAACATATATCTTAATATTAATAAAATTTATATTTTTGGTTTACATATTAAGTTTCAATATCCTAAAACATATATGTAATTATTTAAAATATTTTTATATTAGATTTAAGATTAGATTAAAAGTTCTAGGGTAACATATTTTAGGTTTAAATATTAGGTTTACATATTAAGTTTCAATATCCCAAAACATATCCTAAAACATATATGTAATTATTTAAAATATTTTTATATTAAGTTTAAGATTAGGTTAAACATTAGGTTAACATATCATATTTTAGATTTAATATAATACATTCAATAATAAATATAATAAACATTCATAAACATAAGACATATGCATACAATATAATACATTCAATAATAAAAATAAGACATAAACATTTATACATTATACACATTAAACATTTGGACATTATACACATAGGGCATAAACATTAATACATTATATACATTATTAACATTAGGATATTATAAACATGTATGTAAATATTTAGAAAATGTATATAATATTAAACTAATATTAAGTTTCAATATCCTAAAACTATATTATAAATTAAACATAACTGCATTATAAACATATATAAAATTAAAAATTAGGAAAAATAATAAACATTATAAACATTACGACATAAACATGAATACATTAAACTTATATGCAAATATTAAACATTAAACTTATATGTTAAATATTAACATATACATTAATACATTATAACATTAGAAACATGTATGTCATTATTAATAAAATTTATATTTTAGGTCTAAATATTAGGTTTATATATTAAGTTTCAATATCCTAAATATATATATATAATTATTTAAAATATTTTTATATTAGATTTAAGATTAGGTTAAACATTGGCTTAACATATTTTAGGTTTACATATTAAGTTCCCTAAGACATATATGTAATTATTTAAAATATTTTTATAGTAGGTTTAATATTATGTTTCAATATCCTAAAACATATAAATATTAGGTTTACATACTAGGTTCTAAGGATTGAGTTAACATTAATATTAAACATTGGGTTAGTATTAATATGAACTTAAACTTATAGATAAACATATAACATTATAAACATATATATGTTATTATTTAAAAAATGTATATAACATTATAAGCATATATGTCATTATTCAAAAAATTTCAATTTTAGGTTTACATATTAAGTTTCAATATCTTAAAACTAATAAATTATAAATTAGACATAACTGCATTCTAAATATATATAAAGTTAAACATTAGGAAAAATATTAAAAATTATAAACATTATGACATAAACATGAATACATTATAGAGATTAATACATTAAATAATAAACATTAGGATAACTGTAACCGATCAACATTATTAACATTAGGACATAAATATTTCTACATTAAGCATTAGGAGAAAAACATTAATACAATTTTCTTTTTTAAATACAATTTTCTTTATTTCGTTAGATAAAACTACTACTTCGAAATATTAAAATATCTTTTTGTTATTGACTTTTTTTGTATTTGTTGGTTTTTTCTAATCTGTAGTATAATGGATACTATAATGGATCCTTCTATGTGGAGATTTCTACCAGTTGAGATACTTGAAATGATACTTTTATGGCTTCGAGTGTCTGCATTGTTTCGCTTCAAAACAATATCTAAGATATGGAATGAGATTATATGCAAGAATGATCTTATTGGGAGATGGCACATGAAACACACAGAAGAGATTGGTTTATTCAATGAGGAATGGAATCTGTATCGAGCTGAAGCTATGTGTCCATACATTAATAACAAAGCTGTAATATCACATCTTAGTATCTCATTCCCAAGCACATTATATACCCTTGAAGCTTCATGTGGTTTCCTTCTTCTGTTATCTATCCCTCATCCAAATCTTGTTTGTAAACAACATTATGTAATGAACCCTTTTACCAAAGTATGCACTGTTATAGGCTCTATTGAAATTGGCGATTGGGGTTTCTTCACCATCTTCAGAAAAAAAAATTAGTGAAGCAAAATATGATTGGATACACATAAAACATGTTTTTGAAAGACATGAGACAAAATATAGTATGTGCAGGAGTATTAACAGGACATGGAAAGATATAGACTTATCTAATGCAGATCCCATACCTCCTATGGATTCCATCTTTTATAAGGGAAAAATATACCGGTTGCATGTTGAGATGTTTATATCTAGTGGAAGCCCAAGAATCAAGAACAAGCTATATTCCCTTGATATAGAGAAAAATAAGTGGGTTATCCATTTTGTCTATTGTGAATTTAGTAAGGGATCTATGTGTCGTACGCTTCATCAAAATCTATTATTGTAGATTATACATCATCGCTTCACTATTGTGTGGTCTGGTGATATAATGCCCGATTTTGAACATGGTATGCGACCTCCTACACGATCAAATGAATATTGGGAAGATAGTAGTGGAATGAGCTGGACACTCCTCAAAGACCTCACCACAGATATAAATAAGAAGTGCAATGGATATCTTCCATTCCGTACGATTGGGAACATTGTACTTATGTGCAACTTTTCCCATATACCTTTGTTGTATTATGATTTGACAAGTCAAATGACAACACTTGTTGGAGTTGATGACTTGACAATGTCTGAATACAATCGTATTCCCATGCCCAAAGACCATACTTGTAGTGATTTCATTCTTGATGGGAATTTTTTCCCGCTAATCCTAGGCATTGACTCTACATATGACATTGCCCTTCATGGTTTATCTAAGATTGATTTATGTGACTGTTCTTCACTTATTCAATAATTATTAATGGGAACTTATTTTTGTGTGTAATTAAATTATTGTTTATTGATCAGACAATAAATACATGGTTGCAGAGTTTTTATTAATTTAATTTTGTGTAAATGATAAGATCCGTTTACATTATAACATTTAATATGTTACTCTAGAAGTTTTTCTCTATATCATAGTATCTTGAAGCTATTCTATATATCATAGTATCTTCAATATTAGAATAACATCTAACATGACACCAAAAATGCAAGGAGTTCAATATGGCTTATGCAAAGTGGTTTTCTTCTATGCAACGCCACATCTTTCCACGTGTTGTGCACTTTGATAAACACCTCCAAAATTAATTATTTATTGGCTCTGACACAAATATATTTACATGATACAAAACCTATTCAACATAGTTATTGTACATATGGATTTGCTAAAATTCAAATAACAACCTTCCTTTTGCAGAAAACACAAAGTTTAATAGAAATAATACCCCTTAAAATGTTTACAAGATCATTGTAACCAATCTAATTTATTTCTCATATGTCAACACCAACACCGATTAGAACCCCTTAAAATGTTAACAATATCATTATAACCAAGCTAATTTCTTTCTCATATGTCAACACCAATAATTTGAGATGAAATTAATGCATTAACATCACCATAGGAAATAACTCACATTAACTAAAAAAAATGTAATATGCATAACAAAACTTTGCAACTAGTACACCAATGCCTCTTGACCAACAATCTTGACTCCATGGCACTTTACAACACTTGGGTTCACAATAACAATCACCTATAGCTTATGGCTCACACACCATGTAAAATTGTTTCTTCCTTATAACCTAGGATTGACACACACAAAATCTCCTTCAACATATAGATTGTTGATACATAAGAATGATAGCATCCAAGTCAATCTTGACACTAGATTCAATCTATCACTCTTATTAATCAATCTCTCTAAAGTTTCATCTTACACTACATATGTGTATATAAAGGAATTGCAATGATCAAGACTTGTCAAAACCTAGTTGTATTAGAAAATTTGGTATTATTTGATTCCATAATCAAGTGTGATGGGGCTCACCCTTAGATATTTGGGTATCAACTTTCACTTGGACAAAACACATGAGTGTACTAGCTATAACTTCTCTAATAGAAGAATCTAGGTCAGAAACTCTTTTTGAATCCCAATATGATGATGTGGCAAAGTCTATGTGACTATGCAACTTGCCCACACTTATGCAATACAACGTACCTACATTGCAGTTGTTTCATTAATCCCCAAGCACTCACTTTTCTTATGCATAAATGATTTTTAACCTTGCTAATATAGATGTGAAGGAATCTTGGGTAGATCCCATGGGGCATGTCACTTTATGGATTCTTGGGTAGAGCTTGTGGGATGTGCCTCTTTTCCATGGGAAAAAACTTGTGAAACATGTTGTTTTGGGGATTCTCGAGTAGAGGCTATTGGAAATGGAACTTTTGGGTTTCTTTAATAGAGCTTGTTGCACATGCCATTTTAGGGATTCTTGGTGTTAACACCAAAGCTAACCCCCAAGGCTGAAAGAGGGTAATCTCGGGTAACCACTAACCAATGTTTCGTTTACGCTTCTGATCAAACGTAAACAGAGAGGGATCTCTCTATAAACTAACAGAGTACTGGAAATCTTCAAAGGTGTCAATCAACGAAAACATACACCAGCATTCAAACACTAAAGATATTCAATTACGATAACACACAGAAGATCAGATTTATGTTTGTGGGACAAAGAACGATTTAAGAGTTACTTTGTTGAAAACACATGGATTTCATTTGGGGCGATGGAGTCACATTTAACTGGTTCTGCAAACATTATTCACAAAGATTTAGCGAACACATTCACAAGGGAAAGGTAGCAAGCAGCTAGTAGTCAAAGAGCTTTAATTTGTGGAACATAAGAGAGAAGATACAGTCCATCAATGTAAGGCATCTAACAAGGATGAATCCTACATCAACTTTAGCAGAATAGATTTGGTGAAATACTTGGAATAAGCTAAGCAGAGCATAATCTCTATGAATTCTACTTAACTGTCACCTGATACAAGCATGAAGGAAATGTCACATAATGGAATAAAAAAAGATAGAAACACATTTGCACATGGGAAAAGAAAGGTACAGACTACCAGACCGATTACACAGGAATCCTTATCAACAAATGCAGGCATCAAGCTCTGTAAATTCTTTTAAACAACTCCAAGAAAATGTATTACAAACTGATCATCAAAATACAAATACTTTCTCATAAGAATTTCCAACCCTGGTGTCTCTGATTACAACTGTATATATAGGTGGCCTTCAGCCCTAGACTCGGCTCCTTCTCAAAAGAAATTAGTTACAACCAATTGACACCTATCTAACAGCCAAAACGAACATCATTTGTTGTTGCTATCCTTAAACAAATATCTACGAGATAGATTTTAACTGCCATTTATAATTACATAACCGCTTCTCTACACAGTCTAACTATTTTAAACAAAAGTGAAAAAATACAAAGATGTAGCTGTTGCCATCCGGATTGCCTCCACGAGCTCTTCAATTCCTGGATACATACACGCTGGATGCTTTTTTTGTTTTCCCCTGTACCATTTCACGTTGTCTTTCGAAAAATGGATTTGCTAGCCATCTGAGTATCTTCAAAACTTTGAAACCAGGAGTATACTTGTATAGCCAAGAGAACTAACTTGTCGGATAGTGGGATGCAAAAGACGTAAGAGTACCGCCACCTTATTTCTGGGATCTCATTTGATCATACCAATCGAGGAAATCACCAGCATCAAAAGGAACATTCGTTCGGGTTTCCTTGGGTGGAGAAACAGGGGGTACCTCTTTGGTAGAGAGGATCCAGTCCTGGATTATATCTTCATCAGAGGAGATTTTCGGCTCCTCTTCCTCGTGGGCTTTTCCTCCTTTCTCCTGCAGCAAATTCCAACACTCCTGTAGTGCTTCGGGCTCTTTCGATTCTCTGGAAGAACCTTCTTCTGCTTGGTCGAAAAACACAAGAGGTGGGAGAGTATAATCCTCCATTATCTCGGACAGCACATGTTCTGGTGCAACTATTATCTCGGCTCCTTGCTCTCTCTCCATGTTTGTGATCTTGTATGCAAAAATAACCAGATAGATGAACTCACCACCCTTTGGGATTCGACGTAAGCTACAGGCCCTGAGAATCAGGCTTATAACGACCAATAGCGACGGCGTCCCCATGCGAATTATGCTATCATGATTTTCTGACTTAGACCTTCAAAATGATTTATCATGATGGCTAAGGATAGGACTGACATAATGCATGTACGACCATGCATTTCAGATCATACATAAAAGACCCTTGACGGTGCTGAGGTGGCTTATCCCACGTGGCCATCATTAATCTCTGGAGGAGATGCCCTTTCTCGTGTGGGAACCGATGATTAAATTAAGACCACATCCCCTTTCCTTTTACTTCTATGGCTTCCCATTCTGTCACACATAGTTCCAAGTCTGACTATTGGATGGAACGTCCATGCTAACCACGACGATTTGAGATGTGATTAAATCACCAGCGAGAAAAATCAGCGCGGTGATCTTGGGCCTTTGATTTGCGCTTGGTGAATCTACGATGTTGATAGTTGCACGATGCATAACACGACCGCAGCGATTTGAAACATGACATGTTTCGCGCTTGTTGGATCACCGCGGGGATTGTGCGCCATAGATCTTCCCATACGCCGATCTCCACCGTCGATTTATTTCCTCACTTGCCCGCCGATTACCACCCGCTCATTATGTTATATTGCGTGCATCTTTGTTCACACAGTGGGCTCGGGACCGTCGATCTTCGGGGTATTCCATCTCAGTCATCATTGCCTACTTTTCTTATTTCTGACATGTTTAGCATGTTTGTTTACCTTATGACCTCTAAAAAACCACCAACTCCTCCCCGACTGCTTCATTCCTTGAACTGTTCCCTACCATGCTGACCTCCGACTCCTCGATCTCAGGGGAGGTAGTCCGAGAGCCGATTATCCACTCGGGTCTTGATGTTCATGAGGTCTTTCCACCCACGCCAAAAGCTGTCATGTCATTAAGCACAATTTGAGTGCTAGCAACTGGCTCCAACGGGGATGCTATCCTCCGAGCGAGGTAGCGAAGAACACCCATAGCCCAAGTGCCTGATCCATTGGGCATTTCTAATCCCGGGGGTGAAATTCTCTTAAAACTGAAATCATAAATCGTGCTTTACTGCACCTTTGACTGAATATAACCAAAACAATAGAGACCATGGCTGCCTTCCGGTTCTTAGGGTATCTACTATGGGCTTCATATTCCTTTGGTTTTGTCATCAAAATCTCAAAACAATTAAAAACATAAGGAAAATATATACATACAGGCTATAGCACATGGGTTACCTGCCATTGCTCAGGACAAGTAATGTTTCAAGAATCTTCCATTAACTGGACCCCATGACCAGGAAGATCCATCTTGTTCCTCTAGTATGAAAGAATTTATTTTTCTGGATGCAGCAATAATGTATGGACCCATCCACATGTGATCGAATTTTCCATGTTTGTCTTCTCTCGGGCAATCCCATTTCAGAACCAGGTCATTCACCTGAAATTGATCTTCCTTAGTCTTCTTATCAAATGCTTCCTTCATCTTTTCTTGATGTCCTCGCACTCTATCATAGGCTTTAGTTCTTAATTCATTTAACTCAATTATTTGGTTCACTCTCCTTTGCATATGATTCGGCTCTTCTTCTAAACCTTGCAGTAACCTCATAACCGGTAACCCCAACGAAGCTGGAAAAACCACTTCGGCTCCATACACCAACTGGAATGGGGACATTCCGATAGCCCTTTTAGTGCTTATTCTATTAGCCCACAGGGCATACTTCAGTTTAGCATGCCATGCCCTCTTATTTTATTCCAATAATCTCTTTATGATCTTTACTAAGCTTTTATTGGAGGATTCTGCCACACCGTTTCCTTGGGGGTGTTGTGGGGAAAATTCACCTATAGTTCAAGGGAGAAACTACCAACTTACAGTGATAAAGATAGACTTACAAGAATTCTGCAAGTACAACCAATAAGTGAAGAGCTTAGGGTTAGAGATATATGCACCTTGTTCAGAAGGTTGATCCTAGCTTTGCCTCCCTCACTCTTCAATGCTCATCTAGTGTCGCAATGCCCGGACCTGTAAAACAACTTGATACCTTTCTCAAATACATTTGACTACATATATAAGACTGATATTCATAACAGAAGAAGACATCAAACTACAATCAAACAATAATCAAATCTAAGACACATTAATAGGTCATATTTGGAAAGAGAAGAACGTTTGATATTTATTAATGAATGAAAGCAAGTACATACAATTATACCTTCTTTCAAGCTTGGCACTTCACGAAACCTAGATTCAAGGTCTCCTGCTTCTGTTCTCCAAGGATCCCAGCCTCTAAGCAACTGTACTAGGGTTTATCAGAAACTAAGCACAAGAGAGGGGGATGAGGGTCTCCATTCCTCCAGCATAACAATGTTGTAGACTTTGTCCCCTCACATGGCCCTTCTACCCTCCTTATATAGTCAGTGAGGAAGAGGAAAAGAAGTTATAACCGCTCAAGAGGTTTCCCAACCAACTTAACTTACTCGAATCTCGAGATTTTGACCAAAACAAGGGTGTACTCTACTATACAGTAGACAAAGTAGCGTACATATGGAGTTGAGCGCTACTTTGATGAAGCAAAGTAGGGTACACACGCTACTATCATGCCTGTGTACCAGTGCTCATGTTGAAAAATGGCCAAAAACAGGCTTTTCTGCTAATTTTCAAGAGATGGTTTGGTTTGGAAAAATGTTCCTAAGGGTCATATACATCAAATAGGTCAAGAATGAGATAATTTCAACCATTTTTAGTGTCCCAAATGACTCCTCCATCCACAAATGTCCTGTTGTGTGACTGAACTTGATCTCAAGAACTGTCGTCATGCGACCAAGGGAAGCAAGTGTCGTCACGGACGGAGAGGTGTCATTTCAAGCTATAACAGATGCCCCCTAATGTATGAGGTCAGAGGGAGTGCGGGAAATGATGGCCGAAATACATTATAAATAACTAAGAGTTGAATCATGGAGGAATGGAGAAAACAAGAATCATAAGCTCAAATGAAGTACCTGAAAGCAAAGGTAATGTTAGACAAACTTATCCTTGGGGTAACTGTCCATGTTCAAATCGTGGAACATGACCTCCAAGAGGATACAATAATGATCCAAAATACTGATGCATCTATCATGGCCACTAAAATACAAGTGTGGATCCATGAGGAACATAAGTGCAAACATAGCCACATAAATACAAGGTGGATCTATGTCAAAACTAGAGAACATAGCCATAGAGAACAAGCTGGATCTATGTCTCATCAAGACCCAAAAAGAGTGTGGCTCAGTCTTGCGCAACTTGGGCGATAACATAAATGAGGTGATGCTATCAAGGATCCCAAGGTCTTCATCCAGAAACAACCCAAGGTACAAACCTATCCATGCAAATAAATGAGTTGTTTTCGAACATGGGAGGTATCGTTTGATTACCGGTCATTGATGTATACCGTTAACAAACGCGAGGGTGTCCACCAATAATGAAAATGGAACCCAAGGTACCTAGTACATTCAAGCAAGTGTGAATAGATGGTCTTGCCATCGAACACTTGAAGAATCCATCGGATATGAGACATTGATGTATTCCCATCTATCCAATAGCGAGGGAAACTGCCACTAATGACTGCAATCCCCAAGGTACTAACCAAAACTCTAAACTTCATTCCCAGAGCACAATCAGTTGAATTCGATGGGAAGAAGTCCGTTGGAAGGGAGGCCTTAATGCATCCTCCATCATCCAACACTAGGGACACTCAAAAGGTCTGAGCTGATTTGGAGTAGGACTGAACACATGATGAAACATACTGACACCAAGGAATGGCCGACAAATGAGGTCAAGGCAACTACAGAATGGCCGACACAGATTATATCCTTGAACAGTGAGCATGACACAAGAGTGACCTAGGCAACGTTTAACACAAAGAGACAACGATACAAATCTGCAATGTAGGAGACATTAATAGATTCTCCAAATGATTGGAAGACTAACCAAACGGAGGAGTAGGAACTATGAGATCAAGTTTACCCTAAGGCCAATGCTAGAACCCAACTTGTTTGATAGACTCAAAACAAGTGCTTTGTTCAAGGAGATAGTTGACTTGCTGCCATCACATTGAAAGATATTTTAACATTCTTCCCTTCCCTTTCCTTTTTCATTTTTTAAGGAGCTTGACAAAGAACGAAAGCATGCTCGACGGTATTTTCATATTTAAGGAGTCTGAAAAACCTAGAAGAAAACTCCATACACCTATTCGTGGATTTTATATCGAGCCCGGATTGGTCTATGCTCGGCGGTGTTTTCTTGCTTATAGAGTTGAAAAACTGAAACAGGCCTCTATACACCTATCCGTGGATTTTATATGGAGCTCGAATTGGTATGTGCTCGGTGGTGTTTTCTTGTTTATAGAGTTGAAAAACTTAAACAGTCCTCTATCAACCATCCCGTGGATTTCACATTGAGCCTGAGTAGGTGAATGCTCGCTTGGTGTTTTCACATTTCGAGAGTCTGAAAACCCTAAAGACGACTCCAAAGGTCCTTTTTCGTAAAGTTAGTTTCCTTCCCCGAAAAAGTGTAAAATGATGGAAGAAGAACTCTTCTAGCGCATACAAGAGTATACCTAGAGTATACCTTTTCTGTAAATTATCCACCAAGGCCCGGAAAAGGGGTAATTCTATACCTAAGTGGATGTCGGTTCATTTATTTTAACGAGCCCAAAAAGACAACTATGCTAGGAAAAATTTTCCTATTTAAGGAGTCTGAAAAGGGCTTAAAAGAACTCCATAGGGATCTTTTCCGTAAAGGTTTAATGAGTCCAGAAAAGTAAACTCATGACCTCCTTACTGTTTTTAACGAGCTCAAAGGAGATACAGAAAATGCTCACAACTTCCTTACTGTTTTTAACGAGCTCTAAGTGAAGATGAAAGAAATGCTCGTAACCTACTTACTTTTTTTAACGAGCTTGAAGTAAAAGAAGAATGCTCGAAATGGGAGGAGACGAGTGTCAGGGACATGCAAAACTAGCTCCAAGCACATGGAACAAAGCTATGCCTAATGCAAGGAACATGAGCAAGATAAAGACACTCAGAGTGTGTCTCCTCTAGGTAAAAGGTGTCAAATTGTGAAGGCAAAATGATACAGGGCTTAGCAAAAATGAGATCAGAGATGGAGGCTTATATAACGAGCTAAAAGCGTGGAAGCCGGCTTCAGGCTCATTAGCGCAAGCGGGATCATAACAGATGCATATGCAATTTGAACACAAAGATGGGAGCCTTATCAGGGATGACTAGAAATATATGAGGAAGAAAGATATGAGGCTTCTTCTCAAAGTCATGGTAAATCTAAAAAGGCTCTCGAACCTATGAGAAAAACTCAGCATGGGCACCAGAATGGCATAAGGGTGCTGACTAGGGTGACCCATATTAGGTAGGCTCTACTGTCGGACTAGTGCACACTGTATAAAGAGATGGCTAACACACCAATATCCAACAGGTTCGACCGTATGGGGAATTCGGATGGCAAAAGGTTCAAATGCAACATAACAGCGGAGAAGCCTAAACCTATATGCAAGGTTCCGAATATACCTGACATGGTCACACAAGGTGTCGAAAAGGACCAGTAAGCAAGTATACATCCAGCTAAGAATCATGTCTCCAAGAAACATCAGTACCAAGATCATATCTAAAACATATGTAAAGAAAGACTCGATACAAGTTACTGTGGTAGAAATACTTTCAACTTCACTATCATCAACAACAGGCATAAACAAGGCAGAGTTTTCAAATAAAGACTCTATGGTACCCAAGCCCGAGGACTTACAATCAACAAGATCAACTTCAGGATGAAGATCAAAGTTGAAGGACATGATGGAATCTGTAGAAACAAATTCATCATCACGGGAGTTGAAAATTATAGAAGCATAATCAAACTCAGCAGGAACACCGATTTGCGGATCTATAGGAGAGTACAAAGACTCAATAGTAGGAAGATCAGACTTTAAGGTCAAACTGGGGCTGGACATGACTGTGACTGGATCAACATCCAAATGAATGGCAGACTGTACTATAGACTCTAGGAAAAATTCATCGGAAGGAAGCATATCATCCCATATAGAATACATATCTAAACATTCATATGGAGGTGTCACTTGGTCAAAAGCTGGGACCAGGTCCCGAGAAGGTAAGCATGAACTCAGAGACTTCTTCTCAGTAGCAGTTGAACTCAAGGAATAATATGCCACATAAGTCCCATGTGACATAGTAGTGCCTAATGACGAGGGATCTGACTGGTCTACAGTTGAGTAATAAGGAGGATCAACGAATGCAAGTTGGTCGATAGTGACGATGCTTTCGTTATGAGGGAAATGCATCACATGAAAGAGCGTAGACACCACAGCATACATAGCATAAATGTAATCGCGCTCGAGGATCATATCAAAATCCACAGGGTCCTTTAAAACCATAAAATCAACTAAGACTGTTTTTCCACCCAAAGTAACAGGTGCCTGACGGAGGAATCCGATCGGTTCACTAAGTCTTCTATCAAAGGTCAATGGCCAATTAGCAGCTGGAATAACATTAGGGAAACCCAAATCTCTCCAAGCATAAGCGGATAAGATACTAACAGAAGCACCTTCATCAACAATGCATCGATCAACCGTATGGTTCCCGATATCAACCCTTATCTGGAAAGGTGTCGAAGAAGGAAGACGAGGCTCAGCTAGACTATTCCAATCAAAGGAAACAATCCTAGGGCTTGGTAGGGGTTCACATGGCACAGATGAAGTGCCCCCTTTTTCAGGAATATCAAAACTGGTAATGCAGAAGACTTCAGCAGTAGGTGCATCAATCTCCGAAGGACTGATGGGATCAGTCAAAGATTGCATTGATTCGATGACTTCACTCTCCGAAGGAAGAGTGGGGTCGACCAAAGATTGCATTGGTTCAACCACTTTATCAACCAAAGGTTGATCTGACTGCAAGGAATCTATAGACAACTCAGGAACAGAGGTTCCTTCAGACATGGACCACACTCTTCGTGCCTCTGGAATGGCAGGGCATCGGTGAGTAAGGTGATCTCAATTACAAAGTTTACAAGGGAACTTTGGTCTTCGTCCTATAGGTTTAGACTCCTTTACAATGTCAGTACTCTCAGCATGGCTAGAATTGGCTGACAGCTTGCCCCCAGCATGACTCACAGAGGCTGGTTGCTTAGAAGCATCAAAATTTTGAACTAAGGACCAAACTTTTTGCACTTCCAGAAGTACAGGGCACAAGTAAGTAAGGTAATCTCCCTCGCAAAACTTACAAGGGAACTTAAGCTTCTATTTTTTTGGTTTGTCGACAATGTCAACTCCCTCAGTATGACTTGCAGTGGTTGATCTGGTGTCTCTAGTATGACTCACAGGAACTGGTGACTTGTCATTAATATGACTAGTAGTGATCAATGACGTGTCCTCAACATGACTGATAGTGGTTGAAGACAAACTTTCAGTATGATTTTCAGTGACTAAAAGTTTTCTTCCAACATGACCTCCAGAGGCTGGGTAGGTGCCCCCTGCATGACTTGTAGAGGCAGGGTGCTTGCCCCCAGCATGACTTGCAGAGGATGGGTTGCTGTCCCCTTGTTTTGGCATATTCTTCCCATTCTTCCTCCGTCTATTCCTTTTAGACTACTGGCTACTAGTATTGCTACTTTCGCCACATGAGGTAGAAGGAGGAGGAGAAGATCTTACTGGCAAAGGAGGCATAGGGTTCTGATGCTCTTGATTTGAGGTGCTCACAAAAGAAGCATCAGGAGCATGCAAGGAATTTGGAGTGGAAAACAACCAAACCGGCAGCCCAATAGTGAATCCAGGAAGATTCAGAGTAGCCATTAAGGGAGCACCAATGTTTCCAATGAATGGAACAGCACAAGGATCCCCTGGAACAGGGGTACCTTGATTGGAACTCACCAGAATGCTAGACATAGTTTCATGCTCGAATGAACAAGAAGTTCTCTAAGGAAAACTAAAACAAGTAGCACAAAGAGCACACCACTAAAAAAGGTCCTAGGTAAATCAAACCAGGCAAACAGATGCCTTCCGGAGAAGAGTCTGGGATGATGAGGGCCTAGAACATATCAACGAAGGATGAAGAACAGTTACCCGGGGTCCACAATACAATGAATAAGGGTGCAAGCTCTAGAATCACCCAACCGCCCTCCCAAAGAACTGCAAGGGATTTCCTCCCACGTCTGTCCTAGGTACAACAGATATACCCTCCGATGTCACCTGTGTATGAACCTATGGTCAGATACTAAGGATACCACCACACCGAAAACTCCTGGGGGAACAGTCTTTGGTCGAATCAGAAGGCGTGGGCAGGGTAACTGACCCCGAAACTCAAAAGAGTCCCCAAACGCGATCCAATCCTAGTATATACTCAAAACAGAAAGTAGGACCTGAGTATTCCCAAGAATCTGATCTCACAAGACCTATTGCATAGATCCCAGGCAAGTTTTGAATGAAGTGGGTTTACCTGTGATAGTCGAACTACGATTTTTGCGTAATGTATGATCGTGGGTGGTTTAAGGTGTTTTAAACCCAAGATCCTAACCAAGACGAGTTGGTGTAGTGTAACCTAGAAAAGAAAATGTTACTAGTACATTTTATTAGAGTTCATTTTAAAGGTTACTTGCTTACTCAAAAAGGTAGTGGGTGTGTGAGACTGGTTATAATAGAGATAGAGTACTAAAAATGAAATATTTACCACCAAACAAATCTTTTCTTTTCAATGCAAGTCTTAAAATTATGATCTAGAATGCATATGCAAATGCAATTTTTAATCTTTCGAATGCAAAAAAGGTAAACATAAAGTCTAAACTCAAAACCTAAGAATGCAGCTACTCAAACAAATAGGTATGCAAAAGAAAACTTGTTCTTTTTTATGCAAAGCACTCTAAAATATTTTAAGCCACTTGCAAGGTACTCTATTCAGAATATAAATCAAAATTCTTTATGCTTTTCAAAGGTAAGAAACAAAACTGAAACAACCCTACTATCAAAACAAAAGCAAAGAACTTTCAGGCTCTCTTTATTGAAACAGTAAAAGCTACCAAATATGACTTTCAAATTCTTATTGATGTAAGCATGCCAAACATTAGGAAAAGAGTACAAAAACTACTTTTAGACCCAAATGAAGAAATGACCTACGAAGAAGTATGGTTTGGTAAAGTCAGGTCTGCACATGAACAATGCAAACAAGGTCTTGAACAACAGCCAAAACACTTGAGGTTTCACTACAAAAGAAAACTTAAAAGCATCAGGGAGGATAAAAAACCAATCTAAAAGAGAAATTTCACTCAAATAGATACAAACAGGGTCAAGAAGACTCAAGAGGTTTCAAATCCAATGGAAATGGGGCAAGCAGGTTCAGTCGGACTCAAATTAGGGTACAAAACACCAAACGGGTCCACAACCCCCCAACTTGGGTCAACAAGCCCCAAAACTTTCCAAACAAGCCCAAATTGATAAAAAGAGGTTCAAATCATGAATGTAGGATCAGTACAAGGATGGGAGACCACTTACAGGGGTTTAACACAGTCCTAGGGTCATCAGGGACCTCACAAATGCAGCTAGAACCCCCAGATTTGGGCCCACAACCCAAAAACTCAAAAAATTTAAACCCAAATTTTGAGCGCTACATTGTATGAAGGAGACTAGCTCCCAGGGTGCTACTATACTGCACAACAATAGTGTACAGGTTGAAAAATTTGAAAAAATGGGGTTAAAACCCCCCACCTAGGTCCACAAGGGTTTGCAAGGGCCCGTAAGGGTCTATAAAAGCCCAGAAGGGTCAAACAGAGACTACTAACTGATTCTAATCAAGAAATTGAACAAAGACCTTCAAACAAAACTAAAGAAATGACCTTGGATACCCCTAAGCAGTTAGGCTTCCCCCAGCGGAGCCGCCATTCTGTTGTGGGAAAAATGCACCTATTGTTCAGGGGAGAAACTACCAACTTACAGTGATAAAGATAGACTTACAAGCATTCTGCAAGTACAACCAATAAGTGAAGAGATTAGGGTTAGATATATATGCACCTTGTTCAGAAGGTTGATCCTAGCTTTTCCTCCCTCACTCTTCAATGCTTATCTAGTGTCGCAATGCCCAGACCTGCAAAACAACTTGATACCTTTCTCAAATACATTTGACTACATATAGAAGACTGATATTCATAACAGAAGAAGACATCAAACTACAATCAAACAGTAATCAAATCTAAGACACATTAATAGGTCATATTTGGAAAGAGAAGAACGTCTGATCTTTATTAATGAATGAGAGCAAGTACATACAGTTATACCTTCTTTCAAGCTTGGCACTTCACGAAACCTATATTCAAGGTCTCCTGCTTCTATTCTCCAAGGATCCCGGCCTCTAAGCAACTGTACTAGGATTTATCAGAAACTAAGCACAAGAGAGGGGGATGAGGGTCTCCATTCCTCCAGCATAACAATGTTGTAGACTTTGTCCCCTCAAATGGCCCTTCTACCCTCCTTATATAGTCAGTGAGGAAGAGGAAAAGAAGTTATAACCGCTCAAGAGGTTTCCCAACCAACTTAACTTACTCGAATCTCGAGATTTTGACAAAAACATGGGTGTACTCTACTGTATAGTAGACAAAGTAGAAGACACATGGAGTTGAGCGCTACTTTGATGAAGCAAAGTAGGGCACACACGCTACTATCATGCCTGTGTACCAGCGCTCATGTTGAAAAATGGCCAAAAACAGGCTTTTCTGCTCATTTTCAAGAGATGGTTTGGTCTGGAAAAATGTTCCTAAGGGTCATATACATCAAATGGGTCAAGAATGAGGTAATTTCAACCATTTTTAGTGTCCCAAATGACTCCTCCATCCACAAATGTCCTGTTGTGTGATTGAACTTGATCTCAAGAAGTGTTGTCATGCGACCAAAGGAAGCAAGTGTCGTCATGGACGGAGATGTGTCATTTCAAAGCTATAACAGGGGGTAATAGGATGTAGAGTGGTTTAAACTGATATGATATTTGTGGTAGAAATTAACCATCTTCTTAGAACAAAATGCAGGCACATTATCAGTCACGATCCTTTTGGGGCAACCAAACCTAGATAGGATATTATCCTCCAGAAAGTTCATAATAACGTTTTATGTTTCCTTCTTGGTAGGTAAGGGGGCATCTGTTATACCTCAAATTCTCACTTTGAGTGCCATTTAATGTATTCATGTCATAACACTATGCAAAACCTAAGGGCGCTACCTCCTAACGAGTGTTGGACCTTACTCCTACCTAGTTGGTCCCCTCATAGGCCTTCCTTGGCGTTCCTAGAGATAAATCCAGCTTACCTCAGCCAAGTTCCAACTCATTAAGTTGAAATTCCACATCATTGAGCACCTTTTATTAGTATTTACATTCCCTGCTAGTGGTGTAAGGGGCGAAAATTCCTCATTTTCGTCCCCTGTATGCCTACAGGAGCCCAAAAATTACATCATTTTCACGCTCTTCTCAGTGTCTGGGAAGAAAAAATTGCCTTAAAAATATATTAGCTTGGAAAGTGGATCTTACCTCTGGGATATTTTCTTGGGATTGAAGCTCCTTTCGATCCTAACTCACCCTCCTTCTTTGGGCTGGTTCAACCTCTTGATCCACCATTCACTCATCTAGATCCACCTTCCTCTCTTAGTGGTTGGCCTCCCAAATCCTATAAGAAGGAGGCCATCCATGAGCTAAAGGGAGAACATTGGAAGCATCAAACCTATTGTATCAGAGATTTTGCAGAGATAGCGAGGAAAGCTTGGAAGGAGACACTATTGCTTGGTCATCAAGCATAACATTGTACTATACTTCTTCGAGCTACCTTAATACAACTTGGATTATTCTACCATATGATGATTCTTGTTATCTTAGATTCATGATATGTTTTCATTAGAAGTTAGATCTTGATATTCGTATTTGGTATTTGGAGATAGTGTGCTTGTCTTGCTCATATAGGTTCACATCTTGGACATGAAGCTTGGAGTTGGAGTTTGGACAACCGACCGGTCTGAAGGAAGTTTTACCTTCTTCTCTCTCTCAATGTTCTGATCCTCCTACATTGAAATAGATCTAGGTTTTCAAGGTCCCATTTGTTACATACTTGTGTTAGATTAGGATTTCTTGAATATTTTCTGGTCTATGAGTAGATTTAACTATTCGTAGGATGAATTTACTTGAACACAAGGTACAAAAAGGGGGCTAATTAATGCCCCCAAGTGTATGAGGAGACAAATTTTGTTCCTTGGGGAGGATTGAGTATTCAATTCACCATTGGGAGTGAGTGGTCCCTTAGTTTTGATAGTAGCATGGCTATCGAAGTAAAATCCGCATGGATGTAGCACAAGCATTATTCAAGTAACCTACGATATATTACGGGTCAACTGTGTAATACCTGCGCTACCCTTTGTTATGACTGTTTCTTGGCACTTATAGAGTCATGTTGTTTTTTGGATCTGTTGAGGGTGCTTGTGGTGAGACTCATTCTTTATGTTGATGATGACTTACTGGATGAATTGCCGAAATGTCGCATGCGTGCGACTTTTAGGCATTAACAATGAATTTTCCATATATGGATGGGTCTTTTTCCTCCAGTTAAAGTCTAAATTGTTTAGTTGTTTCAAGATTTTCAAACCCTCAGTTGAGAACCATTCTGGAAGATATATCAAGGTCGTCAATTCTGATAATGGTGGGGTGTACATAAAATTTGATTTTCAACAATTTTTTGCTTTGATGGAATTCATATGCAACAAACTATTCCCTACACACCTCAACAAAATATTGTTGCTGAGAGAAAGAACAAATCTCTCAAAGAGATGGCTACATGCATGCTTGAGTCTAAATATTTGTCTCCAAGACTTCGGGATGAAGCTATAAATTGTGCATCCTACATAATAAATAGAGTGCCTCATAAAGCATTGAAAGGTATCACTCCTTTTGAAGCTTGGACTGGGCACAAACTTGATGTCTTTCATTTCAGGATTTTTAGCTCAAAGGCTTGGGCTAGAATTCCGCTTGAGAAGAGGAGGACCTTGCTGCCCCAAAGCCAACAATGTCTCTTTTTTGGCTATTCATAAGAATCCAATGGTTATAAGTTGTTGAACATGACCACTCAAAATGCATTCATTGAGAGGAGTGTTCAATTCAAAGAAGAACCCTTGCAATGAGTCAAAGTTAGAGAATCCTCTACACCACTACCTATGAGAGTAAGTGAAGTTTCTCATTATAGTTATGATTCTGATATTTCTGATGATGAAGAACATATATTTCAGATCTAATTTCACCTACAATTCCTAAGTGGGATCCTAAGACTCTTGAAGCAGCTGGTGAACTTGTGGGGAATCCTCCGGATCCTAGGAGGACTAGATCACAATTTGAGAATGCTCTTTCAGTGAATGATACTTACATTCCTGAGAAGTTTTTGTTAATGGTTGAATCATACCCTAGGTCATATTAGTAAGCCTCACATGACCTAATATGGAAGGAATCCAAGGATGAGGATTTTCATTCACTCCAAAATAATGGAACATAGGAGCTAGTCAAGCTTCCCCTGGGAAGAAAATTAGTAAGGTGTAAGTGGGTCTTCAAGATTAGGTTTGTTTCTGATGGTGTAGTAGTGAAGTATAAGGTAAGTATTGTATGGAATTTCTTATCCCAATTTCATGGCATTGACTATAAGGAGACCTTTGCACCAGTTGCAAAGATGGGTTCGATAAGACTAGTCCTGGCAATTTCTGCATCCAAGCGCTGGGAAGTGTATCACATGGATGTCAAGAGTGCTTTCATCCATGGAGATATTGAGGAGGATATCTATATGCATTAGCCAAAGGTATATATTTTAGATACTAATATTGTGTGCAGGTTGAAGAAGTCCTTGTATGGGATTAAGCAAGCTCCTAGAGCTTGGTATGCCGAGATGGACAACTTCCTCTTGTCACAATATTTCAGTAGATGCCAGTCTGATCCAAGTGTGTACATGAAGCTGACTGATGACTCCATTTTGATTATTTTGTTATATTTTGATGACCTACTAACCACAGGTAACTCCATTGATCAAATAGCTTCATTGAAGACCTCCTTGCATCAAGCTTTTTCCATGATTGACTTGGGAATACTTAAACAATTTTTTGGGCTTGAGATTTCTCAATCCAACTATGGAATTAAATTATATCATCCAAATTATGCTTCATACATTCTAAATAAGTTCAATATGGTTGAATTAAAGCCTACAAATACTCCCTTCCTTTTAGGAGTAAGACTTGAAAAAACAAATTCTACATTGTTGGTGAACAACACCTTATATAGGAAACTAGTTGGGAGCTTGTTGTACTTGACTCATACGTGACCTGGTATTGCTTATGTTGTGAGTGTGGCCTAAATATACATGGATAATCCACATGAGTTTCATTGGAGGGATGCAAAAAGAATATTCCATTATGTGCAAAGCACTAAGTTTGATGGGATTTACTATGTTGTAGATTCAAGCCTAGATCTTCTTGGTTTTCCCGATTCAAATTGGGCAGGTGATAGTCTATATCAGAAGTCCACTTTCGTATTTGTTTCAATTCTTGGAGGAGGACCTACTTTATGTTCAAGTATGAAACGGAGTGCAATTGCACTCTTTTCAGTATAGCTCGAGTACAGAGGAGCAATAAATGCTGCAACTCGGTGTGTGTGGTTTCAAGGTATGCTTTCTGATTTTTGGATTTCCTTTGGCATTCCCACAGTCACCTTTTGTGACAATCAAAGTGTTATAAGTATCTCATCTGGTCCAGTACAGAGGCAAAGAACCAAGCATATTGAGATTCACATGCACCAAGCATAGTCACTCCATTGCCAAATCTGCAGCTCGGATGCGAGATGGCGAGGCCTCTCTCTCTGAGGATGCATAAACGACACCCACTCCAAGAGGAAGGTGACCAACATACTACCATACCCAAACTGGTTGATACTTCCATTACTACATTTAGTCACCTGATCCTTGAGGTTGATCAAGACCCCTTCACACCAATTGAGCAACATGGGCTCCATGCACTCCACAAAATAAGTCTTATGAGCTTTGGTTGTGTGGTGAGCCCCCACACTTATGTCCAATCGAGCAATAGTATACATGATCATCCTTAATGGAAGATCCAACACATTCACGATGAGAACTTTCCCTATCTTTTTGTGGGATCCCTTCCTACAATACTGAGAAATGTAGGTATCTATGGTCTCTTCAGTAGCCTGGTGCCTTGATAAATTGACTCGTACCCCTCTCTTGGAGAGACTAGTAAAAAAGTAGATGTCTTCGAGCTCTATCTCAAGGACACGCTCTCTGATGCGAAAATCTTGGATATCGATGTCCCACATTTGGATAATGTGGTTTAGTAACTTTCCTTGTTTGCGGATACGCTTGGTCTTGAAAAATGTTAGCGTACCACACTCTCTTAGTGTGTCTAGTGTGTTATCATAATTCAAGGTAGCCCTTTCATCCGCTTCATGTTACCTTTCTTCCAGTCCACCATCTTCTCTCTAACCACTTGGAATCTCCTGCAAATCATCAAGAGAGACTTCAGTTAGAAGGTGGAAACCTATTTTTTTGCCATGAGGGAGAGGCAAGTATTTGCTTCTTCAAGTTTGCAGATTTTCGCGCCCCAGGCAATCCAGGGAATGAGAAAACTGATAATTTTCACGCCCTTGTCACTGCTCATAGCGCTAAATTCCCTAAATTTTCGTGCCTCTCGACATAGAGAGGGAGCGAAAATTTTAGGGCAGAAATTTGGTTCCCTAAGGCCCTTGCAAACCCCAAAAAGTTGCATGAAATAAAAAACTAAATGGATGAAATGAAAGAGGAGGTTGAAAGGAATTAACTACTTCAAACTGTGGTTGAAATGATGCCCTAGATATCCCAATATCCCCATCTGAAGTTTTTCTCTCAACAAGGTAAAAATCCTCTTTGTGTAAAAATGGCCAAGTTAAAATGGTTAATTTCCATTTTACCCTCTCTTATACATTTCTTTTAGTCATTTTTACCTATTTTTCACATTAGAAGCCTTGGTTGAGCATTTTCTCTTCACATTTATTATGACCTAATGTCCTTTCTAGGTTTTTGACCTCCTTTGACAGGTTCATATGAGTTGTTCACATAGGTGGAGTTGAGTGTTTGACCTTCTTTTGAGCTTACTTTGTCTCTTTCGTGCTCTCGACCCGAACTATGAAAGAGATTCCAAGCGCTTTTCACACTTGAGTCATGCTTGTTAAACCCAAGTAAAACAGTGTCGACCTTAGTCTACTTTACGCGTGGTCGTAAAACGATGATCAAAGTATCAATTTAGTATTATTTTCTCCCTTTTTCGAACTAAGTTGATTAACTCCCGAAAATAGAACCACTGGAGTTCTCTTTAATCTCTTTTCGGACTCCATCTCTTAGAAAAGATTGCGAAGTGTACTTGTCTCTTTCACACTTGTAAAAGTATTTGAAAGGTTGTCTATTTGGAGGTAGGTTATCCCTTTTTTAGACCATTTAGACTATTTATGAGAAAGGTATACCTTAGTTAATTATGAATAGGAGAGTTCGTCTGGATATTATTTTATACTTTTTCGGATCTGGCGACTAACTTTTACAAAAAAGTCATACTTTGGAGTCTTCTTTAGGTTATTTCACTCTCTAAACATGAAAAATCATCGAGTTTTCCTTCTTTGGACTCGTGAAATTAAACATTGAAGGATCCTTATGGATCCTAACCTCTCCTCCACTGGGTTCGTAAAATATACAATGTTGGAATCACTTGAAAGTGAGCTATATCAAGCATCTGTTATCCTCCTCAATCTCGTTAAAAAAAAGAGGTACTCGGCAACCATGATGGGGGATAATGGGGGAATGAGTCGACTCTATCTTTTGGAAGCTTATGAGTCATCACCTTTGAACATGGCATGTATCTACACCTTGTCTTATTTGGGTATTCGGTCTATATTCTGGTCATAACTACAGTCATGGGTCATCTTTCTGATTAAAGTAAGCTCGCCTTATGGTCATTTATGTTGTAAGTTTAAGCTACCAAGTTATCTCTCATGTCATTATATGTTCAAAGGATTAGTGTTAACCTAAGTCAACATTCTGCAATATTGGAAAACCTCCGCTCTTGTGTCAATCCATACTCTTTTGATCCGTTGCTCCACACCTCTTTCCTATATCGGTTTCATGTCGATGATGTGGGATTCATTATGGCTTTCCTTCGACGAGTCTATTCTTATCAATATCAACTCACTATACAGGAATCGGGCTTAGGAACCAACCATAGTAGCTTGGTGCCTGCATGCTGCAATGGCATGTTTCCTCGTATTCGATAGTAGGTTTTCCTTACCGTCCTCTGATCGAATAATCCCTTGAATGTTTGACTTCAAAAAACCTTAATTCACGTTCATTGGGCTATACTAGAGATGCCTTGGGGATCATTGTCATCATTGGTGATAAACCTCGTACTCGTTAATGGATTACATCAATTGATGGTAATCAAGTAGAAACTGTCATGTTTGACTTCAACACCTTGTAATCACATGGTCAAATTTGTATCGCTTCGTGATTGGGTAGAAGACCCTGGACAGTCTTGATGTTTCTTTCACATACAGGTTGCGATGGCAATTATTGAGTAGGTCCCTACATAAACATCATTTTTTTGACCTCATTGATGTATTTTCACACATATCCACTATCGTATTGGTCATGCTTGTGTCGTTATCTTGTCATGGATCTACGCTTGTTCTTAGTATCCATGATTTGTTTCCAGTGTATATCATCTCAATTCTTTCATGGATCTGCAATGTATTGGTCGTCATCCATGCTTTGAGTGAGTTGTTTCGAGCATGGGTATGCCCGCCGCAGCGTTTTTTGACATATTGTTTTTGTTTCCTTGCAGCTCCTCTCCAACCACCTTCCTGCTATCTTTGCGGACTGATTTATTTGTAAATTGTTTCTGCCATCAGTTTCTTCTGACCTCATACTTTTGGGGGCATCTGTTATACCTCAAAGTCTCACTTTGAGTGCCATTTAATGTATTCATGTCATATTATTATGCAAAACCTAATGGCGCTACCTCCTAACGAGTGTTGGACCTTACTCCTACCTAATTGGTCCCCTCATAGGCCTTCCTTGGCGTACCTGGAGATAAATCCAAATTACCTCAGCCAAATGCCAACTCATTAAGTTCAAATTCCACATCATTGAGCACCTTTTATTAGTATTTACGTTCCCTGCTAGTGGTGTAAGGGGCGAAAATTCCTCATTTTCATCCCCTGTATGCCTACAGGGGCGCAAAAATTACATCATTTTCACGCTCTTCTCAGTGTCTGGGAAGCAAAAATTGCCTTAACAATATATTAGCTTGGAAAGTGGATCTTACCTCTGGGATATTTTCTTGGCATTGAAGCTCCTTTCGATCCTAACTCACCCTCCTTCCTTGGCCTGGTTGAACCTCTTGATCCACCATTCACTCATCTAGATCCACCTTCCTCTCTTAGTGGTTCGCCTCCCAAATCCTATAAGAAGGAGGCCATCCATGAGCTAAAGGGAGAACATTGGAAGCATCAAACCTATGGTATTGGAGATTTTGCAGAGATAGCGAGGAAAGCTTGGAAGGAGACACTACTGCTTGGTCATCAAGCGTAACATTGTACTATTCTTCTTCGAGCTACCTTAATACAACTTGGCTTATTCTACCATATGATGATTCTTGTTATCTTAGATTCATGATATGTTTTCATTAGAAGTTAGATCTTGATATTGGTATTTGGTATTTGGAGATAGTGTGCTTGTCTTGCTCATACAGGTTCACATCTTGGACATGAAGCTTGGAGCTGGAGTTTGGACAACCGACCGGTTTGAAGGAAGTTATACCTTCTTCTCTCTCTCAATGTTCTGATCCTCCTACATTGAAATAGATCTAGGTGTTTAAGGTCCTATTTTTTACTTACTTGTGTTAGATTAGGCGTTCTTGAATCTTGTCTGGTTTATGAGTAGATTTAACTATTCGTAGGATGAATTTACTTGAACACAAGGTACAAAAAGGGGGCTAATTAATGCCCCCAAGTGTATGAGGAGACAAATTTTGTTCCTTGGGGAGGATTGACTATTCAATTCACCATTGGGAGTGATTGGTCCCTTAGTTTTGATAGTAGCGCGTCTATCGAAGTAAAATACGCATGGATGTAGCACAAGCATTATTCAAGTAACCTACGATACATTACGGGTCAACTGTGTAATACCTACGCTACCCTTTGTTATGACCGTTTCTTGGCACTTATAGACTCATGTTGTTTTTGGATCTGTTGAGGGTGCTTGTGGTGAGACTCATTCTTTATGTTGATGATGACTTACTGGATGAATCACCGAAATGTCGCATGCGTGCGACTTTTAGGCATTAACAATGAATTTTCCATATATTCCTGGGTCTTTTTCCTCCAGTTAAAGTCTAAATTGTTTAGTTGTTTCAAGATTTTCAAACCCTCAGTTGAGAACCAGTCTAGAAGATATATCAAGGTCCTCAAATCTGATAATCGTGGGTGTACATAAAATTTGATTTTCAACAATTTTGTGCTTCTGATGGAATTCATATGCAACACACTATTCCCTACACACCTCAACAAAATAGTGTTGCTGAGAGGAAGAACAAATCTCTCAAAGATATGGCTACATGCATGCTTGAGTCTAAATATTTGTCTCCAAGACTTTGGGATGAAGCTATAAATTGTGCATCCTACATACAGAATAGAGTGCCTCATAAAGCATTGAAAGGTATCACTCCTTTCGAAGCTTGGATTGGGCAGAAACCTGATGTCTTTCATTTCAGTATTTTTAGCTCCAAGGCTTGGGCTAGAATTCCAGTTGAGAAGAGGAGGACCTTGCCACCCCAAAGCCAACCATGTCTATTTTTTGGCTATTCATAAGAATCCAATGGTTATAAGTTGTTGAACATGACCACTCAAAATGCACTCATTGAGAGGAGTGTTCAATTCAAAGAAGAGCGCTTGCAATGAGTCAAAGTTAGAGAATCCTATACACCACCACCTATGAGAGTATGTGAAGTTTCTCATTATAGTTATGATTCTGATATTTCTGATGATGAAGAACATATATTGCAGATCTAATTTCACCTACAATTCCTAAGTGGGCTCGTAAGACGCTTGAAGCAGCTGGTGAACTTGTGGGGAATCCTCAGGATCCTAGGAGGACTAGATCACAATTTGAGAATGCTCTTTCAGTGAATGATACTTACATTCCTGAGAAGTTTTTGTTAATGGTTGAATCATACCCTGGGTCATATTAATAATCCTCACATGACCTAATATGGAAGGAATCCAAGGATGAGGATTTTCATTCACTCCAAAATAATGGAACATAGGAGCTAGTCAAGTTTCCCCTGGGAAGAAAATTATTAAGGTGTAAGTGGATCTTCAAGATCAGGTTTGTTTCTGATGGTGTAGTAGTGAAGTATAAGGTAAGTATTGTATGGAATTTATTATCCCAAGTTCATGGCATTGACTATGAGGAGACCTTTGCACTAGTTGCAAAGATGGATTCAATAAGACTAGTCCTCGCAATTTCTGCATCCAAGCGCTGGGAAGTGTATCACATGGATGTCAAGAGTGCTTTTATCCATGGAGATATTCAGGAGGATATCTATATGCAGTAGAAAAAGGTATATATTTTAGATACTAATCTCGTGTGCAGGTTGAAGAAGTCCTTGTATGGGATTAAGCAAGCTCCTAGAGCTTGGTATGCCAAGATGGACAACTTCCTCTTGTCACAATATTTCAGTAGATGCCAGTCTGATCCAAGTGTGTACATGAAGTTGATTGATGACTCCATTTTGATTATTGTGTTATATTTTGATGACCTACTAACCACGGGTAACTCCATTGATCAAATAACTTCATTGAATACCTCCTTGCATCAAGATTTTTCCATGATTGACTTGGGAATACTTAAACAATTTTTTGGGCTTGAGATTTCTCAATCCAACTATGGAATTAAATTATCTCATTCAAGTTATGCTTGATACCTTCTAAATAAGTTCAATATGGTTGAATTAAAGCCTACGAATACTCCCTTCCTTTTAGGAGTAAGACTTGAAAAAATAAATTCTACAGTGTTGGTGAACAACACCTTATATAGGAAACTAGTTGGGAGCTTGTTGTACTTGACTCATACATGACCTGGTATTGCTTATGTTGTGAGTGTGGCCTAAATATACATGGATAATCCACATGATTTTCATTGGAGGGATGCAAAAAGAATATTCCATTATGTGCAAAGCACTAAGTTTGATGGGATTTACTATGTTGTAGATTCAAGCCTAGATCTTCTTGGTTTTCGCGATTCAAATTGGGGAGGTGATAGTCTATATCAGAAGTCCACTTTCGTATTTGTTTCCATGCTTGGAGGAGGACCTACTTTATGTTCAAGTATGAAACGAAGTGCAATTGCACTCTTTTCAGTATAGGCTGAGTACAGAGGAGCAATAAATGTTGCAACTTAGTGTGTGTGGTTTCAAGGTATTCTTTCTGATTTTTGGATTTCCTTTGGCATTCCCACAGTCATCTTTTGTGACAATCAAAGTGTTATAAGTATCTCATCTGGTCCAATACAGAGGCAAAGAACCAAGCATATTGAGATTCACATGCACTACAACGGGAATCTAGTGCATGATCACATCATTGATTTGCACTTTTTCCCATTAGTTGAGCAAGTTGCAGACATCTTCACCAAAGCTTTTTCGGAGAAAAATTTCAACCATCTTAATAACTTCTTGGGATGGGTGAAAATAAGGTGGAGTGAAGTTTTGATCAACAATTCTTCAATTTTTTTCATGTCCATGTTTGAGGGGAGGTTTTTCCCATGAGGTTTTCCTTCTTTCCTTGTTTTGTGGACATGGTAGTATGTAAAAAGGATGACCATGCCAAGTTGTTGGGCCTTATCTATTTATGATTTTACATAGAAATTTGGGATTAAGGGGGGCTATTAGAATATTAAAAAACCATTCACACCCATTCCATACTTAGGAGATATATTATTAGTCATTTTTTATTAATTACTAGGTTTTGAGTAGGTAGTTGGCCATTATTTTGTTTTTTTATGGGACCGCAAGTCATCCTGAGCCACTAAGGCGCACTTCAGGAGATCCTAGATAATATTGAGTGATATTTTATTCCATTCCTATATTAGAAGAGCGTTATCCTTCTTTTTATTAATTTTGGTGAAAAGGTAAAAGTTATATGGCTTGGCTTTAGCAGTTTTTTGGCCAACTCGCCCTCCATGATGTTTCCTATTTATAAATTTCTACTTAGGATGTTTTTGTATCATACATCACCATCCAAATCTGATTTTACCAATTTGTGAGCTTTAGAGGTGATTTGGAAAGCAGTTTTTGCACCTAGGGGGGTTTTTCATCTTTTTAGTAATCCTTCTTTTGTGAGGATTTCGAATGCCTTCTTTGGATTTCAAATATATGATTTAATTATATATTTGGACAGCCATTACATTTCCTAATCTTGTATGATGTAGACTTATTCAACAGAGTTATACTGTTTGCATCATATTCATGGCCGTTTTATGTGTTCAATGCCATTTTTTTGCAAGGCAATTTGTGAGAGTGAGTAATTGCTTGAGTAGATCTTGGTGTGAACAATATTTTCATAGTATGGTATGTTAGACACATTTTTCTCACCACTATTGAGATAATTCACCATCATGTCCCCATTAAATCAACAATGAAAAAATATTTTTTACATGCTTAGAAACAATGTACATTTATATTTCTCATTAATTTCATGTTACTCAAAGGAAAAATATTTCCAACTCATGACATCCTCATGGACAATTGAGAGCAGAAAGCAATTTCTAAAATTAGGTGTTGATTACATATCATTTCACACTCGTCTGAATGATTTTCATTTATATAGAGGCCAATATGAGGACAAAGATATATGTCCTGAATGTGAGAGTGACAAGTACAATATATCTAAGTTTCTCATTCAAGGAAATAAATGTCGGTCGAAAAAAGTAAAACAAATTGGCCATGAAAACTCTTATCGAAGGTTACATGAAGCTTCAAAATTTGTGTATATGTGTGACATGAACATTGGCCAAGTACGTTCAATACGTTCAATACTTTCGAGGGCTTTGTTCTCAATGCTTTGGGAATGATGGCTTCATAGACTTGAAGTGGCCTTAAGCAACTTGAAGCAACACCATTAGTGATGTTCATTGTTAAAGTGACTAGATTGTTACATACTCAAAGGGAATTTATCAAAGAACTCTTAAAGTTTGTTCATTCTATCTTTTATGATCATGTTTAGTTCAACTAGGAGAGAATAAAAAATAAAAATATATCAATGTATAATATTATGGAGCACTTTTTTATTCTATTTGATATGCATGTGGGAAATGAAAGGTTTGTAGATCTAATATACATGTGGGAAACTAGAGAATTTTTTAGAGATTTGTAATTTTGGGGTTGATTCTTTAATTCCCAATAATATAATAAAAACCAAAAATTCTAAGGCAAAAATGTTGTTATCCTCTCACAACAATTGAAAAAAATAAATTAAAAAATAATAATAACTTATTCAAAAGATCCTAGTTGTTATTTTCCTGTTCAAATTATAATTTATAAAATTCAATTAATCATACTCAATTTTCCACTTATAGAAAATAATTATTAAATATAAATTATAATTTTTACAATACAATCCATCATCCTCAATTTTCCACTTATGAAAAAACTCATTAAATATAAAACATTTAATGCTTTCCATGAATCTGAAAAAGATAAACTTAAGTTAGATGTAAATTGGATCACAACCAATTTTCCACTTATGAAAATAATTATTAAATATAAAACCTATAATGCTTTCCATGAGTTTGTAAATAGACTAAACTTAAGTTCTGTAAACTAAATGGAAACCAAAATGCTTCATGTTATTTCACAAATACGATATATTCAATTGTTTTTAAAACGTAATCTATTCTAATGTAGAGAAACCTTGAACACTTTTTATCTCACTAAACAAATGTTTTATCACAATACATAGAGAATAGGGACACAATTGCCACTTACAATGTAATCCATTTTGATATAGAAACTTTCACCACATTTGATATTGTTAAAAGAAGGTTTTACCATAAATCAAAGGGACACAATTGCAACTATGACAAAACTTCGTTTATTTGAAGCCACGCCAACGCTAAGAATATCCTTAAGAAGATTTATCCTATGCATTTTCCTGGTTGCCAGCATAGGTGTCAAGAGGATTTTGCAACTTTCCTCCTTTTTCGTGTTTAAAGTCTATGTATTTTGAAGATTGAAAAGCTTTGTAATGACGTGGATGTTCATTGTCCACTAGCTCTGGTGGTGCTTGTATCTCCATCTCATCCAGAAACGCTCTCAAAAAAACCATGGAAAGACGAGATTGTTGTCCTTTAGCAATCACACGGTGTTTGACACTAGGAATCCTCTTGTTACTCCATGCCTACATGCATTTATACAAACAAAATCATTAGATTAAAATTAGGGGCAAGGCAAAATTTTCTTGTTACTCCATGCCTACGTGCATTTACACAAATAAAATCTTGAGATTAAAATTATTGGCAAGGCAAAAATTTACGGGTGATAATTTTATTTGCACTAATTTTTCAAATTAATGTTTGACGTATTTATTTAGATAACCAAGTATATATAGGACTTAAATTTAGACTAATAAGATTTAAGATTCAATAGGACTTAAATTTTGATATAGATTAATTGTGATTTTCTTTTTAAAAATATATTTTAACATTATCATTAATGTTAAATTCAATTGTTATATAGATATGCTTGCAAATGAAAACCAAATTTTTTTTATCATTACATATAAAACTTACATAAACTTTAAATAATATTTAAACAATAATAAAATAGAAAAAGGTAAATATAGAAGTATAACTCATTTTCTCTACAATATTATAAAAACATTCTAATAACATTGTATGAGAAAAAATTACTAAATTACAAGTTCAATTATATTTAATTTTATTTATTGTTAGGTCACATATTCCTGTATAATTTTCTTTTAACATTTTAAATATTAAATAAGTAAGATGTATGAAACATTTATATTAAAAAACCAAATACTAAATTTTTTATAAAACCAAAGATATTGTTAAATTTAAATTAGGTTATCTATATATATATATCCAACTTTAATAATTCAATAATGAAATATATACTTTAATATTTTGTTATTCCATAAATACTTTATGTAAATTTAAAATATCAATGATCATTTATTTATATATCTTCATTTAATAGATAAGATTAGGTTATTGTTGTTACAATATTATTTTTCAAATTATCATGTTTAATTTGATAATATTCAATTTTCGTATAAAAAATTATGAAAATAAATTTCTAATTTATTTATTCTTAACTTATATATATATTTAAATACAAATACAAATTATAAATCTATACATATAAATAATGTAAATACAATTTTCAATTTTTAAGGTGTAAATATTTTCTTAAATTTATTATTTAAAAATATGTTTATATTCCAAGAAAAAAAAGGTTTGCACTTTAAGAAAGATTTGATTCCTCTCTGAATGGGTGTTTTATGCATTAGAGAGCAAGATGCCTTTAATACCAAGGATAGACTAGATTACAGTTTAGGTCATAAGATATATTTCATAGTCTAATGCAAAACTATTAGAGAATATTGGTTGGTTTGAATTTGTTGCACCTAAATATTCAACTAGATGAAAAGGTATGTGGTTTGATTGCTCTAAAGATGTTTTTGGCCTATAAGGAAGATGACTACAGAGTGAAGGTTGACAGAGTTCATATTTTCTCATTCTTGTAAAAATGAAAAAAAAATGCAAATGATGTGAGGTTAAACAAAAAAGAATAAATTATATTGATTTCATCTTAAACCTAGAAGGTCATGTAACATGTCCTTCCTATAAAAAAAATGGAAATGATGTCGCCATAAAAAAAAATTAATAAATTATATTGATCTCATCTTAGACTTAGACCTAGCAGGTTATGAAACATGTAGTTCCTATAAACAAAAACACAAATGTTGTCGTTTTAAACAAAAATAAATAAATTATACTGGTTTGATATTAAACATAGAAGGTTATGTAACATGCCACTTCGAAGGTTATGTAATATTCAGTTTCTCTAGAAAAATAAATAAAAATGCAAATAATGTATGTTTAGAAAAAAAATAAAAAAATTACACATTAAAAATTTGATGTGTACTAGTGCTTGATATATCAGGGTTGAGACATACTTTCTTGCACGGAAAAGTTCTATACATCAAATCTCTTCCAAACTTAAATAATGCCTCACATCCACCTATATAAATTAATAATTATTTTACAATTAATTATATACTTTTATTTTATTATTATATAATATAAACTAATATAACTATATTAATAATAATATATCCTAATATTTCTTTCCCAACTTAAATAATGCCTCAGATCCACTTATCTCAACCATATTATTATTAATATAATAATATTTCTTTCCCAACTTAAATAATACCTTAGATCCACCTATCTTAACCATATTATTATTAATATAGTTATGCACTATACTTTACATAAGAAACACTCGTGACTGTCGAAAATAATTGTCGAAAATAATTGCAACTGAATTCTCAGAAATCTTGCTGTCGACAACCACTCCTCTACAGCAAACCATGTCCTCTCGGAATTCAGAAGAGGCTTTGAAAATTGGGGGTGTTTTCGGCTTATCAATCATGGAATCCCAGATGCAATTCTCCGGAAAGTAGAAACCCTCTCTAGGGACATGTTTAAGCTCCCCACAGAGACCAAAGAGAAAAACGTAAACCCGCTTAACTTTGGCGGTTACAGAACAGGGGCACCAACGGATTTTATATATATATTTTTTAATTATTAAAAAACAAGTTTATTTGCTTATTATAATATATAATCTTAAAACAAAATTTTATATATTTTATAAAAACATTAAAAAAATTTAAAGAATGAACCATTTAACACTTTATTTCATATATAAATAAATTTTTATTAAATATTTTATATTTTATTTAATGTTCGTTTATGAATTTGAGGATTGGTTTCTATTTTTATGGTTTAAATTAATATTAAATTGTATTAATAAAGTTGAATTTATTATTTATTATTTATTATTTATTATTTTAAAAATTATTAATTAATTTTAAATATTTATTACTATTTTAAGTGATTCTAAAATATTAATAATTTAATTTTAATTGATGTATAAAGTAATAATCTATATGCATATGGACTATAATTAACATGATTCATATAGATATAAATTGTGAGTAACATGAATGTATTGAGTATGCTATTTTATGTTCTTTTGCAAGTAAATGAACCATTTAACACTTTATTTCATATATAAATAAATTTTTATTAAATATTTTATATTTTATTTAATGTTCGTTTATGAATTTGAGGATTGGTTTCTATTTTTATGGTTTAAATTAATATTAAATTGTATTAATAAAGTTGAATTTTTATTTATTATTTATTATTTTAAAAATTATTAATTAATTTTAAATATTTATTACTATTTTAAGTGATTCTAAAATATTAATAATTTAATTTTAATTGATGTATAAAGTAATAATCTATATGCATATGGACTATAATTAACATGATTCATATAGATATAAATTGTGAGTAACATGAATGTATTGAGTATGCTATTTTATGTTCTTTTGCAAATATTTTGAATAATTTATAAAAAATGAGTATATATTAAAAGATATTAATGTAGACTCCAAATTCATTGATTTTAGTTATGCATATTTTTTTTCTTTTGCTTTCATGCTAAAACAAATGCAGGGACATTGTCACCTTGTAGCTTTTGTCTCTATTTAGTCCCTTTTAAGATTTGAAATTGCTGATTGAATTTTATATTGTTAATTAATGTTTAAATTATAAGAATGTCATATAAGATTTTTTAGCTTAGTTCTTTTTATTAATTATTTCAATTACATGAAGTAATTATGAGGGTATTTAGAGGTAGGTGTTTAACAAATTAGTTTTTTTTTTGAGTTCATTGCACCAAGAGTAGTGAGGTGCTCTAGAGTTAAGTATGAGGGAGATGTTGTTTGTAACATGTAAAGTTGTGTAAAGTTATGTAAGTTATAATGATGTGGGCTTAAACAAACAAAAAAAAATTATATTGATTTCATCTTAAACCTAGAACGCTATGTAACATGTCATTCCTAAAAAATGAAAATGATGTTGGCTTAAACAAACAATAATAAATTATATTAATTTCATCTTAAACCTAGATATGTCAAGCAGAGGGGATCAAATATCTTAATGTATACAAATTTTAAGATAAAAAAATTTACACATCAAGAAATTGGATCCCTCTCAGTGCTTGATAGATCCAGGTTTAAGATGGATCTATGCTGGTTTTCAATTTAATTATGTTGTGGTGTATCGATATGAAATCTTTGTGAGAATCCTCAAAGGAACACATTTCATGGATTAAATTTAAGAATCTTCAAAGTAACACTTCTCATGGGCTCTACTTAAAAATATCTAAAGCAACATGTTACTCGAGAATCCCCAAAGTAACATGTTTCACAATCTCTATACAAGAATCCATGAAGTGATAAGTCCCATAAGATTTACCTCGGAATCCCCACAACAACACATCCTGTGGTTTCTACCCAACAATCCCTAAACTAACATGTGCAATGAGCTCTACTAAATAAACCCCAAAGTGGCATTTATAGTAGCCTCTACTTGATAATCCCTAAAGCGACTTGTCCCAAGGGATTTACGTGAGAATCCCCAAAGAAACATGTTCCACGGGTTTTCCTAAGGGCGACTTGTCCCAAGGGATTTACGTGAGAATCTCCCAAGAAACATGTTCCACGGGTTTTCCTAAGGAAAACCCGTGGAACATGTTTCTTTATTGGATGATGGTTTGGATGTGTTATTGTCGAGCTCTAACAAAATAACCTACGTTTTTAACATTCCAAAGATGCAATACTACTTAATTAAACTTATACAAGTGAGACCATAACCTCATTTTTAAGTTCGATACAACTCAATTAATCTTAGTGTACATTAATTGTTGACAAGTGAATTAAATGAACCAGACTCCTCTTGCACAACCTGTTGTTGCCTTCACCGCCACCCCTCTCATCATTTCCTTCATGGCCACACTTCTCTTCATTTCCACCACCTTCATGACCAACCTTCTCATCACGGACCTCCTTTACTGCCACTATTATCAATTTTCATGAATGGGAAGTATTGTGTTTCACACAACCAAAATCAATTGGGTAGGTATTGGAGAACAGGAAGATCCCAACTTCAATTTAGCCCTGGATGTAGCGATAGTTGATTGGATGGTCAATTTGGGTGCTCTAATCCAAGGAGTGCACCACTACTCGTTAAGAATCAATAGCATGCCTACCTACATGCTCCAAAGACAAGTATCCATCATGGGACATTGAATATTACTCAATGTTACATGCAAAATATTACATGCGGGGATTATAAAGGCAATATAGTTAAATTTCATTTCAATCTTTCTTGAAATTAAAATAGTACTGTTTGAAATTAAAATAGTACTGTTTTTATGACCTTATTTATAATTTCAATAAATGTTTACGTACCTTTCCATGACAACTCTATTCAAACCCTGTGAATCAATTGTGAAAGTTGTGAATATTTACTTCATAGCTGTTGATGTTCCACGCTCTACCATATTAATGCTATGATCAATATTTCCCAGAAGATTCGGATGAGGGATGAGCACCCATATCCAAATGATGCTATATTTTCATGATATTCATGCAGACCCACTGAGCTCAAGTAGTTGCTCAGATCCAGAGCTATGAAAAACTTTCACACCCTCGTGTAGCTGGTGTCAAAGTTTTTCCCTCATCCAGTGGGATATTAGGGGTGGATTGTATGGTACAAGGATGCCCTTAAACAACAAAGGATTAGTCTGATCGAGTTGCTGAGAGTATTGGAAACAAGCTATAGTGCTTGCTTGAAACAACATCTATGTTATTTGTTCTGTATGAACTTTCTAGAAACTCTATGTATATTTGTAATCCATGTTCTTTAAATAAAAAATGTGTCCTCTTTTTAATTTCCCAGAAATTCAAAGTAAACAAAGATGATCATCGACTATTAAAGATTTAGCTCCTCTTGCTAGAATTTATGCTTGTGTAGATTGTTTGAAGATACATAATACTTCTATATATCACCACTACTCGTTATAGAAATCTGATCAAATAACTTGGTTGCATTATTGCATAAAGGAGGTGGCTCCTCAAACGCCACTTATCCCACCATAGTAACTTAGTGCCATGCTTGATATTGTATAATTGGAAGAGGATCTTCCATTGAAATGAAATAGGCTCACAAGAGAAAACAAATATTGATAGAGAGAATTGATGTTACCAATATTCCCCTTTCTCTCTCTTTTCGCTACAACAAATTAAATAGGGGCCCGCAAAGAACTGCTTCTAGTAGTTTTCCTTTTGAGTAGAACACCCAACAAACCTAAACTATGTTAATAGTAGCAGTTAACAATAGTAACCCTACTTATAAAAGTAGTACACTTATAAATAATACTACTGTATATCACCTTTGTTTCGGAAATTATGCCTTTCAACCCAATGTTCTTCATTTACAGCCCCGCGGATAGGTTTTAGGCTATTTAATGGCTATGGAAGCTTTATCTTTAAAAAAGTTTTGGCTCATGGCCATGGGTATTTAAAGAGCTCCTAAGGAGCTATCGATAATTTTACTGCTGGAGCAATAATATATTATTTTTGTTATGAATTAACAAATGTACGCACCCTTCTCCTTGATAGTGTAAAGAATTCGATGAGCCCAACTTTCCCAGATGTGGCACTTGTTTTCTCTTGCACAACAATATTAAAAAATGTATTTACATTTTTTGGGGATTCTCTCAAGTTGCATGCCTTATTTATTTTCTCTTGCACAACAATATAAAAAAAATGTATTTTAAGAGAATTGTCAAGTGTTGATAACACTTGTGCATTGAGCACAACTTAGATAATGCATAAATATTGGACATAATCTAATGCACTTCGAGCATTTTCTAACTCCGTTATTGCATGATTGTTGACACTCATTATTAGCATGCTTGCACACCTCTCAATGTTAATAAACCTAATGAGAATGTGTTTTATTAGTCCCTGCATTTTAATTGTAGGGACTCTAGTAATTGACATATCATTTTCTTTTATTCCATTGCACGCAAATCAATGCTTTTATGTCTTTTAACTTAAATTTTCCATCCACATACTTTATTTTCATTAGTGAAACTCCAATCAAATGGTTTCAGGTGTTATTTGGCCTCATATCAAGGAAACTCTTATTTATCAATGGGTTGATATATTTCAAGTTAGTTGAATTAGTACTCTATTAATGGTAAGTTTCATAAATGAATTAATGTTATCTCTGAGTTAGCATTATTTTTCAAACATTTTATTTTATCAGGGTTTTCATAATATGAACATGTAGCTATGACATTAGCGGAGGTGTCTAGTATGCTTCGCATTTGTGATGTCTTGTACACTTCTAGTTGTTAGCATGTTGGAAATTTGTACCCTCAACCCTATATTGATCAACCTTATCTCTTTAGTTCTAGAAAAATCTCAAAGCTTGGATCAGGTTCTCACTCCCATCCTATTGTTTTTGGTGGATCAACGAGCTTGCTCACTCCATCAACTGAATCAACTAGATCAACCAAATGTACTATTGTAGCAATATGATTTGTTGGTCAAGGTGGTGCTACCTTTGCTTATATCTAGTGTTGTTTCAGCCGGGGGTGCGACAGAGAACATGTTTTCCTAAATATTTTACTAGGTAGGTCCTCTTTCCTTGCCTCTTTGACTAACTATATTCCATTCTCACTTGAATCAACCATATTGTTTTTCATAATTTTTTTCTATCAAGGCATGTGATCTATCTTTCCTTCCTTAGTAATATATTTCTCTCCAATTAGGAAATTATATCAACCCTCAAGTGGAGCTAGTATCTCTACAATTAAGTTTGATTGGTTTCTTTGACATTCTTGGATTAAGTTGTTGTTCCCTAGTCTCTTTATTATTCAATTTGAGTATATATTCATCAATAATTTTGATAAAAAATATTATTTGCACAATTGTGAAAACCATAAAAAAATGAATTACATTTGTAGTGGGTTCATTTTCTCTTTGGAAACTCACATTAAGTTAGTGAGCTTTTGGAATAGTACAAGGCAATCAATCTAGCTAAAATGGAATCAAAATTATCCTAGACAATTTTTAAGATGGTATTCAAATTTCGAAGGTTCAGACAAAGGATTGCTACTTGGCCAATTTTCACATAAAAAGGGGTATGGTAAGCATTCCTTTAAATATATAATATATTATTTGTAATGCTAGAACTACTAGCTTTGTATATAGTGTTATTAGCTTTTGTTTATCTCTTTTAAAATAGTGAAACTTGAGTCAAGTTGAAAACTTAGGGCAGTAATTCATGAGAAGTACATGAACCCAAGTGAAGACATGGGGAAATACTTATAAATAGTTTAACCAAGTGCCAATAACAAATAGATATGAACTGTGACCATATGTCCTATTAACAAACCCTATAAGAAGGTTGTTAAGTTTTTTCTACTATATGACCAGAGACAAGTCAATTGCTTCATATGTAGTACGAAATGAAGAGTTATGTTTTCCCAATACTAGAATGAATGCAAGGTGCAGTATAAGGAGGATATAATATATGCGATTGACCTGAGAGAAGAGTTTCATTACAAGGAATTCTTAACACATGAAAGTTGGTAGAATACAATATATGGCTCTCCAATTAGATCACATATGAAACCATTACCTAAAACCTTTCTCAAATTTATTGTATCTCTTTTATAGAGATTGCATAGAAACTTTGATGTGGATCCCTTAATAGTTAATCAAAAACTCTAGCAAACCTTAGCTAATGCTTATGTTGGTAGTCCATGAAGGGATCCAATCGGACAAAATAATGATTGGAGGATAGGGCCTACTCTACTTTGCTAGCACCCACTAGCTTAACAATGCTAGGAATAGCAACACAACATGAGTTCAGAACAATCAACTGATCTTTGAAGAAACTAAATCCCTAAATTATGAAGTGCCCTATTGTATAATATATTTTGGGGAAAATGTTACAAAACATCGTTATAAGAATAAACTAATATTTCACATTTTACACATTCCACATAACATGAAGACATGTTATAGAGACAATGTATGTCAATCGAATGCCTAGCTACCCTAAGCTCACTTCTCTAATATTTATTCATTATATAATAGCAAAATTATTATCGATATAAAGATAGTTTAAAACTACCCCAGTAAATTTGTTGGGTTCACTAGTAATGGTACCTAAGCTATGGGCTATAGGCCAAAGAAACCATGATCTATGACATCACACATTTTATTCGTTATATCTACCTATCCGCATTTTTTGTGGATTGAGGATGAGGATGAACTAATTTTTATAGATAAGTCATTGTGTGTGCATTTTGAACTTTATAATAGATTCTAATGGTTCACAACATCTTCTTCATTTGTTCAATTTAAAAATTCAATGATTTGTGTATTTCAATGTCTGATGGTTCCATTAGCTAATTGATCACACACTTATTCTTGCATGCTTTGAATTACCATTATAAAATTATAATATTGGCAATTAAATCAAAACAAGTTCATACTCATGATAGGTTTTGCATGCATAAATCCATAAGTTGATTGGTTAATTGAGTACACATTAATCACATGATTACTTCATAATCACTTTATTGTCGGAATCACGGGGGGTTCACTCAGTGAACTTGTTGCATAGCACGATCGTTCACATGATATTAAAGAATATCCCTAATTTCACTAAATATTGGAAAATTCCTCCTAAAACTATATTATTGAACCCCCTCCCAATACACATTTCTAATTAAGAAAACCCTTAGCTTCACCATATATTGTAGCTATCCATTTTTATCAACCCATTTTTAATACCCCCTTTATATCATATTACCAAGTTGTAACAAATAGGATCCCTAACACATCTTATTATAAGAAAACATGATGTTAAATAAAATAATAGTATAATGCTTACAATGATCCCACCAAGATTGCAGGTGCGACTGATCAATTTGTAGCATTGGATAGTAGAAAACCCAATGAAATAGTATTGGGGAAGGAAAAATGCGTAAAAGGAAACCCAGTCAAGGGATCAACATAACAAAGAATGTAAAATATCATTAGTCCAATAGTTAGTGCAATGCTTAGAAAATATGGATAATTGCATATGTTTCACACCACAACCTACCAATCTACGAATTTTATATCATGTAAATACAAGTATAGCCATAGAGAGCTCATGTATTTTATAAGCTTAATAAATTAAACTCCATAAAAATGGAAAATTGAAACCCTTCTGTGGATGGACTCCCCTACCTTCCTACCAAAACAAACACCATTGATGCTTGAACCCAATTGAACATAGAAAAATTGCTCTTAATTTCCAATAACACCATATGATCATGTGCATAGATTGGATTTGGGTCATTCAGATGATGCAATGAATTGCCTCCACTTCATCTACATTTATTCTTACAATCAAGGGAATTAACAACATTTAGTTACTTTTTCTTGGGTTATATCTAGTTTTTTTTAATCTTTACAGGAGAGGGAAAGATATACAGTGTTAGGTTTCAAGCATGCAGTAGTTATAAATATACACAAATGGTGAAACTTATAAGATAGAATTTCATGGCAACGATAACACATAGGGTATGTAAATAAGGATTTATATTTTCACCTATATTCGTGTTAGTTCCAATACAATATTAAGATGAATTCCTTGCATATAGAAATTTAAATTACAATTATGAATGTGCCTAATATAACTCAATCTAACAACTATTCCTAACTACCAATGTGAAAATGTTAAAGAAGAATACAAAAAGTTGAAATAAATAATTAGCTAAGAAATATTGATCTAAATTTTCTTGGTTCGAGTGAGCCAAGAAATATTGATCTCACTTTTCTTGGTTGTTGTGGAGCAAGGTTTGATTGAATCTCAATACCCACCTAAACCCCAACCTAAAAAATGACTAGTTAGAGCTTTTACTCGACTTCTCACAAAAAATACAATACAATTGTTCAACTCTAGAACTCCCAATTAGCCACATCTCTTAAATTAAAGATGAAAAAAATATAACATCATTTCAAACCAAGCCTAAATAAGTTATTAAATGAGGATTTCTCAATGCCAATAATCCAAAGAGACTTCCATGAATGTTATCATTGGTACACTATTCTCGTATTTATGCAAAAATTAGGATCATAAGAAATATTAATACAAATGGAGGGTCCTTATGTTTTAGGTGAGTATGAATTGAGACCATGATTTAGAGGTATGAATACCTCCCACAATTTGGAGGTTATTCCTCAAACCACCCAAATAAAATAACCCCCAAAATTTATATTACTATGTCAAATTAAAAAACCCCTTAATATGGGGCAATATATTTTTGAGGTTTTTAAGAGTATTCAAACCCCCAATATGAATGGACGTAATATGATATTGCCTCGCTAGTGAGTCCCCCGTGGTCGGAATATTCTCACCATCATTTTTTATTATTTGCATGCATGCATGCATCTAGTCATCATGCATGCATCTGCATGCATCCAGTCATTAGTATGGTGGTCTCCTTAGCACCTGGAGCCTATTTTCAACCCCCTAGAGCCTTTTTATCCCTTAGTAGCCGTCCTACCTACCTAGTGTGCCTTGTTTTCCCCACATGGCTGACATATGTACCCTATTACACCACTTGGATCATTGGCAGTCAATTAGATCATTGATTGACCAATTCTTTCATTTATTGCTCAATTTAACTGCCTGTAGCTCCCAGTTGTCTCTTTTGTAGTGCCACTTGACCTACTAACAGCCTCATGCACCCTCTCTGGAGTTTCCATCCCCTAATTTGTGCTCGCATGGTTCAGTTAGACTTAGTTAGACTCATTTGACTTACTTTTGACTATTTGTGACTACTGCCACTGATTGGATGATGTCTCCAATGCTATCCAAGCTACACACTGAGGATTATACAGTTTTCACAATGCCATCTTACATCCGATGTATGATTATATTGTAGATTTCTCCATTTCCGAGTTTATGAGTGATTATTGATTCATTTGTTCTTCGTTCATCTCTGCAATTCTTGAGTGAGATTAGTGATATCTTTTCTAGCTGTGAGATCTTCCTGTAGATTATCACATGGTATCAGAGCTGGAGCCAGCTATTCGAATTGCAGCAGTAGAATTTGTGGCCATTGCTGTAGTTGCAACAATTCATTGTGTTATTGTCTTTCATTGAGCACCAGAAGCCTCTAGATTTCCACAGAAATTCCTGGTGCAATTGTTTTGAACTCACTGGAGCAATCCAGTGAGGTCTAGCTAGGTGTGAAGGATCCAGTCACATGTGCTCATTTTCCTAAGGCAGTGTTCTCTCGATTTGCAGCAAATCTCCATCAACAATTTCATTTGTTTTGCAAGTTTATTCTGTAGGAACCAAGTCCTAAATTTACTAAGTTTTATAATAAATCCATGTTTCCTTCTGTTTTCTCATTTCTCTCAAGTCTTGGTTTTGATTTTCTAACTTATGTTTTATTTCCATTTCTATGCCTGTAAAATATATCAAATTTACATTTACTGGTTGCTATAAACATATTTACTGTTTATCTATTTCTAACATTTACTACGTATGTGCAGGTGTAACAAACATATAACTACATGTACAATTTCACAATAGTTTTATTTTCACAACTTGAAATAATAATTTGATAGAAGTAGGAATGATCATTATACATGTAGGATAAGTACCTATAAATAGCTAGTAGATTCCCCCTTTTGTTGTTGCTCCCTTTTGTTTCCGTGCTTGCTGTATGTTTTGCAGTACCCCTTCAACCAAAATCTTCCCAAAACCATGAAACTCAACCAGCCCAAACTGAGCTACCACCCTGCCAACCAGAGAGGTCTCGCCGACCACCCTGCTCCAAAGGTACCCCTTTGGACCCCTGAGCCCAAACCAAGTACAAGCCAACCAGCTCAATCCCATTGTAAATTCTCCAACAGGAACCCCCTTATTCTTTGCTTTGTAATTTCCCTTCTATCTCTGCTCCAAATTTCCAAAATAACCTAAGGTGAAGATCCCCTTCTCCCCTTCTTCTTCTCGACCTTATCCTCCCCCTTGCCAACTCTTTTCCCTCTACCATTAATACTTTATCCTTAACATAAATGTCCCAACCCCCCCCATGTCATTCCTCGAGCCCTTAACCCTTGACTCTCATTAATCATTAAAATATATATATATATATATATATATATATATATATTGTGTAATAAATGCATGGGTTGGTTCACAAGTGTTTTATTTTTAAACGTTTCAACCGTAATAAATTCTAATTTACCTTCTTGGACTTGTAACTCACATTTCACAACTATAATTAATAAATCATTTTTATTTAATGAACTCAAATATAATTCAACACTTGTTTATTAATGGCATATGGTGTTATTTATAATTTACACCATGGTTCTAAACAACTACGACATAATTATACTAAATTTAGTAATATATAAATTAAACCGTATCCCTCTATTTTAATTAATTAATTAATATCGTTTGATACGTAATTAATATTACCCTTCAAAGTTAATATTATCCTTACTAACATTACAATCACCTTTTAACATTTTAACCCTTAGTTTTTACTAATCAAACTCACTAAAATTCAATTAAGCTTTACTAACCAAATGAATTATTTTCTACCTAAGTTAACCGTAACTTGTTTATTAATCAACAATAATTAACATTAATCAATATTATTAACATTAACAAAAATCATTAACATTAAACAATATTATTAACGTTAATCGATAGTAATTAACATTCATCAACATTATTAACATTAATCAACATTATCAACATTAATCTACAATAATTAACATTAATCAACAGTATTAACATTAATCAACATTATTAACATTAATCACCAATTCCTCGGATGCGGGTGATGAAAGATGCAATGCCACGAGGACAAGGCCTAACTCAACACCTAGGCATGGGCATGAAAGATAGCCATGCAACAGCACTAATGTTAGGCTCACCCTCGAAGCGATGTCAAGTCGCTTGGATCATTAATCCCTCTACATTTTATGTCCCCTCAACCAGCTTGGACTGGTCTGTCCGTCCCTTCGTATGCATCTAGTCTTTTCCCTCAGCCATTCCCACTCTCATTGTTGTTTTTTTGTTTCATGCCTCCCTTGTTCCTGCACTCCATAAGCTTGCGCTAGCCTGTTCCTACACTTCATGAGCTCCCCCTGCTCCTGCTCCCCATGAGCTCCTATTAGCCTGTGCCTGCACTCATGCCAACCTCCAATATGACTTGATGGAATGGACGAAAGGTGCCAAAGGAGGAAAGAAAGCTAAGACCCAAGACGTTGGCCAAACCAGAAAAGGGTATGGGGCTGAGATTTCAATTTCGGTTTGCTTACTGGTCGACAACTGGGAGGCAAGAATTATACCAGACAATCTCTCCACGGGGAGTCATGAAAATCCCTGGGATCCATACTGGCTAGTGAAGAACATGCTCAGGGATATCATGGACGACAAGCTGTCCAATTGGGCCACTGCGAGACATGCCACGTAGACCCTGAGAGCCACCCTGATGAACATGGAAGCCACCCTTAATAGCATGGAGAATACCCTTAGTTGGGATGCCTATGTCCCCACCCATCACCTCCGTTGCGATTCTCTTCCTAGAAGTAGTTTTCATAGCGCCACCCCCTCAACTGTCAGAACCATGGTGCCACTCGGCAGTTTGGCCATCCCATTTGGCAAAGATTCACACAGCCCCACTGGTATTGATTTGGTCCCGCCTCGTGGCAAGGTGCTTGATTTTCAGAAAGGAAAGGAGCAAGTGTGGCCTACCTTCCCCATTCCTTCAACCCTGGGCCCGATCCTATCTAAACGTACTCGTAACAAGAAGGATAGAAATGCTCTCGTCTATAGGAAGATTGTTGTCATGACCCCAAATTTGTAAAAATTTAAAATTTTTTCTTAGTGGTCTTATTTCCATTCCAAAAGATCTAATCGCCAATAGAAATGTCTTGCGGAATTATAAATATAAAATCAGTATCTAAATTTATACTTAGTAAATGCGACATGTAATGCTTCATAAAATTTATCATTGAATACTTATGCAAGGATGTTAGTACATACTACTATTCTAAACTGAAGAATTACAAACTTGAATCAACGTGATACTTACATCTTTATGGTTCTTACTTGAACACATGAAATATCTTAAACAACATTTAACAAGAAATATCTTTGCCACGATGCATTCAACAATGTGTTACAAACATCAATTATTAAAATAACACATATGAGAAGAAAATCATACAATCGTCAAGAAGGGACATACAGATATAATAAAAGTCATAGACAAATAAACGAGACCAAAAATAATGTGGTTCACCAATACACGGGCTAGTCCACAAAAGTGTGTGTATCATTTATTATTAAGTAAAAAGTAATAGGATTACAACAAGCAACATGGTTGTTGCATCAAGTTTCCCTCTCCTTCCATCAAGCCTCTATCACATAGAGCTTTTCATGAATCGACCATAAGGTAATACTTCCAAATAAGTTTTTATCGAGACATGTACTATTTTATCAGAGTTGTACTATTGTTAACCCTAAATAGTCTATAAATTTATCAAGTACATTATCTATCTACAACCACTTTATAGAGCCATACTCTTACTTGCTTATTAAAAATAATTAAGCATAAGTTATATGCTTTTTGAGTATTTTCCTCATGGATTCTTTTAAATTTATCATTGCTCTATACAAACAAAATAATATTTAAGTATTGAAAACATATGCATAATATAGATTTATTTAAACTTTAGTAACATATGAAAATAGGGTCAAGATTACTTATACTCAATGAAAAGTTTATGTTCTAGGATAAGGAAAGATTAACTTATCAACAAGTAGGATACTTCCTCTTATCTTCAATAGAGGTAAATTTTGCTTTAAAGATCTTCAAGTTCTTACTAAATTATTATCCAAAAACTTCTATCTTAGCAAACCCCTAAGATACATTTCATAAAGTATTCATACTTTTCATTTATTTTTCCTAAAAATCATAAAATATAAAGCTAGATAAAATGTTGAGTAGACTATACTTTTGCTTCACTAAGCCTTTAATATAAAACAATTCTTATCTTAGATATTCCTAGTTCCAACTAGGACATGTCCTCGTACTAAGTGTAAATAATATATATATATATATATTATACCAACTAACTCAACATAAAAAAATAATGCTCCAACAAAAACGATCCAGAAGGCATTCGTCGGATGGTTAGATTGTTCCTCCAAATCTGAAATCGAGTATAGAGATCATAAATTTAATATAAACATGCTACACTAAAATTTTTGCATTCATTATGTAGTATGCACACTAAAATTTGGGCATCCATTATATGTAATTAAAGTTCTCCTTTCAAGGGAAAGAATCAACCACATATTCGAACTAAACTTCAATCGAATATTTGAACTCTATAAAGACATGCGCTCACCGAGAACCTAACTCTATAACACTTATCGCTAATAGACATTTCCTGCAGAGTTTAAGCAAAAACCAAAAGAAAAACTCTCTGGCATTTCAATCACACGCAATTTGTTATGGTTTAACTAGATTTTCGGGTAGGCGTAAATCCCAGATTGCTCATCCAAAATCATCAAGGCAGAACTGTTGAATGAAACCGAAATCTACCTTTGAAGAATGTAAGATCATTACCTGTTCTTTGAAGAGGTAAGGCTTTCCTTCCGAGAATTGCCACATTCTCTTTCCACGACTCGCTAAAAAGAAAAACAAAGACCCCCCCGCATTCAAGTCAGTGTTATCTAAAATATATCAATCTATTTCTGGGCGGGTTGTACTCCCTCAACTAGCCGTAATGTATATAACCAAAGCTCCCAGATTTCCATTTCCCCCAGCTATCACTATACATCCACATGCTGCTATCCACAAAGAGTCCGCCCTCAACAACCAACAATATAATATTTAATGTGTGGTAGTTTGGCGGAGTGTCTCTTTTTACTGAGCACTCCTCAGGATGGAGACATCTCCCCTTAATTTAGAAATACAACTTATTGCCATACTTATTTTATAAGAGAGATGGCATATAGATATATGTATTCTTTTCTTTTATCATCCAAGAATACTAAGTATACATACATACATATAGTATCATATGTATTTTCTCTAAGTAATTCTATAATGAATTATCCTTTTTAATAGTATTTTGTAATGTTCACTCCTAGGATGTAAACATCATTTTCTGCACTCCTCTTTGCAATTAGAGGGTGCGCCCTTATTCTTATGTGTGTAAAGTTAATGTCTATATGTATTAACATATTAGTGATAAAGATTAATTCACTTTGATTATCCAATTCCATTGGAATAAGTATAACTAAATTCTTTCAAGGGTAATATAACTATTTAGATAAGGTATATAATCAAGAACATGCTTTGTAAGTTATCATAATTAATTTATTCAATGTAATATATAGTTATGTAATGAATAAATATATCTTCTACCTTACCCGGGTGGGTATCAAGTTGTATAAAAGGAAGATCCTATCTTCTTATACTTTAGAAATGTTTTTTAAGAGTACATTTCCTATACTCTTTATTGAATTCTGATATTTTTGTGATCTTAGTTAGTCCTTTAGGACAATAGGTTTATTTTCATGCCGAAGGTAGGCTTGTGAGAGTTAATGTTTTGGTATGTGGTGAATAGCCAATATCTAACTTAAGATAAGGATATTACTACCTAAGGTATTAGTTAGGCTATTTCACCCTTTCTGCAGTGTTTAAAACCCTTGGATGTTCCACTGTTTATTATACATACTACTCCTAGTTGTCGTCATCTGAATGACACTTATGGACATAATAATAGTTTTAAGGTCCACTGGTGGGGCCTTGGCCTTGAGCTCCTCACCAGGACCACTTACACAATCATAATCACATTTACAAAAATTAATAATACTCGGGGTTGAATTTGAGGGATGTTACAATTGCAGCCCTGTCGTTTAAGCTCCCTGCGGAATTCATTCGGCCTTAAGCGAAAACCACTATGTCTGCTGCAAAGGACTCTCTTCTAGCTACGAAGGACACTCTGCTACTTTCCAGATACATGGAGGACGATGCTTGTTATAGCTGCCCCATCCTACAGGAAACTCCATCAGATGTTGAGGCACCTTCTGCACCCTGCTAAGGAGGTTTTCAGCAAATTTGTTCTTTTTTGTATGAGTCACTTTGATCCTAACTGTCTGTCTTTTTTTCCAAGTTATTATGGCTATGAATCCTCCACTAGTTTATCCTGAACTCCCCATATTGGGAAGGATCTTTTTGTATAATTTTGATCAGAACTATCTCGACTCTGTGGGTCATGAAGGTTGGCTAACACCACCTCAGACTGTATTTTTTATTGTATCTTTACTTCTTCTAGCTTAATATAATTTGCAACATTACAAAAAAAAACATTAATCAACAATAATTAACATTAATCAATATTATTAACATTAACGATAATAATTAACATTATTACTTAATCATCTTTTATTACCACCTAATTCACTTTATTATCCTATTTAGTTATTAAACCAAAATTTACTAACTTGATGTATTAATTTAATCTCCTGGTTAGATAAGTAGTAATAATGTAATTAATTCCTAAAAATTATAGTTCAGTTTTATTTCACGCAATTTATAAATATGTAGGCAAGTTATGTAAGCATAGCTACTGCTTACATACCTCACGTAAGTACACTAACAATACTAGATCACACACATAAATCATAATCTCAAAATTTATTGTTCACTGACACATGTTCAGCATAGTTTGCAAGGTACATTCTTTTACCTAACTGCATCTTATTAAGTTACAACAATTCATACACTACTGAGTTACGACACATAATCAATCAATGGTTTTCCACCTACACAGTTAGATCTCATTTTCATCCCATCTTCAAGCTACACCTATCTACCTACATCATCTACCTAAATCACAACTAACTTCCACATCCTATCCTTTCCTCTGTTGGACTACCCTGAAGTGTCAAGCCATGACCGGCTCCAGGTAGAACCCGTAAGAGTAAGTGTCAACTACATCGACCAAGCTTCCCCAGTAGGAAACCACCATTCATCATCGCACACCTTGGGGATCACGCCATGGCACAACCCTCCCATGACTCTAGGTTTCAGGTATAAACAATGGATAAAGCCTCCACCCCCCTAATGGAACAAGGGACTATGTCTACATCGACATAATAACTGCGTTGCACTTGTACTTAGTTTGTCATTGTATAACCAATCTGGGTGGTTGAGTTTCCCGAAACCCTACCCACCCATACATCATAATATACATCATAATAATCATGCGTAATTAAATAATGCATCACTCGCATACCATTTTTCTTTTGGAGTCCATGCCGCTGAGGCTCTCCCACCTCGTAGTATCCAACTATTACTTAGCCTTTTTACCTATAAGTTAGTCTCTGATATACAGTCTAGAATATCGTCCATAAATCCTCAACATGTACACATATATTTCATCATAACATAACAACAATAAATTCATTTATTCGCCATGCACCTAGCATAAAATTCATATAATCAACATATAACTGTAATGGTATCCACGTACCCCTAATTCAGTAATTTACATATATGAGACATATTTAACACATGATACATATTTAAACATGAGTACAGATCATAATACTAACATCACACGCACACACACACACATATATATCATCAAAATAATAGAACCATATGTCCACATTGTCGTCAAACCGACGAAGTCTCACAATCAAACAAATACAACATATAATAGCAGTTCAGGTAGTAATGTCAGAATGGAGCATTACATACACCCACCCTTCTAAAAACTTCATCTTGGAGTTATGGCCAAAATAGTGTGGGATAATCATGATGCATGGTCTCTATGTCCTCCCAGGTAGTAGAACCTGGGCTATACTAGTCCCACTGGAGTTTAACCTGGTCCACCAAACGGTGCCTAAGTTGTCTAACTTTGCGGTCCAATATATGTAACGGTTCGACCATGATGGTCCCCTCGTCTGAAACCTGCAATTCCTTCAAATTTATTTTATGAGACTCATCATCTACACAATTTCGTAAAACATATACATGAAAAACATTATGATTTTTGTGCAAATAGGGTGGAAATGAAAGATGATACGCGACGGGTCCAACCTTCTCTAAAATTTCAAAGGGTCCTATGAATCGTGGGGGAAACTTTGTCCTATTCCCAAACCAGATGGTACTTTTTCTAGGCTTGATGCGGACGAACACTACATCCCCAACCTTATAGCTTCATTCAACCCTATGCACATCGGCATAGCTCTTCTGTCTATCTTGAGCTTCCTTTAACCACTGTCTAATCTGAATCACATGTTCTTCAATCTCCTAAATCAACTCAGGTCCTATAATTTCTCGATCCTCTAACCTTTCCAAACTCAATGGTGTTCTGCATGGCCTCCCATATAATTATTCATATGGAGGCATCCCAATTGAGCTATGGTAACTATTGTTGTAAGAAAACTCTACCAAGGGTAAGTGCTTCTCCCAATGAGTCTGTCGATCCATGACATACATCCTAAGCATGTCCTCCATCATCTGATTCACTCTTTCTATTTTCCCATCTGTCTTTGGATGGTATGTGGTGCTTAGGTTCAACTGAGTACCTAGCACCAACTACAAACTTGTCCAAAACCTGGACGTAAACCTAGAATCTATGTCCGATATAATATTCTTTGTAAATCCATGGAGATGCACTACTTCATTTATGAACACACGAGTCACATCTGTGACATCATAGGTCTCCTTAACTGGAATTAAGTGAGCAGTTTTGGTCAGTTTCTCAATGATTACCATAATGGCGTCATGCCTATGAGAGATAAGAGGCAATCCCACCACGAAGTCCATGGAGATAACCTCCCACTTCGAAATAGGAATGTTATGTGGCTGTAATAGTCCTATCGGGTGGTGATGGTCAGCTTTTACCTACTAACACTCAAGGAACCTAGCGACAACTTTGACCACATTGATTTTCATCCCTACCCAAAAGAAGAGTTGCTTCATGTCAGCATACATCTTGTTTACAACCGAGTGTGCACAATACACTGCTCTGTGGGCTTCCTTATGGATAGTCTCTCTAATATCTCCCTCCTCGGGAATATACATCCTCCCTTGATACTGTAACAAACCGTTGACTTCTAAGTCATAGCCTTCAAACTTAGGTCCCACTAGTTTCCCACTCTGGAGTGCCAATGTGACCTTTAGGTACCAACTATCCTCGACTAGATGTTCTAATACTCTTTCCTTAAAATGAACCCTTAAAGGTATGAGAGATAAAAGTCTTGGTTTTCTTCTTAAGGCATTGGCTACCACATTCTCCTTTCCTTTAATGTATGAAATACCAAAATCATACTCACTCATGAATTCACTCCATCGCCTTTGCCTAGCATTTATGTCTCTCTAAGTGAAGATATACCTTAATCTTTGGTGATCAGACTTGACCTCAAAGCTTCATCCAACAGGGTAGTGTCTCCAAATATTTAAAGCTAACATCACTGTATCCAACTCTAAGTCATGGGTAGGGTAATTCTCTTCATCTGTTTTTAACTTTCTCGACGCATAATCTATTACCCCACCTTCCTGTATCAACACTGCACCTAAACCTTTCCTTGAGGCATCTATGCAAACTATGAATTCTTTCTCCATATCGCGCACTCGTAGAATTAGTGCACTCGCCAATAGTCTTTTTAGCTCGGCGAATGCGACATCGTATTCATCCGTCCATTCATACCTAATTCCTTTACGTTGTAGGGTAGTTATGGGTTTTGCGATTTTTTAGAAACCCTCAAAAAACCTTCTATAATACCCATCTAACCCCATGAATCTTCTCACTTCATGCACATTTCTTGGCACGATACAATCCATTATGTCCTTCACCCTCTCAGGATCCACTGAAATTCCCTCACTAGAAATTATATGCCTTAGATAATGGATCTCCTTCTGATAGAACGAGCACTTGGACAACTTACCGTATAACTTGTTCTCTCTTAAGCATGACAACACTATTCGCAAGTGTTCCTCATGCTCCCTTTCATTCTTGGAGTAGATAAGGATGTTATCCAAAAAGGCTTTCACAAACCGATCTAAGTACTTCCGAAACATGCTATTCATGAGGATCATGAATACAGCTAGGGCATTGGTCAAACCAAAGGGTACCACTACAAACTCATAGTGTCTGAAACTTGTTTGAAAAGTAGTCTTAGGTATGTCATTGTCCATAATTTGTAGTTGGTGGTAACTTGATCGCAAGCCGATCTTTGAGAAGAATGACGCCCCTTTCATTTGATCAAAGAGGTCATCAATTTGAGGTATCAGGTACCTATTATTCATTGTGGCTCTGTTTAAATATCAGTAATCGATGGAAAGACGCAAGGAACCTTCCTTCTTCTTCACAAATATTACTGGTGCACCCCATGGTGAAATACTTGGTCTGATGAACCATAGGTCTAGCAGTTCCTTCAACTACATTTGCAACTCACAAAGTTCTGGGGCTGTCGTCCTGTATGGTGTCTTCGATGTTGGCTCTGCACTGAGTTTTACCTCAATGGTAAAACCAAGTTCCCTCTTAGGAGGTAATCTAGGCAATTCCTTTGGAAATATGTCACTGAATTCGGCTAACACTGGGTACTCATCAAAGGAGGGTCCCTTCACATTGTTTACCACTTCAAGAATGTATAATTGACATCCCTGTCATATACATCACTTTACGTTCATCGTGGATATGAAACGTACGGACACCTTCTGTTTGACACCCTAGATCTTGATGGCCTCTCCTTTTTCATCAAAGCAAAGAACTTTCTTCCCATAATAGTCCAAGAAAGCTCGATGTTCCTCTAGCCAGTTCATACCTATGATGAGATCATAAGTACTGAGGGTGGTGACGTACACCTTGACTTGTGTAACACACACCCCAAGATCCACTACACACTTGTCGACACTAGGTTATACCACTTGCTTTACCCCTGAAGCCATTTCGACTAAGTTGAAATCATCATGCTCGTAGGCTGCCAACCCACATTTGTAGCACCAGGATCAAACAATATTCTAAGTTTAACATTATTGACTGTACCTGATGATTCCACCACAGTGGATTCGTTCTCTTCCTCATGGTTGTTTACTGTTGCCGAGATATGATGCTTTCTACCCCACTCCCCATTGGACCCTTTCCTTCTAGATGCACTGTGCCGGTTCGAAATTCGGGACAATCACACTGGTAATGTGGACCTCCACACCCCCAACAAGAAACCTGTAATGGAGTGGGAGAGATAACCTGTTCATACCTGTGAGAGGGGTTCCTCTCCCTAGGACCCCTTCCACTACCAACTGATCCTCTAAAATTCCTCACACCCTAGTGAGTTCTTGTAGCTGACTGGGGCACTGCCATAGTTGCCACTAACATATCTACCGTCACAAGTCTTGGTGTGCTCCTATTTTCATAGGGAGGTGGCCTCGCATACCCTCCCTGAGGGTAGCTTCGAGGGGCCTTCCCTACAAACCATGACTATTGAGAGTTGAATCTCTTTATGGGATTTTCACCCAGCATCTCCTCTGTGTAACGAGCACAATATACTGCCTTGGAAACCGAAGTCAATTTCCACATCCATACTTGAGCTCTGATCTTGGTATTGAGCCCATACACGAATCGCTCAACCTACCATTCATTGTTGTCTAAGTAAGGAACATACTTGACTAATTCAATGAACCTTTCTTTATACTCCTCCACAGATAGATGCCTTTGTACCAAGGCATGAAGAGCCCCTGCTTGTTCCTCCTGGTAGGGTGCGGTTAAGTACTTTCCCTTGAAATTTTACACAAATAGTTCCTATGGGACCATGTCTAGTGTAAGGTGCAACTGCCTTTCTTGGTTTCCCCACCAATTCAAAGCGGCCCCCTTTAGTTGAAATATGGCGATCTTGGAGTTGAACATGGAAGTGTACTCTTGTAAGGTTAAGCACCTGGTGATATCTTCAAACCAAGATTCAGCTCGTATCCCTACTTGACCCCTTGAAAACTCTGGAAGCCTTATCTTCTAAATCTTCCTTGTGATATCTTGACATAGAGGTCCCGGTACCGTGTTCACGGCTACTTCGAGTATTTATTCCCTTAGCGAATGGGCCTCCACTTCTACCTCTGAGGTAACACTTCCCCTCTGTAGTTCCCTGAGTGTTTCGTTTATTACCTCCAACGAGTATAATATAAGGATGGTTTATGGCAATGGAACTGGTACACTCGACTCAGGTAATGTCATCTCCTGACCCTGCCCCCGACCTACTCAAGTCCTTACCATGTTTATCCCTGTAACATGGCATAATACGACAATTAGAATATGACAACATAAGGACTAGGTTACTATTCAAATCATACTCAGACCTACTAGAGTGTGAAATTTTATTTCTTTCTTCACTTGTAAACGGGTTTTACCTGATACTGAGGCGAATGCCTGACCGGATGAGGGTATGTGGTCTCTACTACTTTTCCTAGCGGGCATCACCGTTGTGAGATGTGGGTATAAGACTCGATGTCTTAGCTGCGTGTGGCGTCGCATCGCCCTACTTCCTCCGGCAGTCACCAACGACTGGACGTACTGCTGTGGTCACTCTCGATGCAATGTTATGATTCGGGTCACCTTCTAACCCCGTAACCATGTTTAAATTTCTCTCCTAACGCAATATCAAATCTTACTTTCTTATGTAAATAAATCAACCTAACATGTAAATTTAATTAATTACCTCACGTAACCGAGTTAATGATCAATTAATTAAACATTTTAAACATTATAATAATTAATCATTACCATGGTTAAGCATTATAATCATTAACCATTATTATAATTAAAAATTATAATGATTTAAGTATATAAACCTTATAATAATTAATTCATGATTACAATTAAACATTAATTATTATTATAATTAGACCTTACACTAATTAATCCTAATTAAACATTTTAACATTAATAATTAAACTAATTATTAATTAATCACTAAATTAAGCCTAATTTATTAATCATTACACTAATATTTTATTAAATAACCTTAATAATTAACCCTTTGTTAATTGTAATTAATATTTGGATTAAGGATTTTAATCATTAATTAATTAAAAACATTAACTAATTAGCTAATTAATAATTAATAATTTTTTTTTTTTAACCCATTAATTATTAATTATTAATTCTCATTATACCATGTATAGATACCTTATACAATGTGTAAATACATTGTACAATAACAAATATTATAATGCATTAAATTATAATTCATTATACTTTATACATTAACCAACTTATACAACATAGGTATTATAATACTATGTATAAATACATTATACCAAATACATTTTATATTATATTATAATTCATTATGTTTATAATACATCATACATTACATTAATCAATTAAACAATAAACGTTATTCTCGCACATATATATATATAATTAACATATAACTTACCTAGTCAACCCTAACCCTAACCGAACTCGTCATTAGACAGTCCTTGCATGAGCCACATTTCCTCACCCGGGAAACCCAACGCTCAATGATAATATTAAACAAAGATAAGGGGGTAAACCCTAGTTTCAGTTCATTTCTTCCATGGTTCGTGAGGAGTTGAGCTCTGCAACAACTCTGCGAATAATGAAGGTGGGCGGCGTTGCCTGATCCACGGTTGTCTGTACATCCTACACCCAAGAATGAATGTGGAGTGCAAAGGTTAACGCCATGGACTCAGTAGTGTGTGAGCATCTCTTCTTCCTTTTTCTTTAGTTTCAGTGTTCTATGCGTATTTGTTTTGCCTTTTGTGCTTTTTTTTTTAATAGATTTTTTTTTGTTTTACATAGGGCCTTCGGGAAGCGGTTGCCCAGCGGCGCCCTCTCCTCCCATTCTATGTACACACCGACCAGAGTGCGTGCTCGCGGCCACAACCTGTGTTGCTTGGCTCGTTGCGTTGGCCGAGTTGCTAGCCTACGGTCAAGATGATCGATCTGCTGGACTCAATGTTAAAAATATGGACAGAGACAAACAAATGAGTTACAAGCACGAATGGCTGAACTACTTATTTGATATTATACAGTTGTATATATATGTTACATGCTTTGACGGTTTAAGGAAACACCGACTAACCGATCTTAGAACGGAATAACTGAATGTAACTAGCACACTTAACTAATGAGATTATTATTTCTAACACTCCCTCTTAATCTCAAGTGTTACATTCTTAATAAACACAACATTCCCTCGTAATTATGATACTCTAAAACATCTAAAATGCAAATCTAAAAAATGTAAATGCTTGCTGGTCTATGTCTCAGCCAAGCTTACAAAAATTTAACAAAAATTTCAAAAACTAAATTGGGTTCACATTAGGCTGGCTTAGGCCTAGTTCTTTCATCTTCATCTTCAAAGATAGAATGTTCGCCTGGATCCCAAATCTGATGTTGTTGTCGTCCTCTTTCCTTGCTTTCAATTGTATCTTCAATCAACTGATCTTTGTAGTTGACTGTATTATTTGTCAAACACTTCCATAATTCTTCTACCTCAATGTTCATCTCTATTCCTTGCAAGTGTATGTTACTAAACTTCATTTCCTGTGAAACTTCTGCAATGCTAATTTCAAATTCTTGAAAGTTAATGTTTTCATACTTTTCATCTGCTACGATATGCTTGTTCGTGTCTTCTTCATCTGCTACAATATTCTGGTTCGTGTCTTCATAAATTCTTGGATTTTCTATCCATTCTTCTAGGATTCTCAACTCTTCGTCATAATTTGTTAACACATCCAAATGATGTTCTTTTTTCATAGTACCTGCATAATCTGCAAACACACACAAATTTTCAGTTCCAAAAACATGAGATTCTTTGTTCTCATTTGATGCCCCAAGCATCTTTTCAATGTGCGGGATTGGACTCTCCAAACACTCTACAAAATCTTCATCTTGTTTCTCATCAAATACTGCTACATGGGCAGTTTTATCTTCAACTGAAATGTCATCAACAAACTCAACAAACTTTGTCACTATGTTAATGTCATCAACAATATCTATTGCTCGATTCACCAAAGTTTCTTCAACATCATAGGTTGCTACAATGGCAACTTTACCAACAACTTCATCATTACAGGCTGCTATATCATCCACTGGTGTATCTACGCAGTGGGATTCACCTTCCTCTTCATGCTCTATGGCACACAGAAGGTCTTCAATATTCTTCTCCTCTACTTTATCAAGGAGTTCTTCAACTTTCTTGTCTTCGTCTTCTTTCTTTGCTTCAAACATAGAAGCTTCTTCTAATTTATCAATATGCTGGAAACTATTATTGTTTCTTCTTTTTTTACTGTACCTCATCTCTAAAGCATCCCAAAAAGTTTTTGCACTAAGAACTTGACGAAGTTCATAGAAAACACTATAAAAAACATTGTCATCCACAGCTGATAAAATAAGAAATCTTGCTATTGCATTTTTTCTGTTATGAGGATCTTCAAAATATTTTTGAACAAAACGCCATAAATTTACTGAACAAAGCAAATCTTTCATTTTATTTGCCCAAATTTCATAATCCATACCTTCGAAAAATGGCAAAATCGGCATAGATATTCTCAATATTTCATCTATCTCTTCATCTAGATTCGGTTTACCGTGCTCTAAATCTTCATTGATCTGCTCCATGACTAGAAATACTTTATATTTCTCCTCAAAATTTTCTCAAAAACAGCAACAACTCTTCACACCAAAAAAATTATTTTATTTCTCAAAATCAATTGATATTCATGTTTTTGTATATGAGGTTGCTCTCACCACACTTCACAAAACTTTCTTAGAAATCAATTCCAGTTTTGTTATCTTCCAAAAATAAACTTCTTATAATTCTCTTTCACCAAAATATATAAATATATCAAGAAAACTTTTTATAACTTCAAACTTTTCACCACTGACTTCATAAATTCGTTTTATCCCATATATATAAATATATCAAGAAAAGTTTTCAAAATTTCTTTATATCTCTGCTCCACTTGCTTTTCTTTATATAAATATAAAATCTTTGTCACCAATCCTCATAATATTCTTTTAATAATTTAAATAATCTTTTGCCAAACAAAAAACATATATTCTCTTACTCATTCCAAGATTTGCTATCATCACGTGGATGGGGATTTTCCATGCAGATTTTATCTTCTGAGCGGGCTTCTTCAAACATACACTAACACGAATTTCTTTTCTGGTTCACATGCGCTCAACAACTTAACAACTTGCAGGCAACAACTTAACAACTTGCAGGAAGCATAATTCCGAATCTGCTTTTCTCCACATAAATTTAATTCTCCTACTCCACGTCTCCTTTGGCAGACTGATGCAAACAACGAACACTTACTTACAAGCTCATCTGTTCCTTTACAACGAACTTCTTTTCTTCACAGAACATTCTTCACAGGAATTTCATTTTCTCCGATGGACATGCAGATCTTTTCTTCTCGTCCTTGCTGGCAGCAGGCTTCCTCTTAACGACTGCAGCGGACTTCTATTTCTTCACACAAAGTTTCTCACAAATGGCATAGCCCGGATTCTTTCTTCAAAGGACTATTTCCATCAACAATTGATCCAACCAATAACTGGTGGAGTCTCAAACGCTGTCAAACGTCATTCGGCTCAGGAACACCTCACTAGAGAGCAGATTTCTCTCTGTGTGTGTAGCAACAAATTCAACAAAGCCTCCAACGGCTCAACAAAACCTAACGGCTCACCAAAACCTCCAAGGGCTCAACAAAACCTCCAATCAGAAGAGGCTCCTAAATCCATTTGGATTGACCAACGGATTAACCAAACGCTCTGATACCATGTTAAAAATATGGACAGAGACAAACAAATGAGTTACAAGCACGAATGGCTGAACTACTTATTTGATATTATACAGTTGTATATATATGTTACATGCTTTGACGGTTTAAGGAAACACCGACTAACCGATCTTAGAACGGAATAACTGAATGTAACTAGCACACTTAACTAATGAGATTATTATTTCTAACACTCAAGACGTGTTGGCCGACCTTCATGGCCGCAACTCAAATTGTTGGTCAGCCTTGCCCAGGCCACGCCCTGCGGGCTGCAGGCCAAGCCACCCACGGCTGCAACACAGCTGTCGGCTGGGCCTTTCCCAGGCCGCAAGCACCACGGCTGTTAGCTGGGCTGCCATGGTCATGCCCTGCGGGCTGCAGGCCGGCTTGCCCAGGCTGTGCCCCTGCGGGATGTTGGTAGGGCTGCCATGGTCGCTGGCTACAGCGCCAAGGTGGCCATGGCTGCGCTTAGCTAGAATAAAATGTCAACGTAAAAAAAAAATTCGATGTGTTTTTTTTTCTTTATAAATTTAAAAAATCGAATTAATTTTTTTTTGTATATAATATATATCTATATAAACTTTGTTATAGTTATAGTTAGTTGTTTTTTTTTTATATATAAACTTTGCTATATATCTTAAAATTTAAATTAAATTAAATTTAAATATTTTTTTTTGTTTTAATTTAAATTCAAAGTAAACTAAATTTAAATTAAATTTAGTTCATATATATATTTCATTGTATATATATAACAATTTTTTTTGTATATGTATATATATTGAATAATTTTTTTTTTCTCCATTTCCCTTTTTATTTTTTGGTATGCATATATATGATTTTGGTTTATGTATATAGAAATATATTTTTGTTATATATATGAATTTGTGTATAAATTTTCTTTATATATGCAATTATAGTTTACCCTATATATTGTTTTTTTTACTTTTATTGTTGTTTCGTCTTTTGCAGGTGTATAATTTGCCCAAGACTTACACGAAGTTGCTCGACACTTTCTTTGGTGTTTATTCACATAACATTTGTCGGTTAATGACATGCTAATTCTCGTGGTAATTAGAAATTGTAATTCCCTTTTCCTGTCAACTGTTATGTTCAATTTAGTGAGCCCTCTGGTTCCAGATTTGGAACCATGGCTCTGATACCATATCTAGGACCCAAGTCCTAAATTTACTAAGTTTAATAATAAATCCATGTTTCCTTCCATTTTCTCATTTGTTTGAAGTCTCGGTTTTGATTTTCTAACTTATGTTTTATTTCCATTTCTATACCTGTAAAATATATCAAATTTACATTTATTGGTTTCTACAAACATATTTATTGTTTATCTATTTCTAACATTTACTACATATGTGTAGGTGTAATATATAACTACATGTACAATTTCAAAAAAAAAATTATTTTCATAACTTGAAATAATAATTTGATAGAAGTAGGAATGATCATTATACTTGTAGGATAAGTACCTATAAATCGCTAGTATATTCCCCATTTTTTCTGCTCCCTTTTGTTTCCCTGCTTGCCGTATGTCTTGCAGTAGCCCTGCAACCAAAATCTTCCCAAAACACTGAAACTCAACCATCCCAAACTGAGATGCCACCCTGCCAACCGAAGAGGTCTCACCGACCACCCAACTCCAAAGGTACCCATTTGTACCCCTGAGCCCAAACCGAGTATAAGCCAACCCGGTCGATCCCACTGTAAATTCTCCAACAAGAACCCCCTTCTTCCTTGCTCTGTAATTTCCCGTCTATCTCTGCTCCAAATTTCCAAAATAACCTAAGGTGAAGATCCCCTTCTCCCCCTCCTCTTCTCGACCTTATCCTCCCCCTTGCCGACTCTTTTCCCTTTACTATTATTACCTTATCCTTAACATAAATGTCCCAAAACCCCCATGTCATTCCTTGAGCCCTTAACCCTTGACTCTCATTAATCATTAAAATATTATATATATATATATATATATATATATTGTGTAATAAATGCATGGTTTGGTTCACAAGTGTTTTATTTTTAAACATTTCAACTGTAACAAATTCTAATTTACCTTCTTGGACTTGTAACTCAAGTTTCACAACTATAATTAATAAATCATTTTTATTTAATTAAATCAAATATAATTCAACACCAAGGATGATTTTAGGGGCGAATTATAGCCCATAGGCGAAATTAGAGGGGTTTCAAAAATTTGGTGGGCAAATTTTGTATATTAAAAAAAATTTGGAAAAAAAATAAAATCGTCCACCTTTTATTAACACAATAATATTTTCAAACAAAATATCCTTTCGTCTAGCAACCCTCCCTCCCAAAATCTGGAAATAGCCCCCCAAAATTTGCTAAAAATATCACAAAATCTGGAAATCACCCCCGAAATCTGCTAAAAAACTGGCATTCGCCCTCCATTTTAGGTTAGATTGGTAAAAAACATGTCATTCGCCCTAATTTCGGGTTCAATCTCTAAAAAATATGTCATTTTCCCCGCAATAACCAGTCATGGCGGCTTGAAACAACTATTTCATCCCCCGATATTCAGTTGGGTGGCTTCAAACAACTATTTTGCCCCCCCATGTCCATTGGACGCAGGGGGTCTCTAGAAATTCATTGTGGAGAACAAAAAATATGCTACAACACTCAGGGCTGAGCTGCTGTCGGTGCCATTGATCCCACCTAGCTAGCTTTACAGGCCCTGGAGGGTATTTACGACAAGGGTTCTGGGTTCTCATTTTTGTTTCGTTATAGGAATTTGGCACTATATTGATCCACTACTTTTGTTTGGAAATTTAATTTTATGATTCTGCAAAACGAAAGCATCAATTAGGTTTATGAAATTTATTATGCAGTACACACAATATTTCCTTTAATATTTTATGGCATACAACATTGTTCAAAAAATTCATTAAATGTTAATGGTTCAAGCCACGAAAGAGCAGCATGTTATACCATGGTGATGAAGAGGAAGGCGTTGAGGAGGAGACAACTGAGGTGGTTCCTGATGGCGTGGATTTGTGGAAGAGGTAGAGCTTTCCCATGTTACACTTGAGCAAGCAGAAAGAGAATGTAAGCTGGTTATTGCTGATGCTAGGACAATTGCAGTACATGGGGATTTCCTTAGCTTAATAGAGATGTATCTTCTCCGGAAAAGGAGGGTTCTCTTTGGATGATTTCCAGTGGAAAAGATGCACTGGGTGAGAACCTTTGTGTTCTGTTATTATTGATAATATTTGACCCTTTTAGATCACTTTAATAGCCTTGTTTTCCCTTTCAAAATATGATAGGGTTATTTAAAACAGGTATAAGATATGAATCATATTGCTACTGATTTTGTACATTTCTATTGTGTATATATAACTTTGACAACTTATCTTCATAGAATGAGAATACTGACAACTTACTTTTATCCTTTTAAGTATTCAGACAGAGCTAAACAAAATCGATAATAATGTAGTGTGTAAGTTCTAATTGATTCTTGTGGTATACAAGTTTTATTATAGTTATAGCCGTTTTAGGTCCAGCGTCAGATGAGATTTTATAAAGGTGCATACTCTTTTAGACTATAGTGTCATGGTGCGGCTCAATTACTTTGAATATTTAGAAGTCATCAACATGCTTTTGCAGGTTGACCTCATGGGTGACAAGTCCCAGAACTGACTCTCTTCCTTTGTTTCCTTTCTCAACACCATTTCATTTTGAAATAAATTTATTGTTTTAATCCTTCGATGTCTGTTTTGGTATGACACTTAGCTACTAATGGAATTTTGATGATATGCATATTTTTATTTCAAAATGTAGCATAGTCACAGGAAAACCATTTGTTTTAATTATTTTAATCCAAAAACCTGAGGGTATCTTTAGTGAAACCATAAGAAATATATAGTTATGTTCTAGTTCACTACTTTGTAAACAATGCCAAATTGATATGCTACAAATATTATGAAGTTTTAATGTTGAAAATTTGCACCTGGGTATTAACTACATCATCCACTGTTTTTTTAGAACTACTTTTGTTTGCAAGCCTGGCCAAAAGTTAAAAGGATTCTCTGCAAGTAACTATATCTTTCGTAGTGCATATTACATATACCATTCAGCTTTGTCTGTAGTTTCTACATGTTTATTCAATACTTTTGGGCATTGCCCCTTTTAGGGATTAATGGAGGCATATTCCAAAACAATGCAAGGACAAACATGGGAAGGGGAAGAAACTGGTTTAATATATGAATAATAAGGAAGGGAAATATATTGCAATGGAACAAGTGCATTGAAATGGATTAGAGGGAGAGGGAAGAAACTTGGGTGAAAAATGTAAAATAGGGAAGGGAAATATATTGCCATGGAATAGCAGCATTGAAATAAATTGGAGGGAAATTAAAGGGTATATGATAGGAGAGAAACGTGGTGGGATTTGAACAAGGTGGGTGGGGAATGTGATATAATATGAAACATATGTGATGGTATCAATAATGGAGAAGGATGAAAGAAAAAGTAAGACATGATGGAAGTTAAGATGTGCAATAAGAGGGAAAAAAAGAAAACGGGAGGGAATGAGAAAACTACTTGGGCTCCAAATTTAAGGAAATTAAGATGGAATCTGAGGCTTGATAATAAAATTTCTTCGTTTATTTTTCTATTTCTTTATTTCCTTTAATGGATCGATTAGAAAAGGGTAGAAAAGGGATAGTAATTGCGCTGAAAAGGAAGAAAGAGAAAGTAATAGGAGGAAAACATGCAAGTGGGGGTATTAAGAAATAGTTTTATATTTATAACAATTTATATACTCTTCTATTTCATGTCGTATATGAGAATTAATGGGAATCTATATCTTTTTACAAGATTTCATGACTTATGTTTTAATTTTCTAGGTATTTATCATAAGCTAGACTAAATTGTAGATCATATGATTTCAAAATAGAATGTAGTGGTAGTTTAAAGTTGAAACATAGAGAGTTGTCCTTTCTAAGCAAGAATCCAATTCCTACCATGTCCACGTTCAAAAGATGAAGAAAGAGTTGGGCAATAAACATAAAGCTAGAAAAGATGTTTCTGCATCATTAAGGTTATCTTTGCAGAGGGATGATGGAGAAGGAGAAGAACAAAATCCCTTCATTTTCTATGCATATTTCCTGGGTCATTGATAAAGTTGCGTGGACCATGTTTTCTAATCGAAAGGATTTTGCGAAGGTGGAAATAAGTAACATGGTAAGTATATCTATTCGAGAGACTATAGTAGAAAATATCTATTAAGTATCTTATTTGCAATGATAATTTTTTTTCAATTTGACATTTCTTTGTTACTTAAGGGAAGTTATGATTGTTGGCATTTCTTTCTCATTTATTCAAATAGGATCTTCAAATGAAGGCCAAAGTACATAGTGGTAGGTTTCAGATGTGGAATCCATTTGAACTGAATTTGACAATTAAGCACAAAGTTACTTAACTGTAGAACCAATATAGGAATTTCCAACAATATAATGATTATTTTCAACCACTTTTGATGACAAATAGAGGACACTATAACTTTCTAGACACTGGAATTTGAATTGTCACTAAAGATTAGATATGATTGTCACTGCATATAAGTTGTCTTGTCAGAAAATACATCATATTAAAGCCGTGTCCTGACGGTTATCAAACTCTCTACATGAGCTATAGAGGTTAATTTAATTTATATGTATTCTAATAATGTTGTGTGACTAGATTACATACCTGGGCTCTATGGTGTACACCTTAGTAGGAGACAACTCTCCTTTTCCTTTTTTGTTGTACTAGTTAGTTTCTATCTCATATATATATTTTACTTTTATATTTTTTTATGATATTACTTAGATATATTCCTCATGGGTGTTCATTCTATCCATCAAGCATGTCCCTCATTTACTGCACCCTATAAGTTGATTTCTCCTTCAATCCCATTGACTACTTTTGGTAAATGAAGAGCATTAGTAAAATTCCATTTTCAATTTCAATTTTGTCTTTTTTTGGTAAACCGAGGATCAATAAAATTCCAATTTCAATAGAAACCTTCATGAGCCGTGGTAGTTCCAAAATTGGCATTGACAATTAAGGAAGGTTGTGGCCTGCGGTTGTAGGACAATTACTAGACATTGATATGATATTATGTAGATTTCACTGATTATATCACATACAATTGGCAACTCTGTAAAGCACAATTTAAAACAAGTTGTATGGTAGTTTGTAATGATTTATGTTGATTTGCGTACCTGTGTTGAACCTTCTAGATGGACCACTTCTAAGAGGACCATGTAGAGTGTTTACATTTTATACACCATGTTTTATAGGTTATGCTAATTCATTTATTGTACTTACATTTTTCATTGTGTTAGGTCTATTAGCAGTGATAGACTTGGGATAGATGCAACAATTTCAAGGGATGGAAGTTTCATGGATCTGATCTTGGTTTAGATCTTACTCAACTTGGATATGTCTCTTTGAGTAAGTTGATTTCCTTCTGTTGATCTCAGGTAACATAATCTTTGGTTCTTGGTACATATTCCCATCACAACTATTTTGAAATATGGATTCTCTTTTCTCAAATATCCTAATATTTCTGGGTTTACATATAAACTAGATGATGAGTATCACAACTCTTTTGCAAAATGGATTCTCCATTCTCAAATATCCTGATATTTCATCATTTATGGGTTTAGATGTAAACTAGATTATGAACATTGTTTGAATTAGGATAAGAAAATACATATCATAACTTAATGGAAAACCGTTCCATATCATACTCAAAAACTTGCTCCATTTCTTGAACAATTCCTGGTGTAGATTTACCCTTTGTGATGGTCTAGTTAGAACTTGTGTTCCATAATTTCCATACTTGGATGGAAAATTCACATTTCAAGAGAAGGATTCCCCAATTTTTTGCTTCTCTAGGACATCCATTGCACCTTGATGGACCTATCCTCTGAGCCTTAGTGGTTATTTTGTTAGAATATTTATGTTGAAATCCATTCCTTCTACCAAGTTGTTAGGGTAGCCACATTTCCTTCTTATTGAGGGGAAATAACATACTATAATGTAAATATCTTGAGCAAAGGGAGTGCTCCTAAGTATTCAGACCCACATGAACTTGGTGTGCTCATTCAAAGAAACCGTGGAGACCCCACTTTGGAGAGAGTCACGAATGAGGCATGCAACCCCACCAAATCCTTTGACATTGTTGTAGTGTATCTTTTGGTCAGTAATGTTCGTGGATTGGGTTGGTGCTTGTGTGGCAATAATTTGTGTTTTTGTGAGAAAATGTAAGTGATGGGACCCAACCATGTTATGAAGTTTGCTCCAAGATGTCAAAAAACCTCGTTGCAAATCTAGTAGGCAATGGAAATGCCATACATGCTCCTCATCCCTTTACTGACCCATCATTTGGATCATCAAAGGTGGGATCAACCAAAGAAGGGGAGTCCCAGATAATTGATTTGATATCATGAATGACCGACCACTTCCCATCCTTCCTCGTTGCAACCTCCTACTCCATGGAGTGTTTGAGCTCAAGTATTTGAGATATGGTAAGGCTAGATTAAAAAGGATCATGTGCAAGAGGGAGGAGAGTTGTCTCTTTGCCTGAAGCAATTTAGTGGGGTATTTTGAAGTCTCAAATCAAGCTTGCTCAAGGATGATATCATTCAAGTTGAGGATATCGTGAAGAAACAAAATGCTTATAGCCATGGGGTTTGAAGGAGTACAGGAGGGGTAATCCCCTTCACCCTAAGGTGAAGTTCCCTATTTTGTACAATGTGCAATTTTGTGATTTGGGCCTCGATTGCTTCTTCAACTTTGCCAAGCAAGGGACCTTTCCCCCTCTTTCAAACAACTTAAGCCCAAGATTGCATTTCCTACTTTATCACGACCTATTTGGATCTAATTTCTTCTTATAGAGAATAATTGCTTGATATTATTGCATGATTTAATGTCCCATTACATAGCCGGAGAGGGAGATGTATGTTATGTAACTCTTCAGTATCTAATCAATAATTTGTGAATCCTGATTGCATCACCTTATTAAAGGGTTCTACTTGTTACCCCCCATTTTGTATGGGTGTCAACGTGTGATTTTGATCACGCTCTTGAAGGGGTGACATTGTTCATTTTGTGGTTCATTCCCATGATTTGATGATGCCATAGTGATGATATGGATTGTTTGAAGCATGTTGGGCATGTTCTAGGTATAAAGGCTACCTTGATCTTCAATTGTGGACACATAACAGAGGTAAAGTTCCACCTGATAAGTAGGAACATAAGAAAGCTTGCAAATATGGGTCAATTTGAGAGTCAAGGAAGAATAATCAATAGTAAAACAACGATAAAAAAGGTCATTCGTGGGTTTGATTTAAACATTCCCACGTATATTCGAGGTTTTTCATGTCCTCCTAAATTGATGATAAACAATCAACGTGAACTCTAGGCCATTTTCCCACCTCCAAACTACATTATACAACATTCTGAGAAAAATATATGGTGATAGCAGACCTGAATTCAAAGGTCTGGGTATTTATAAGGAAATTATGGGCATGCATGTGAATAAAACCAGCTTCAACCTAGTCTTTTTCATCAATTCGGGGCAGAAAATCAGAGTTCTCGGTGCATATTTGGAAAACCCGGGCATGAACAATCTCAATCGAAAATAAAAAAATGGTAGCCTAAACAGATTTCAACCTCCTAACAATAGTAAAACACATTTATGGGCACATTCTAGGGCTGTCCATTCCAATTTTGGGATAATTCTGGGTGTTTTGGATCAATTCTGAGCTCTGTTTTGACCATAAATCAGTAGCCGTAGGCATAAATTCCAATTATGTGCATAGTTTGAAGCAAATTCTTGAGGTTGCAACCCTAAAATCAGTCCATGCGCACAAAAGTAGCTCTCTTCTAATTCTGGCCATGAACAGGGCAGTAGAGAATTGTTAGATCATACCACCATGAAGCTGATTTTTGTGTCTATTGAAGAGGTGTGTCACCTTTGGAACCCTTATCTCAACATGTTTACACCTTGATAAAACTATTTAGGTGCTTTCTCAAAGGGTAGCATTTAAACCTACTAACAAAGAAAGTCATCATTTGAAGCATGCTTGCACTCTTTATACAACATTTCATGAGATATATTACATGTTTGGAGGTATAGTAGTAGTTGCTCAATTACAATTTAGTATTTATTACAATTACAGTATAAGAAGAGACTTCTTCTGGTGATATTGCATATATGTGTGCAAGTGTATATAAAGGATTAGAATTAATGATTAAGTGTTGGGATTCAATTATAAATACTGATCTTGATTGTTCATTTCTTTTCCCTTGGTAGGGTGACTATGACAGGCTGGTTTTGTCCACAAATTCTTTTATGGAAAAGAATCTTGAGTTTTTAATTGATTGGATGGATGATCTTTCTATGGAACAACAAAAGATTTGTACATTGTTTAATGATGTATTTCATCTTTGTTATTGGATTTTTTCTGTCTTTTATGTTATCGCTTTGCTCTTCATAAATGTGGATGCTCCTCTTATAGCCTGTATCCTCTTTCAATTTCAATATTATTATCGTAATCTTTCATGACAGCAAGCTCAACAACATGATTGGTTGCAAAAAAAAAGGTAAATTTACCATAAGTGGCATGCTACTCATTTGTTGTCTCATAACTCAAGATTTTGTAACTATATTATGTAGATTCAATGAATCCATTGTCTATCTCTATTTTCTCTTTTAGAGCACACTGATAATATTTTCTTTTTTCCATGGATTTCTGACTCACTATTGCTTGTGATTAATAGAGCAGACAACATGGCACGTAAATCTGTTGGTGAAGAAACATTACATGAAGAGTATCCTTCAAAATTTGTCTTCAAGCCAATTATTGAACCCTCTAGGCTTGAGAGCTATCTCATCACCAATCAAGTTTCCAACTGCTGTGACCAAATAATGGGGTACTCTTTAGCAGTTTTTGAATTGAAGCTCTGTTGGGGGGCGAGGTCACCTAAGACAAGTGATGAAGTAGGATCCAAAAACTCAATCTGACTATCTTGGGAAAATATGCAGAAAGTGAATACTGTTGCTTTTATTGAACTTTGTTTCTGGTTTAGCACACTCTTCTTGCACCAAAGAATATTCCTCTAAAATATCTTATGTTGCCTTATCTGGTACATCACACCTGTGTTTCAATGGAAGGCTTTGGATTGTGCTACAAAATATTTTCCGCTGATTAATTTGATATATTTCTATTCTTGGTTTACAGATCATTTTAGAGGGACATAATGTGGGATGAGATTATTGGTGGGAGAAGATTTGATTTTTTAAAATCTAAGATGCATGCATACAAATCCAGAAAAGGATTTTTCAAATGGAACCCAACTTTGGTGTTGCTGGATGATGTCTCGTAAATTGATCACCTTGAAAAACTGTTGTATCAAGGGAAAATGCTACAAGACACTCAAACACTCATCACAACTAGAAACACCATTGTTGTTAAATCTGGTTATCGATATGACCTACAATGCTTGAGAGAGCCAGGTGCCATTTCCCTTTTCTGTTATTCAACATTCTATTACAATTTCATTCTAGAAACAACAGATGAAAACATAGTCAAAGAGGTACTTTTGCCTTCTATTTTCAATGCAATACAATGGAATTCTTGATCTTATTGTGGCAGAATGACAATGAAACATATTTGGAATTGAGGATTAGCCTCTATAAATTAGGGTTTTAAAGATGCTAACCAATTGGCAACAATTTTATTACAGATAATAGCAGAATGCAAATGATTAGTGGTTAATCTTAAGGTGATTGTAAAATCTTTGCATGGCCAGCCTCTTGGAGCATGGATTATTGCGAAGGACAAGCCATATCTGAATATCAAAAAACAATGCTTGCATGGAAACAAGCACATATACCTTGGAAGTAGAAGCCCAAGAATTCTTTTTGGACATGAGAATATTTCTAGAGGCCAGAAAATTCTCTACATGTCTAGTTTTAAACTTGGGGGTTTATGTTCATAAATTGAAATGGATAGCTAATTTTTACTATCTTAATAAAATTTGTGAGTTGAAATATTGTGAATCCGATGAACAATCAAAAGTAAGCCACTCACACCTTTGTTTTGTCATTACTTGTCCTAGGTTAACTTCTTTGGGGCATTTGGACTGGTTTGTGACATAGAAGGTTTACTCAAAGCTTCATTCCAAAATGATAAATTCAAAACCTAACATTAGATAAACTAGCTTGTGACTTGGTCCTCAAGAATGGTGAGGAAAGAATAATGAATAATCAGGAAAATGCTCATTGATTATTTGACTAGTGTTTGGCTCAGGGGCAGCAATTAATTTGATGAGACATTGATCCACTCAGGTTTGAAGTAAATACCCAAAGCCTTTGCAGCTATGGTATTCAAGGCAGTGTCAAGGGGACAAAATTTGGCAGATTGACCTAAATTTGGATTGATTAGTGCATAAGCAATATGCCATTATGCAAACAATGTTTCCATAACTTTTAAGAACTGGCCAAACTCCAAGGCTTTGAGCATGACCAATATGAATGGCTAGCCAACTTTTTGAAGCATTTTTAAAGTCTATGTTGATGAAATGGGCATATAGTAACATGCATATTTCCCATTCCATTACTTCCCACACAGTGATGATAACATCCAAAATGAGGTCACCTTGGATGAGCCTTTAAACAATTGTAGCCAAATTTCAGTCTTTGTCTTGGAATTGATGGATGATTTGATGTTGTTGTGATTATTTTTATACTTTTTCTACATCTCCACAATATCTCTAGAACCTATTGATGTACTCACTTTATATGCTTTGAGAACTTCTTAGCCTCACATTGATAAGCGTCCTCTTGCCAATTTCCCAGCCAAATGGTCTATGTTACAAGATCCACTAGTGCTTGATGCGGGAATCCTAAACAGACTTCAAAGTGTGAATAACTAATGCAATTATTAAGTGCTTCAGTACAACTATGCTAAATGTATGGCAACTTCTTGTCTCGTGTCTTTTAATTTCAATAATTCACTACATATTTAACAATTTCACAATAGCGTTGTTTACCACCTTTGTTTGACACACACATGAAAATTTGAGCTCTTCTTTAGCTCTTTATCCATAAATTTCGTAATGCATTCCAAAAATTCCTAAAAAAAACATTTTCCCTGTCTAAAATGATGGAAGGAAGGAGTCTGAAATTCACCCAAACTTGACTGACAAACAAGTTTGTGGCCCATTGACCTTTTATGGTCCTCTGACATGGTATCTATATAGAAATCTTGTTAATTCTATCAACTGGACCAGAATATGGTTTCTTTGTATTGAGGTGGTCAGCAAACCCCAACAATTCCATTCAAATAGATTCCCATTATCAGGTCATTACTAGCAAATTAGCAATAGTGTGTGTAGAGACCCTGACCGAGTTTTTTGTTTGTTGGTTTGGACAAATTGAACAATGAGTATGCCATTTTAAATTCCCTACATCCTATTCCATCTCAGACTGTTATAATTATCTCCTCAATTAGCCAATGTCTTCCCCACTCTAAATTGACCAACTATTTAAGAGTAATTTGTATCCCTAATTAACTATAGTTGTATGTTTTTGCAATCAGGGTAAACATAACATCCCAGTTTCCAGATGATGGTCTTTGTGCTCCTCTGTTAGCTTTTTTCCAACTTTCAACAATTTCAGTGAAGACCTCATCAGTGGGATACATTGTGATAAAAGCTACAATCGTAGTATATTTTTACTTCAGCAGAATACTTAATGTTGTGATTAGGGGTTGAAACTTGAGACAACAAATTTGCCTCTCTGTTTCTTCCCCTTTATTCTACTAAATGATCAAGTTGAATTTCTATAGATAGGTCACTTGCTTCAAGGGGAAATTTTCCTACAAATTTAATTGAGTTTGTTGTATAGCTGTTGCAATCAGGGTCAACATAACATGTCAATTTCCATATGATGGTCTTTGTGCTCCTCTATTCATCCTTCTATCAACTTCCTAAGTGAGTCAACAATGTCAATGAAGACCTCATCAGTGGGATACATCGTGTTAAAATTTGTAATCTTAGTAGATTTTTACTTCAACGGATTTTTTAATGTTGTGGTGAGGGGTTGAGACAAGAAATTTGCCTCTATGTTTCTTCCCATTTCTTGTACTACATGATCAAGTTGAATTTCACTTGCTTCAAGGAGCAACTTTCCTCCAACTTCAACTGAGTTTGTTGTATTTCATTGGCTTGTGGTCAATATACTATGGTCTCCTTGTCTCACAAGTAGTGTCACAAGTTCTTCAAACCTTGCACAATTCCATAAATGTTCTTATCAATGGTTGATCAAAGCATAGAAAAATGCTTTTTAGTAGGATATTATGTGGTTTCCTTACTCAGCATAGCCCCTATGGCATATCCTAATGCATTTGTCACTATTTAAGATGGTAACTAGAGATTAGGTAATACCAATAGAAATTTAGTTGTAGATCCTCTACTTCACTTATCAAAACACTTGTTCTACTTATTTCATATTTGTGAAGATATAATCTGCATTCCCTTTTGTTAGTGCATAAAAAGTTAAATCATTGTAATTAGATGCAAATTTATTTCCCATTGGGTTGTGGACTAACGGTTGTGATAGGGCATCACCATCATAATATCCCATGTTCAAACCTGAACAGGCATAAAACAGTGATAACGTGGTTAAGCGGGATGCGTTTGACCGCCCCCACTTTAAAGTTGGTTTACTGTGATAATGTGGAGTCAAGGCTCATAGCCAATGAAGTGGGTTTGCTGTGATAATGTGGAGTCAAGGCTCATAGCCAGTGAAGTGGGTTTGCTGTGATAATGTGGAGTCAAGGCCCATATCCCACCACATATCAAGAAATATAGTTTATGCTTACCAAAAAAATGGGGAAATAAAATTATGATGATAGTTTGTCATCTGCCTATAAAGCCATAAGCTCTAAAAAGTATGTCAGTGTTGACCACTCAACCACAACTCTATTTTTTATATATTAATATGCAACCCATCCTCATCAAGAATATAGCCTTTAAATCATATTTCCTAAACTGCCATATTTGTCAGATTGTACATGTTTGGGAAAAGTCAATCTAGTTAGTGCTCACAAAACCTTCTTAGCCTTGTAACCTCTTCAATCTGGCCCATGTCAAAAATTAAAACCTAAGAATATGAAATGATTCTTGTTGAGAATCAGGCTGCGCGAAAAGCATCCCATTAAAATATTATAATTCACTATCACCAACTCACAGAAATTGACAAACAACATATGCTATTCCCATTAGCTACAGTGTTGGTATTGAGGGTGAAGTTGTGATTTTCATTCTATGATTATAGGAAATTGTTTTAAAGGTATGCACCACATTGGGCTCAAATTTCTAGATGTTGCTTGCAAATGTTAAACCTTGTCTTAGTGTATTTCCTTGAATTGTATGTATTGATGATATCATTATATTTATTAAAGATAGTTGATCAAATATGCCTATTCACAATTTTTTGTCAATGCTTAGTTCTTTGTACTTTATGCACTAATAATCCTTTCAAATATCTTTGAAAATTATGATTTTTTGCAAATTCTTTTCTTTTTGAACATGCTTCTCTTGGATTCAACATGTTTGTCTTCGATATTTGTAAAGTAACTTGAAATATGGAAATATTTTTTTTTTGCTTGTATGCCTGGAATTTAGATGTGTGTGTCTTTGGAAACTTGGGTGATGAATTTGACATCTAAGTGAGAATAGTTATATATTGGAAATTCCTTGCTATGGACCTGAGTAAGCTTGAAACCTATTCTCAACGTATTTGTTATGTCTTAATTGTTCATAGACTATGCAGATTTGTGCCAATATTGCAAGCTTGAAGTTGAAATAGAGTGGGGTATGTACCTTCTTCTAAGATTGCTTCTTTGGTATTATTTGATTTAGAACTTGAATCTCCATTGGGCATTTTACATAGTTTGGTAGTGAAGGTTGAGCTTGATTGCTTGATTCCATCAACAATCATTTTGTATTTCATTTTTTTTTACTTTTGTACATCATGGAAATTTGGACTATGCATAGTATTGATTGTATTTTTGAAGAATGCTTCTATATTATACCTTGCATCTTTAATTTCTTTGAGGTATATAATGATGTTTACCATTGAAGTTCATCTTGAACATTAAAATGTTTTTTGAACATCTATTTTATCCTTGGCATATGTGTTGAAATAGATATAATGTTGGTATTGAGGCCCAAGTTGTGATTTTCATCCCATGAATATGGGAATTTGTTTGAAAGGTGTGCACCACATTGGGATCAAATTTCTAGAAACTACTTGCAAATGTTAAACCTTATCATAGTATATTTCCCTGAATTGTATCTATTGAAGATATCATTATATTTATTAAAGGTAGTTGATCAAATATGTCTATTGACAATTTTATGTCAATGCTTAGTTCTTCGGTACCTTATGCACTAATAGTCCTATGAGATTTCTTTGAAAATTATGGATTTATGCACATTATTTTCTTTGGAAGAATGCTTCTCTTGGATTCAAACATATTTGTCTTGGAGATTTGTAAAGTAACTTGAAATATGCAAATACTCTGTTTTTTTTTCTTGTATGCCTACAATTTTGATGTGTAGGTATTTGGAAACTTGGGTGATGCATTTGAACTCTAAGTGAGAATAATTATATATTTTCAATTACTTGCTATGAGAATGCGTAATCTTGAAACCTATTCTCGGCATATTTGGTATGGATTCATAGTTCATAGAATGTGCAGATTTGTGCTAATATTGCAGGCTTGAAATACAGTGGGGTATGTGACTTCTTCTGAGATTGCTTCTTCGGTATTATTTGATCTAGAACTTGACTCTCCATTGAGAATTTTACATGAACTGGTGAGGAAGGTTGAGCTCGATTGCTTGATTCCATCAACAATCATTTTGTATTTCAATTTGTTTACTTTTATAAATCATGGAAATTTGGACTATGCATAGTGTTGGTCTGATTCTTGAAGAATACTTCTTATTATACCTCGCATCTTTGATTTCTTTGAAGTGTAAATTGATGACTACTATTGAACTTCATATTAAACTCTAAAAACATTTGTTGAAGATCGATTTTATCCTTGGCATATGTGTTGAATTAGATATAGTGTTGGTATTGAGGCCTAAGTTGTGTTTTTCATTCTATGATTATAGGAAATTGTTTTGAAGGTATGCACCACATTGGGCTCAAATTTCTGGACATCGCTTGCAAATGTTAAACCTTGTCTTAGTATACTTCCTTGAATTTTATGTATTGATGATATCATTATATTTATTAAAGATAACTGATCAAATATGCCTAATGACAATTTTCTGTCAATGCTTAGTTCTCTGTACTTTATGCACTAATAATCCTTTGACATTTCTTTGAAAATTATGGATTTATGCAAATTCTTTTATTTTCAAACACGCTTCTCTTGGATTCAACATATTTGTCTTCAAGATTTGTATAGTAACTTGAAATATGGAAATTATCTATTTTTATTCTTGTCTGCTTGGAATTTAGATGTGAAGGTCTTTGTAAACTTGGGTGACGAATTTGACATCTAAGTGATAATAATTATATATTGGCAATTCCTTGCTATGGGCCTGAGTAAGCTTGAAATCTATTATCAATGAAGTTGTTATGGCTTCATTGTTCATAGGTTGTGCAAATTTGTGCCAATATTGCAAGCTTGAAGTTGAAATAGAGTGGGGTATGTGCATTCTTCTAAGATTGCTTCTTTGATATTATTTGATCTAGAGATTGACTCTCCATTGGGAATTTTACATGGTTTGGTGATGAAGGTTGAGCTTGATTGCTTGATTCCGTCAAATGCAATCCAATCTTGCTCTTTCTTTGCATGTCAGAATGAGTTATATTAGATTGTCTTTTGTTGTTCTCTAAATCCCATAATTGATGTCTGCATTCCTTTTTTAGATGCCCCCCTTTATGATAGTAATATAACCTTAAATTTTTTTAACCAACCTTAACGGATGTAGATACCTTGCATTGTTCCATCTTACTCTCTGATACTATTTGATTTTTCCTTTGTGTTTAGAAGCAAAAGCACTAAGCTTCACTGCCACTTCTGAAATGCTTCTTCCCCTGCTTCTTGTGCAATAACTGACTTGGAAAACTATTGTAGGTAATCTAAAAAAACTCAAAAGTAATATTAGTATTTTCAACAAAGTGCTCTAATGTTTGGTGTAGACTCTTTAGAGTGATGACTACCTACTCATTTACCTCCCTACCATAAAGCAAGCTATTGATCAATGATTTAGAATAAAGTCTCAATTTTCTTCGCTATGAGAATTTTGAAGTGCCTGGGGAAAATATTGAATTGTATAGGTGTTTTTATCATCATTGGGAGAATTTTGAAGTGGTTGAGGCAAGTATTGAAGTGCATGGGGCATTTCTATCATCATCAGGACAATTTAGAAATGCATGGGGGAAGTATTGAAGTTCTTAAGGGCAATTTTGAAGTGCGTGGGGAGAATATTGAAGTGCATGGGGAGTTTTTATCATCCTTGGGAGAATTTTGAAGTGCTTAGGGCATTTGTATCATCTTTATGAGATTTTTTAAGTGCCTGGGGCAAGTATTGAAGTGTCTGCGGCGATTTTCTCATCACTTTCTAAATTTAGAAGTGCATGGGGCGTTTTTCTCATCACTGGGTGAATTTACAAGTGCTTGGGGTTGTTGTTTATCAATGTATGGATGCTTTTATAGTGTTGCAACATTTTAAAAAAATGATGGGAAAAGTTATCACTTGCTGAGGCAAATTTGTGTGGATTGGTGCATTTTTGTGATTACTTAGGTGATTATATCATTATCGGGTGTTTTTCTCCCTTGCATAGGGAAAGTATTGAAGTGCCTAGGGAATCTTTATCATTCTTGGATGAATTTTGAAGTGTCTAGGTCAATTAATGAAGTGTCTGGGCAAACATGGAAGTGGATGGGGGCGTTTTTATCTTTGTTGCAAGAATTTTGAAGTTCCTGGGGAAAATATTGAAGTGTATGGGCGTTTTTATTATCATTGGGATATTTTTGAAGTGGTCGAGACAAGTATTGAAGTGCATGGGGCATTTCAATCATCATTGGGTCAATTGAGAAGTGCATGGGGCATTTCAATCATCATTGGGTCAATTGAGAAGTGCATGGGGCAAGTATTGAAGTGCATGGGGGCAATTTTGAAGTGCTTGGGGAAAATATTGAAGTGCATGGGGATTTTTATCATCCTTGGGAGAATTTAGAAGTGCCTCAAAAAATATTGAAGTGATTAGGGAATTTTTATCATCTTTCTTACAATTTTGAAGTGCTCAGGCCAAGTATTGAAGTACCTAGGGCGTTTTTATTGACAATGGGTGAATTTTGAAGTGCATGGGGAATTTTTCTCATCACTGGGTGAATTTAGAAGTGCTTGGGGTTGTTGTTTATCAATTTATGGATGCTTTTATAGTGTTGGGACGTTTTAAAACTATGATGGCCAAAGTTATCCCATGCTGAGGCAAGTATTTAAGTGCATGGTGCGTTTCTATCATCATTTGGTCAATTTAGAAGTGCATGGGGTAAGTATCGAAGTGCCTCAAGGGAATTTTGAAGTGCTTGGGGAAAATATTGAAGTGCATGGGGAGTTTTTATCATCCTTGGGAGAATTTAGAAGTTCCTGGGAAAATATTGAAGTGCTTAGGGCATTTTTATCATATTTGGGAGAATTTTGAAGTTCCTGGGGAAAGTATTGAAGTGTCTAGGGTATTTTTCTCATCACTGGTTGAATTTATAAGTGCATGGGGTTGTTATTTATCAATTTATGGATGTTTTTATAGTGTTGGTATGTTGTAAAACAATGATGGGAGAATTTATCACTTTCCAAGGAAATTTGTGTGGATTGAGCCATTTTAAGCATTCACTGACAAATATGCAACTCTGCTACCATTCGAAACCAAAGAGAAGAAAATTTGGTGAGAATATTGGTTGGAAGCTTGGAATTGGTCCAAGAATGATCTCTCTAAATAAAGGAAGTGGCCCGCTACTAGGATATTCACTTAATTCTATCAGTTTGTTGGCCTATCAAGATTCATGACCCTACATGTCCATTTGACCATTAAGGGATGAGATAAAAATTAGAGTCCCTACTTTCCCTTAATCTAGTTAGTGCAATCGTGTTTCATTGACACCTTCTAGTTGTGAGTGATCAAATAATGCTTGTGAAATGTATAAGTAAATCCATCCTCTCCTCATTCATACAATTGTTCATTCGAGAGTCCATGAGCCGAGAGAGTCTGGATTTGAGCTCCAGTGTATGTTATTCATTTTAAATACCTTATTAATCTACAAAATCAAAATATTGAGCCTTATTGACAAAAGATTCGCCAAAGTTTTACTATATTTTATAAATCAGTGAAAGATTCGCCAAGATTTTACATTATCTTATAATTTAGTGAAACATTTTCCAAGATTTTACAACATTATATAATGAAATGAAAGATTTGGCAAAAAAATTATATATACATATTATATTATTTGATAAAATCACCTTCAAGTTTTCCTATATATCGGGGAGATTTGCCCATTTTTTATACCTGTAAATTTTGGGGGGGTTCTTAAAATCATCCTTGTCAAAAAATTGTTTATTAATGGCATATGGTGTTATTTATAATTTACACCATGGTTCTAAACAACTACGACATAAGTATAATAAATTTAGTAATATAGAAATTAAACCTTATCCCTATGTTTTAATTAATTAATTAATATCGTTTGATACGTAATTAATATTACCCTTCCAAGTTAATATTATCCTTACTAACATTACAATCACCTTCTAACATTTTAACCCTTAGTCTTTACTAATCAAACTCATTAGCATTCAATTAAGCATTACTAACCAAATGCATTATTTTCTACCTAAGTTAACCGTAACTTGTTTATTAATCAACATTATTAACATTAATCAACAATAATTAACATTAATCAATATTATTAACATTAACGACAATAATTAACAGTAATCAATATTATTCGCATTAATCGACATTATTAACATTAATCAACATTATTAACATTAATCAACAGTAATTGACATTAATCAATATTATCAACATTAATCTACAATAATTAACATTAATCAACAATAATTAACATTAATCAATATTATTAACATTAACGACAATAATTAACATTATTACTTAATCGTCTTCTATTACCACCTAATTCACTCTACCATCCTATTCAGTTATTAAACCAAAATTTACTAACTCAACGTATTAATTTAATTTCCTATTTAGATAAGTAGGAATAATGTAATTAAATCCTGAACATTATAGTTCAGTTTTATTTCATGCAATTTATAAATATGTAGGTGAGTTATGTAAGTGTATCTACTGCTTACATACCTCATGTAAGTACACTAACAGTACTATATCACCCACATCAATCATAATCCTGAAATTTATTGTTCATTGACACATGTTCAACATAGTTTGCAAGGTATAGTCTTTTACCTAACTGCATCTTATTAAGTTATGACAATTCATACATTACTGAGTTACGACACATAATCAATCAATGGTTTTCCACCTACACAGTTAGATCTTGTTTTCATCCCGTCTTCAAGATACACATATCTACCTACATCATCTACCTAAATCACGACTAAATTCCACATCCTATCCTTTCCTCTGGTGGACTACCCTAACGTTTCAATCCATGACTGGATCCAGCTAGAACCCCTAAGCAGAAGTGTCGACTACATCGACGAAGCTTCCCCAGTAGGAAAAATCCAGTCATCATCACACACCTTGGGGAGTGTGTTGTGGCACATCCCTCCCATGACTCTGCGTTTCAGGGATAAACGATCGGTAAAGCCTCCACCCCCTAATGGAACAAGGGACTATGTCTACACCGACATAATAACTACGTTGCACTTGTACTCAGTTTGTGATCGTATAACCAATCTGGGCCATAAATCATAAAATACATCATAATAATAATGCGTAAGTAAATAATGCATCACTCACATACCATTTATATTTCGGAGTCCATGTCCCGGAGGCTCTCCTAACTTGTAGGATCTAGCTATTACTTAGACTTTTAACCTGTAAGTTAGTCTCTGACATACAATCTAGAATATAATGCATAAATCCTCAAGATGTACACATACATTTCATCATAACATAACAACTATAAATTCATTTATTCGCCATGCTCCTGGCATAAAATTCATTTATTCAACATATAACTGTAACGGTATCCATGTACCCATCATTTAGTAATTTGCATATATGAAACATATTTAACACATGATACATATATAAACATGACTACAGATCATAATACTAACATCACACACACACACAAACACACACACACACATATATATATATATAAAATAATAGAACCATATGTCCACAGTGTCATCAAACCGATGAAGTCTCACAATCGAACAAATACAACATATAATAGTAGTTTAGGTAGTAATGTCAAAATGGAACGTTACATATTCCATCATTCGAATTCATCATCAATTCGACTTCAACAACTACCTATGGATCTAAAACTGAATTCATTCAATTATGTTGAATGGAAGGCCAATATGGACATCTTCATGAATTCCAAGAGCCTCTCTAGAGTATTGAATGGCACTGCAGTTGCATCCACTGGTGTAGTAGAGAAATCCAAGTACTTGGATAAACTTGATGAAGCAATAGGACTGCTGCTCCTCAACATTTATGAAGACCTCCATTTTCATGTCATAGATCTAGCCACTCCAAAGTAAGTTTGGGACAAGCTAGAATCTCTTCTTGGACAGAAAGATGACTTGAAAGGTCACAAGTTGGAAATGTTGAAATATTGCAACTTCTAAGAATATTATATTTGTATCCTATTATTCTGGAGATGTTACATTCCTCCGACGGGACTTTGTCATGTATCCAGAGATGTTTATTCCTTAGAGAGATTTTGGTAACTAGGGTTATTAGATCTCCCATGTGAGGTTTTCCCTGAGTTAGTTTATTAGGGGTTATTAGACTCTCTTAAGAGAGGTCGGCCCCACTAGGGTGAAAAGTCAGTTAGAATCTATGAGTATAAGTAGAGGAGGTGTGTTCCTCACTTATCTCATTGATTCACTCACTTGTGATTGGCACATAGGCGAGAGATAGGTCTGCATAGGAGGAGAAGAAGCTCTTGCTTGGGTACTACATCTTGTATTGGTTTATTATCTATATTGAGGAAAGCTTTGCTGGGTTTTCTACCCCATGAGGGTTTCCCAGGGAAAATCTTTGTCTATCCTGTGATTGTGTTTCTTTCAGTGATCTTGCTAGTGAATTTATGTCAAAACTTAACATGGTATCAGAGCTAGCCTGAATATAACATCTTTCACAAGGTGAAAATACCTCTCTCTCCTACTCTGGTGAAAATTAGGGTTTCTGCAAAACTTGTATTTTTTTAATTCTGATTGGATGGCTGGATACGCCTCCTCAAAATTGAATTTTTGAGCCCCGGATCGAGATTTTTGGTTGGGTAGAACTCCGGGAAAGTCAAACCCTAGTCTGACCAAAAGTGTAGAAAACCATAACCATATTTCTACAGCAAGTCCGAAATCTTAGGATATTCCTATACTCCATCCTAGTCCCACCAGTATTTTGATCATTTAAATTTTCAGTCATGCATGCACCTTTAGGGTTTGCATGCATTCTAGGGTTTGCATGCATCCCAGTCATTAGTCCAGCACCTAGCCCTTATTTAGCCATCCCCCAGGAGCTTCTCACTATTCATTTTTAGCCCTTGAGTTGCTTAATGCACCCTTCTTCCTTGATTTTAGGGAGCAACTCACCCTTCTTCACCTACCAGTCCAGTTGTCACTCAGTTACAGTTAGTTACAGTCAGTTACAGTCAGTTACACTCAATTACAGTCAGTTACACTTAGTTACATTGAGTTACACTCAGTTACACCTACGAGAGTTAGTTTGACTGATGGTTGACAGTTACTTGAGCATTGATGACTCCAATGATGATGATGAAGACTTCCAGTTGCGCTTCGATGATCATGAGGACACCTAGTTGTGCTCCGATGACACTCTATTGATCTTATGATCACTTTGAGAGGCTAATTCGAATTGCCACCTTAGGCATTCGAATCCTCTCTGCCATTGTACTATTTATTTGTCCATACTGTGATTAATTAATTAGTGTGTGTGAAGTATTATTGCTTCTGTCTGAGTTCTACTGTACCATATTATTCTATTGCTTATTATACTGTATTGTTCACTCTTCTTCTATTTTCCTGCTTAATCATAATTACTCTTGTGAGGTACACATCATCTCTTAGATCTGCTGTGAGGATTTTCACATGGTATTAGAGCATGTTGAGAGTATTGTTTATCTCCATTCTTGAGAGTTTTTTGTAGGTTATTACCAAGATTTCGAGTGCAACAGTTTCTGCATTTTTGCAGCAGTAGCAGTTGCAGTTATTCTATATTGTTTTTGCAGGTCCTCTACAGCTTCTATGTATTCATCAAGAATTACTCCTCTTGATCCACTCAACTATGATGAATGGAAACCAAGAATGATAGTAGACTTGAAGATCCATGATCTTTTTTATTGTTATTTTGAAAGAGAGTTCGAATCCCCTGAAGAGAAGATTGTCTGGTTAAATAAAAGTGACATGCACTTTCAAGCAATAATGTTTTCTTTGTTTGCACGCCAGAGATTCCAATTCAAATACCGTAATGGTGTTGAAACTCCAAAGGAGTTATGGACTCCAAAAGAGATATGGACTCACTTGGATGGAAAATTTGGCAGAGACAATGAAGGACTTGGTCCCAACCCATTCGAAAGAAAACAAAGTAATGCATTTGCTCCTCTTGATGGTCTCTCAAATCATGCACCAATATCATCTCATATTGAAGTTGTTGACAAAGAACTTGTAGATTCTACACTCATGCTCAAACTTTCTTCTCTTTCTGTGCTAGCTCACACTCTAGATATTGTAGAATGTCCTAAATCCTCTCTTGCACCAGAGTCTATTGGTTTGCATCATGATCACATGATTATTTTGGAGGTCAAAACAGCTTTTGAAGGCAATGCATTTGCTCCTCTCCAGCTAAGTCCTCTTTTATACTACTATATGATCATAATTCCATGCTTTCAGAAGGTCATTGAAGAATATGGCCATTTTCATTCGCTTGGGATAATTTCTCATGCATCTACTGGTTTTGATCTCACCTCTCATGGTTCAAAGGAGATCTCAAGAAACCATGATTCAAGTCTTGGATCTAATTTGGATTCTAAGCAATTACTGCTTGGGATAATTTCTCATGCATATGATAGTTTTGATCTCACCCCTGCTGGTTCAAAGGAGATCTCAAGATACTGTTTTTTGAGTCTTAAATCTGATTTTGATTTCAAGCAAACATGTAATAGTTATTTTTGGCATAATCTCACCCATGGTGGTTCAAAGGAGAAGACAAAAGACTATATGCACTTTCACAGATTTGATCCTACCTCAGTTGATTCAAATCACAGGTTCAAGGATCATTCTCATACTGTTGGATTTGTTCTCATCACATTTGATTTGATGAGTAAGTACAAGCACATGATTTTTGAGCATGATCCACTTCTTCCCAAGAAGAAGATACCTCCAGACATATGACCAAGCATCACACATGCTTGAGTTTGGAGCATTTATTTTTATGTGTGCCTTACAGTCTATTTTTTGAGGAGGGGGTATGTTTCCCATGGAATTTTCCCACTTCCTTGGCTTATTGATTGTTATTATTCATTGTATTGGGTGAACTTTGGTCTTAGTTACCAGGGCCTAGGATGGATTAAGGGGGGGTGTTAGGATATTCCTATACTCCATCCTAGTCCCACCAGTATTATGATCATTTACATTTTCAGTCATGCATGCACCTTTAGGGTTTGCATGCATTCTAGGGTTTGCATGCATTTTGCATGCATCCCAGTCATCAGTCCAACACCTAGCCCTCAGTTAGCCAGCACCCAAAAGCTTCTCACTATTCATTTTTAGCCCTCCAGTTGCTTAATGCGCCTTTCTTCCTTGATTTTAGGGAGCAACTCGCCCTTATTCACCTACCAGTCCAGTTGTCACTCAGTTACACTCAGTTACACTCAGTTACACTTAGTTACACTCAGTTACAGTGAGTTACACTTAGTTACATTGAGTTACACTCAGTTACACCTACCAGAGTTAGTTTGACTGATGGTTGATAGTTACTTCAGCATTGATGACTCCACTGATGATGATGAAGACTTCCAGTTGCGCTCCGATGATCATGAGAACACCTAGTTGTGATATGATGACACTCTATTGATCTTATGATCACTCTGAGAGGCTAATTCGAATCCTCTCTACCATTGTACTATTTATTTGTCCATACTGTGATTAATTAATTAGTGTGTGTGAAGTATTATTGCTTCTATCTGAGTTCTACTGTACCATATTATTCTGTTGCTTATTATACTGTATTGTTCACTCTTCTTCTATTCTCCTGCTTAATCATAATTACTCTTGTGAGGTACACATCATCTCTTAGATCTGCTGTGAGGATTTTCACACAAAATTCGTTGGTCAAGTTTGGAGGCTAAAAAATTGAATTTTCCAGAAAGTAAGCACACCAGTAACTTCGCCTCAGTCAAGCCAATCTCCTAGTAAGGTCAGTTTTTCATTTTTTAAATTTTCAATTTTTGGTTACCCCCTGGATAAGATGGCCCCAAGCACTAACCTTGAGGACAAGCTAGAGGGTATAGAGAATTTCTGGGCATGGAAATATAGGATTGGTCTCATCCTTGAAGCGAATGATCTTATTCAACATATAAAGTTTGAAGTGGCAGAACCTACAGAAGATGAAGCTAAAGAGAAGCATAAGAAGGACCTGATTAGGGCAAAGAGAATCATTGCTGATTCTATCAAAGACCACCTGATTCCCCAAGTGGCATCCAAGAAGAATCCAAAGGAAATGTATGATTCCCTTTCCAGAATGTATGAAGGAAAGAACACCAATAGGAAGATGAACCTGAGAGCTCAATTGAAGAGCACTAAGATGAATCAAGGAGAATCTATTCAAGACTACTTCACAAGGGTTTCCCAGTTCAAGGAACAACTAGATGCCATTGGAGATGCAAAGATGAACTAGTCATGACTACTTTGAATGGTCTCACTAGACCATGGGAGTCATTCATCTAAACCATGTGTGCCAAAAAAGAAAGTATGAAGTTTGATATGGTATGGGAAGATTGCATTCAAGAAGAAGCTAGGGTTGCTAATAGAGAAGCCCTGCTTAAGGAATATGATCAAGCATTGGCCACCCACACCAAGAAAACAAGAAGTCAATCCAACTTCAAAAGAGATAGCCACAAGGAGTCTCAATATCCACAAAGATTTCAAAGGAAAAGAGGATGAAAATACTCCTCTTTCCAATGTTTCAATTGTCACAAAATAGGACACATTGCTAGAAATTGTCCTTCAAAGAAGAAGAAGGATCTCCACCATAAAAGACATCAAGCACATCTAGAAGAAGATGATAGTGATGAAGAAAAAGAGGATGAAAGGCCATACAAGAAAATATCTAGAATAGAAGAAGAAGATGCAGAAGAGTATGTTCTATTCTATGCACTCTCTGGGTCTGTAACACCTGGAGAAGATACATGGCTTATTGGTAGTGGTGATTCAAAGCACATGACAGGTCAAAAGAAAAGTCTTTCAAAACTTAAAGAGAAGACTTCTCCACGGAGTGTATCTTTAGGAGATGACTATCAATATCCCATCAAGGGAATTGGTGAAGCAAGCTACAAGCTTGATTCTGGAGCCCCCATGAAGATGAAGGAAGTATTGTATGTACCAAGAATGAAGAAGAACTTACTTTCTATCTCAGCATTAGATAAGAAAGGATATAGGGTTGCATTTATAGATGGTCAAGTACTCATGTGGCCCAAAGGAAAAGCATTTGAGGATGCAGTTGTTATTGGTGAAGAAGAAGGAGGACTATACAAACTCAAGGGTCATTCAGAAGCAGCTCTTGTTCATGAAGCCACTAGCTCTTGTTCAAGAATCCATTTCCAAAGAGCGAAACAAAGACCAAAAGTACTATAGAATTGATCCACTATGATGTATGTGGTCCCATGCCCTCCACATCCTTGAGTGGATATGAATATTATCTTACATTTATTGATGACTATTCAAGAAAGACTTGGACATACTTCCTCAAACGAAAGAATGAAGTCTTTGGGAAATTTAAGGAATTCAAAGCCTTGATAAAGAATCATTCAGAAAAGAAGATCAAGATACTCAGGACAGACAATGGTGGAGAATATACTTCAAAGGACTTTGAAGTATTTTGTAAAGAAGCTAGAATCAAGAGGGAACTAACCACTTCCTACAATCCTCAACAAAATGGTGTCACGGAAAGAAAGAATAGAACTATCATGGAAGCAGTGAAGACAATGATCCATGATCAAGATCTACCTATGCATCTATGGGCTGAAGCAATCAGAACAGCAGTCTATGTGCAAAATAGACTATCTCATAGTGCTCTTTATTTCAAGACTCTAGAAGAAGTGTTCACAGGGAAGAATCCTGAGGTAAGTCACCTCAAGATATTTGGATGCCCTATGTATATCCACATTCCAAAAGAAAAGAGAACCAAGCTAGAACCCTCTGGAAAGAAGGGAATATTTGTTGGGTATTGTGAAGCATCCAAAGCATTCAGGAAATACATCCCAGGATTCCACCACATGGAAATCAGTAGGGATGTGACATTTGATGAAGAAGCAACTCTCAAAAGATCTAGGAAGTGCCAGCATGAAGAAGTATATATGGAAGATGCACCTCCCAGAATTGCAGAAGCTACTCCCATCCCTGAAGATGAAACACCTAAAGACCATGACATGTTAGAACCACAAGAACCCCCCATCACAAACATATCAAGAAAAAGAAAGCCAGCATGGGCTAGAGCTATTATACTAGGAGCAAAAAAGTATGGAGATCCTAAAGGTTCTACTATAGTGAGCAAGAGACCAAAGCCATTATCCAACTATGTGGCTTTGATGTGTGATCTTGTAGATCAAGAACCTACTAGTTATGAAGAGGCATTTCATAAGAAAGAGTGGGTAGAAGCAATGACAAAGGAGTACCAGTCAATAAGGAAGAATGATGTTTGGGATATAGTCCCCAAAACAAAGGACAAGAGTGTGGTATCCTCCAAATGGATATACAAGATAAAGCATGTTGTGGATGGTAGCATTGAAAAGTACAAGTCAAGGTTTGTAGCCAGAGGCTTCTCTCAAAAAGAGGGAATTGACTATGAAGAGACATTTGCACCAATTGCAAGATACACCTCCATTAGAACCATCATGGCACTTGCATCCATTATGAAGTGGGAATTCCACCAAATGGATGTGAATATAGCTTTCCTGAATGGTGTAATTGAAGAAGAAGCGTGCATAGAACAACCACAAGTATTTGAAATTAAAGATAGAAGAACCCATGTATGCAAACTAAAGAAGGCTTTGTATGGGTTGAAACAAGATCCCAGAGCTTGGTATGGAAGGATTGATAGTTTCTTGGCTATCTTGGGCTTTACCAAGAGTAAAGTTGATCCTAATATTTATCTCAAGGTTATGGATGATGAACCTATCATATTGTTGTTGTATGTGGATTATCTATTTCTGTCTGGAAATGAGAAATAGATTGTTGAATGCAAGAAGGAGCTCTCTATATAATTTGAGATGAAAGAACTTGGATTGATGCATTACCTCCTAGGTCTGAAAGTATGGCAAGGCCCAGAAGAAAATTTCTCAACCAGGGAAAGTATGCTGTGGAAATCTTGAAAAGATTTGATATGTTGGAATGTAAATCCATGGCCACCCCCATGGATTCCAACTTAAATTTGTTAGCGAATGACTCATCAAAGTTAGTGGATGTAACTCTGTATAGACATATTATTGGGTCATTGATGTATTTGAAAAACACTAGGCCAGATATATGCTTTGCTGTGAACACCTTGAGTCAATATCTAGTGGAACCTAGATGTGTTCATCTGATAGCTGCAAAGCATGTGATGAGTTATCTAAAGGGTACGATAGACTTCGGTCTACATTATCTTGGAGATCATGATTTCAGATTGTGTAGCTACATAGATGTTGATTGGGATGGAAGTGTATCAGACAGGAAGAGTACATCGGGTGGATGTGCTTTTCTAGGATCTACCATGATCTCATGGTTTAGTTGGAAGCAATCTAGTGTGGCTCTCAGCACAGCTGAAGCAGAATATATAGCTGCTTGCTCTGCTAGTTGCAAAGAGGTATGGCTTCGGAAGTTGTTATTAGGACTATTTGATTTAGAGATGGAACCCACTGTGATCCTATGTGACAACCAGAGTTGTATCAAGATGAAAGAGAATCCAGTGTTCCATGATAAGTCAAAGAACATAGAGATCTGATATTTCTATATATGGGATATGGTGCAGAAAGGAGCTATCATGCTCGAGTATGTGAGCATTGGCGAACAAGTTGTTGATGTATTGACCAAGCCTCTGTCTTGAGTAAAGTTCGAGTATTTTCGAGACAAACTTGGTGTAGTTCAGAAGGACCATCCTCAAAACGGGGGATGATATGGTCAATGATGATGCTTGGATACTGATATCGGTGTGGATACCTATATCGATGATGATATTTCCCATATCGACGGTAAGGTCGATAATGAGGATACATGTACTGATGAGGATACTGTATTGATGATGAGGATACTTGTATCGATGATATGGATACATGTATCGATGATGAAGTTACCTATTTCGATGATGAGGTCGATGGTGAGGCTACCTATTCCGACGATGAGGTCAATGAATGGTCATTAGAATTTGTCTAAGTTGACAAGAGGGGATTGTATCTTACTTGAACTTCGGTCCCTGAATTGATCCATAGATAGATGTCTTCAATAAGTGGTCCTTATATTTTTCCTAATTTGACGAGAGGGGATTGCATCTTCCCCGGACTTCGGTCCCTAAATTGATCCATAGACAGATGTCTTCAAGAAGTGGTCCTTAGACTTTGTCTATGTTGACAAGAGGGGATTGTATCTTCCCCCGACTTCGGTCCCTGAATTGATCCATATATAGATGTCTTCGAGAAGTGGTCCTTAGACCTTGTCTAATTGGACAAGAGGATTTCATCATGCTTGGACTTCAATCCTAAATAGATCCGGGGACCTGTGTCTTCGAGAAGTGGTCATTAGACTTTTTCTAAGTTGATGAGTGGAGTACATCATCCCCAGACATGATATGGTGTCTTAAATGGATAGGGATTGATTATCCCGTAAATAGATCATGTGTGTTGCACGGTATGCTGCTATTGTACTGTTTATCGAGAGGATCCAGTTGAGATGAAGATGTTGTTGATCATGAGATGACGATGATGATGATCATGAGATGACGATGATGTTGATCATGAGATGACGATGCTACTGATTGTGAGATGACAATGCTACTGATCATGAGATGACGATGATGTTGATCGTGAGATGACGATGGTGCTGATCATGAGATGACCATGTTGTTGATTGTGAGATGACGATGCTACTAATCATGAGATGATGATGATGCTAATCATGAGATGATGATGATGTTTATCGTGAGATGACGATGATACTGATCATGAGATGACGATGTTGCTAATCGTGAGATGATGATGCTGCTGATCGTGATGATCCATATATTGATGATCTAGTAACTATTCGAGTTACTGATATTGTATAAAGAAAGCTTCCAATGATTTATAGATGTATCATGTATTATGTAGCTGATGATTTCTTGCTCCTACAGATGTTGTTATAATATCCTTCTCGTTAAGGGGGAGTGTTGAAATATTGTAACTTCTAAGAATATTATATTTGTATCCTATTATTCCGTAGATGTTACATTCCTCCGACAGGACTTTGTCTTATATCCAGAGATGTCTATTTCTCCTAGAGATTGTGGTAACTAGGGTTATTAGATCTCCCATGTGAGGTCGGCCCTGAGTTAGTTTATTAGGGGTTATTAGACTCTCTTAGGAGAGGTTGGCCCCAGTAGGGTGAAAATTCAGTTAGAAGATGAGTATAACTAGAGGAGGTGTGTTCCTCATTTATCTCATTCATTCAATCACTTGTGATTGGTGCATAGGAGAGAGAGAGGTCTGCATAGGAGGAGAAGAAGCTCTTGCTTGGGTACTACATCTTGTATTGGTTGATTATCTATATTGAGGAAATATTTGCTGGGTTTTCTACCCCATGAGGGTTTCCCAGGGTAAATCTTTGTCTATATTTTGATTGTGTTTCTTTCAGTGATATTGCTAGTAAATTTATGTCAAAACTTTACAGGAAAATGAGTTAATCTCACTGAGCCCTTGCATCTTCGACTCCATCAATGAGTTTCTTACCAAGTTTAAAAATATGATTTCATAATTGAAGAGATATGTAATAGTGAAGGAAGAGAAGCAGCTCATCCTTTCCATACTATCAAAATCGGTCCCTAACTACTTAGTATTTGTCTCCACCTTTCAGACAGTGAAGCTATCCATCCCAAAATGGAAGTTTTTAAGCCTTGATGACATCATCCAGTATCTCACACAAGAGGAGGAGAAGTTAATTCAAATGGGAATGATAAAACCCAAGATGGAATCAACACTTGTAGCCGTTGAGGTGAAGAGAGCGAATCGAAAGGGAAAGCAAAATGTTTTTGAAAATAATTTGAATGAGTAGAAGAAAAAGGAGGCTCCCTATTAGTTAGAACGGGCTTAAAATTCCAAGAATACCAAGCATTCTCAAAAGGATAAATCGAAATGTACCTACTACAATAGAGGATTTCATCTTGAGAATTCTTGTATGAAGAAGACTATAGACATGATGGCTCAGTTACTTGAAAACAATAACCTCTTGGTACCTGCATGTGCTAGGAAGAAAGAAGTTGAACCTTCGAGATCTGAGGACAAGGAGAGATTCCATGGTCTCGTGGCAAGTGCATCAAGAGAGCCCTCCTTCATCATAGATTCAGGAGCATGAAGACATATGTCTTCCTCCAAATATATCTTCACTGGTTTTGAATGCACTGTTGGCCCTTCCATCATGTTGGGGAATTATTCTGAGGTCTCCTCTAAGTGGATTGGAAGGATCAAACTTGATCATGGATACTTCTCCGATGTACTCTATGTTCCTACACTTACTTCTAATATGCTTTCGGTCTACCAAATGACCCATACTGGAGAGACCAAGAGGGTGATCTTCTCTCCAAATGATGTTGAAATAGAAGACATGATTTCAAGAAATATCATTGCAAAAGGTGTTGCAAACCACAGTTCGAAACTCTATGAGTTATCTCACTTTCTTCCTCTCTCCAAGCAGTCTTCTCTTCACACTTTTGCAAATGAAGAGAGTAGGATATGGCATGAAATATTTGGGAATATAATTCACAAGAACTTGCAAGACATGCAAACTCAAAAGGTGGTTGAAGGTCTACCCAATCTCATATTTTCCCAAGGAACCTGCAAAGGTTGCTTGAATGGAAAAGATCCATCAAAGAAGATTGAGAAAAATATTATTCATGAAGAAGTGCGAATTCTAGATCCAGATCTACAAGAACCTGAAGATATAGCACCTATTGTTTCAACTCCTATTGCTAGATGGGCCACCACCACTCCTTCCACCACTGATCTCCAAGATACAAGAGTTGCATTCCCTCCTACAAATCCATTTCTAGCTGAGAGATGCTTTCTTATGATTGGATCTGATCCAAAAAAATTCTTTGAGGCTTCCCAAGATACAAGATGGGTAGCGGCTATGGAAGAAGAGTATCAATCTCTTCAAAGAAATGAGACTTGGGAGCTTTCTCTCTCCCACCTGGGAGGAAGCTTGTTCAATGCATGTGGATATACAAAATAGATACGGACTCTAATGGAGTCACAAGCAAGTATAAGGCTCGATTGGTTGCAAGGGGTTTCTCCCATGTTCATGGGATTGACTATTTTGAGACATTCACACCTGTTGCTAAGAATACATATTTCATTAAAATTGAAAATATTTTATTACAAGAACAATGCTAGAATTGAGTTTTTTGGTTATTTTAGAATTCTAGATCCACTGTTTAATTCCAAATTTAATGAAGTATGTGTTTAAGATGGATTCCATCCATCTTGTTCTTTCTCTTCCTTCATCCAAACACTGGGAAGTGCATCACATGGATCTCAAGAGTCCTTTCCTTCATGGAGATCTAGAGGAGGAGATCTACATGAAGCAAGCTTAGGGGTATATTGATGATCCTTCACTTGTGTGCAGATTGAGGAAGTCCTTGTATGGGCTTAAGCAAGCTCCCCGAGCTTGGTATGACAAGATGGATTCCTTTTTACTTTCACAAGATTTTCATCTATGCAAATCAGATTTGAATGTCTACATGAGACATGATTCTAACTCCCTACTTCTTATTGTTCTTTATGTTGATGATTTGTTGATTACTGGGAGTAGTTCTTCATGCATTAGATCTATCAAAACTGCTTTGCACAACTCCTTCTCTATGTCAGATTTGGGACTACTAAAGAAGTTTCTTGGTCTTGAAATCACTCAAAGTGATTCAAGAATCAGAGTTGCACAGTCCAAATATTCATTCAATATGCTTGACAAGTTTCATATGAGTGAATGCAAACCAACAACATTCCCCTTTCTTTCAGGGATCATTTTTGAGGATAGTTCTTCTACACCTTTGGGGGATAGTACTTTGTATCGGTAGTTGATCGGGAGTCTTTTGTTTCTTACACATACTCGACCTGATCTATCCTATGCACTCAGTGTTGTCTCCAGATACATGCAGGAGCCTCATGAGATTTACTGGAAGGAAGCAAAGATGATCTTCCTTTATGTTCAAGGGACAAAGACACATGGTATTTTCTATGCAGATGGGTCTCCTTTGAACCTAGTTGGGTATACTGATTCTGATTGGGCTAGAGATAGCTCAAATCAGAAGTCTACATCTGGTTTTGTTTTCATGATTGGATCTGGACCTATATGTTGGTTGAGTAAAAATCAGACTGCTTTAGCTCTTTCTTTAGCTGAGGCCAAGTATACAAGTGTTGTGAATGCAGCCACACAATGCATCTGGTTGTAGGGCATCTTGTCAGACTTTGAGATTCGATTCAGTACTCCACCAGTCATCTATTGTGACAATTAGAGTGCCATCAGGATCTCCACAAATCCGGTTCTGAGACAGAGAACCAAACATATTGAGATACACATGCATTAATTTCGAGGATTGGTGCATGAAAGTACCATCACACTGATCTACTATCCTAGAGAAGAGCAGATTGTAGATATGTTCACCAAGACCTTCACAGTGAAGAGGTTCACTTACCTTAGATCTCTTCTTAGGGTGAGTGATGCCATGCTACATTAGCATCCTTAAGACTATTTTGAGGGAGGGTTTTCTTCCCACTAGGTTTTCCCTCTTTCCTCACTTATTTTCTTAGATTGTTGTACGGGGTGACCTTTGGTCTCAGTCACCAGGGCCCTACCATTAGTTCTTTTGTTGTTTCCTCATAGTATATCTTGAGAGGGGGTCTTGGAATATTCTTGCCATCATTTTTTATTGTTTGCATGCATGCATGCATTCTACATGCATCTAGTCATCAGTATGGTGGTCTCTCCAGCACCTAGAGCCTATTTTTAGCCCCCTAGAGCTTGTTTCCAGCCCTTAGTAGCCCTCCTACCTACCTAGTGCACCTTGTTTTCCTCACCTGGATGACATATGCACCCTACTACATCACTTAGATCATTGATAGTCAGTTAGATCATTGATTGACTAGTTCTTGCATTTATTTCTCATTTTAACTGCTTTTAGATCCTAGTTGTCTCTTTCAGAGTGCCACTTGACTTACTGACAACCTCATGTTCCCTCCTTGGAGTCTCCATCCCCTGATTTGTGTTCACATGGTTCAGTTAGACTTAGTTAGACTCATTTCACTTACTTTTGAATATTTGTGACTACTACCACTGATTGGATGATGTCTCCAATGCTATCCAAGCTACATACTGAGGAGAATTCGAATGACCTTCAGCCTATTCAAATTCATTTGACAGTTGTATCATTGTGTTCAGTTTTCATAGTGCCATCTTACATCTAATGTATGATTATACTGCATATTTCTCCATTTTTGCGTTTATGAGTGATTATTGATTCATTTGTTCTTCTTTCTTCTCTGCAATTTTTGAGTGATATTAGTGAGATTTGTTCTAGTTGTGAGATCTTCCTGTAGATTATCACATTTATAAGGCTTGGTTCTATGCAAATTTTAAATCACTTCCATATTAAGTGGATATTAATGTGAATTTCAAATCCATACATCTCATTCCACATTGATTAATCAAAAGCAAATTTATAAAAGTGAAATTGATACTAAACATAAAATGACAATGCCAAGCTATAGAGACTCATTTCTAACTCAACAATGGCCATATTTAAGTAAATCGATATCTTTATACACATTGATAAATAAATTGGTTTCTAATTCAATGAAATTCAATTAATCAGATGATTGGATCATAATATCGATAGGTGCGCTTGTTTGGTAATGGACATCCTAGAATATACGTTTTTTGGGTGGGATATTTATAGTTGTTCCATAGATTGATGAAAAGGTTGAAAATAATAAAACATAAATACCACTTAGTTTCTTTCAGCATGAAAGTGGATGTACTTGAAAGAAAGAAGAAAGTTGATTTCCCACTAACAAAGCTATGATTGTATGTTTTCCAATCACTAAACCAAATTTTAAAAATAAACTACCCTATTTTTTAATCAATCCTAGAATCTCATGTCCATCAACCAAGTATGGAGTGTAATGGAGTTGACTACTCCTTGATAAGGTAGTGGGACTGTTGTAGAAATTTCTCCCTACGGATAGGTAGAAACTCTCTTAGGATAAAGCAAGATGTACTGACTCTATACTAAGACAAAAAAGAAACAAATGCTACCTTGAATCCCTAGATCTAACAAACATCTCAAGATTAAAATGCTAGAAAGAGTAGAAGGAGTTTAACTGACCTTCTATCCAAACGCTCGTTTTTGGTATTTGCTCCAAGCTCCAAGCCCTCACAAGTGAACCTGTCAAAATGGAACCAAGACACAAGAATGCACTATTCTCTAGCAACCTGAAACATGAGTTAGGATCTAAATCTATGAAAGATACAAATCATATCATTAAAACAGAATTAACACAAATGATTTGGGAAAACAAGACAAGTTATCTTTATTATCAACTTGAAGAGTGCTTACAAAGGTTGCTTGATGTCCAAGCTAATCCTCCAGCTCCAAGTGCTTCCTCTAACTATCTCTGCAGAAGTATGAAGATCATAGGTTTGATGCCCCAAAAGTCCTCCCTTTGGCTCATGGAAAGCTTCTCTCTTATAGCACATGGGAAGGCTAACCAACAAGAGAGAAGTGTGGATCTATGGAGGGTTTAGTGGATCAGGCCAGCTAAACAAAGAAGGATTTAGGATCGAACCAAAGATGGTAATCCCAACAAAATCTCCTCGAAGGTCAAAATCCCAAAATCCAAGGCAAAAAGGCTAAATTCAGACTACCGCGCCCCTATAACTGAGCATAACGCGGTAGTACCGCGCCCCAGAGAAGGAGCAACGCGCGGTAGTGCTAACTACCGCGCCCTTGTAGATGTGCAAGGAGCGGCAGTGCTCACAAACAGGGCTAAGTTGGGCTGGAAGATGGCAGAAAAAGGTTTTGCTTTCAGTATTCAGTCAATGGTTTTCACTCTGGATGTTCAGATGATCTTTAAGGGAAACTGTCGTTTAGGTCGGTAATGCAAGGATGCGACACTAATATGTAATGTAAAAGTCTTTCGGTATGCTCAGATGGTCTTTCGAGGTTTTGCCTATGGCATGTAATATCGGTGCCCTGGGACATCTGGCAAATTCTCTTTCGAGGTTTTGCTCTGGGAGGACATGTAATAGCGCCCTGGGAGATCTGCAGATAGTCTTTCGAGGTTTTGCCTATGGCATGTAATAGCGCCCTAGGATATCTGGCAGATGCTCTTGCGAGGTTTTGTCCTATGGCATGTAATAGCGCCCTGGGAGATCCGATAGGTTGGGCTGTGTGCCAGTAATCAGTCCTGGGATGCTCTTGCGAGGTTTTGCCATGACCACATGTAATAGCGCCCTGGGAGATTTCAGGTCGGAGTTGTGTACCCGTAACATCCTGAGATGCTCTTGCGAGGTTTTGTGGTGGACCACATGTAATAGCGCCCTGGGAGATTTCAGGTCGGAGTTGTGTACCCGTAACATCCTGAGATGCTCTTGCGAGGTTTTGTGGTGGGGTCACATGTAATAGCGCCCTGGGAGATCCTATAGGTAGAGCTGTGTGCTCGTAACAGCCTGGGATGCTCTTTCGAGGTTTTGTGACGCACGTAAAAGTCCTGAGGATTCCACAATATGGCCAGTGATGACGAAGACCTGCAGGTGGTGGGCCTACATCCAGTATGAAAAAGGACTGGCTCTGTAGAACTTCCTATGACGAGTAGAGACAGAGATTGGTTCAGATAGTAGCAGCAGTGACGATGATGATGACGATGCATCGATGATGATGTTCCAGAGAAGAAGACTTGTCTAGCAGATCTGTGTCGAGAAATACTTTCCTAGTTAAGAGGGAGTGTTGATGTATATGTAACTTCGGAATGTATTTCATCTGTGTATTATATATATATTTATTGTACCCTTATAAGAGATGTGTTATTCCTCTATAAGGAAGTGTCGTCATGTGGATTGACAAGTGTCGCAAGTGTGTGTACTTGCCGATGGGTTATTAGACCACCTTATGGGGTCGGCCCTAATTAATATATAATATAATGTGGATGTATCCAAGTAGACAAGTCGGCCCCAGTAGGTCACTGGGCAAAAAGGTGAGTATAAATAGAGATAGGAGATCTCTATTTTACTCACTCGGAAAAGTATCTATCTCTCTCTCTGAAAAGTGGCGCACTAGTGAGGAGGAGGAGGATCATCTGCTAGGAGACTATCTCAGTGTTGTTTGGTTGTATTTTGGTTGAGCCATTTCTCTCTCTATCTCTGAGGAAGTTGTGGGGTTTTTCACCTTAGGGTTTTCCCCACGGAAACTCTGTGTCTCTTGTCTCTATGCTTTTGATTCTTGTGATGCTTGTGATGCTTGTCATATTATGATTGTCATGCATTGATATATTGTAGATGTTATTCTCTCAGCAAAGATCCTATAGTATTGTGATTTAATACTAAAAATTTAACATCCCTTACCTAGTTTCCTTGGTCACAAATTGGATCCTCCCATCCCTAGGGGGTCTAAGTCAATTAATTAAATGCAGAATTAACTAATGGGGTAATTTTGAGGCATAATATTATAGTAGTTAATTAATTATCAAATAATTAATTAAATTTTTGAGTTGGAAGTATTTTTATTATTAATTCATCATCATTACTAATAAATGTTGGCAAGTTGATGATGACTTGGCTAGGAGGTCGAATTTGGATCAAGTGGGCCAATCTTGCCTTAGTGGAAAATTCTTAGAATATCAAGGAAGCCAGTGAAGGAAAGAAGGAAACAAGAAGAAAATGGAAACTGTCAAAAGCAAGAAAAAAACTGGAAAAAGTAGGAAAGCAGGAAAGTAAAAAGAGGAAAGCATAAGAAAAGTAGTTAGAAGAAAAGTGGCAACATCTAGAATGGCTAAGAAAGGTGCACTTGCTAAAATAAGTGAAAGGAAGAAAAAGAAAGAATGTTTTGGAAAGCAGGAATTTGCCATTCCTCTCAAGGAATGCACCCTCCCTCATCCACACGTGTGGCTTGGCTTAATGAGAAATCTAAATCATATATTTAACGATGTTTCCAACTCCATTTGAGAACTTTTGTTCATTTGAATTTTGTCTTGAGAGCACTGAGTCTCTCTTTTGTTGAGTGATGTGTTTCAACTCTTTCTTAGGTTATGTGCCCCAAGGCTCCATGGTTTCCAACTAATCAGTATTTAGATCCATAGAGTAATATTGCAGCAATTCATATCTATATCAGATCACAGTTGAAGACCTTCAAGCATTTACAGAAGGAGGCCATAGTTTCAGTGTGTTTGCAGTTAGTTTTGGAGGAGAACCACTAGAAGGAGGAGCAAGTTTTCAGTGAATGTGCCTAGGATATTTATGGGGACTAATGTTATATCATTTGCAGAGATCATATATTCTTATGACTAGATAAAATATTCAGATATGATCCACATACTCTTCTTTCACTTCTACTCCCATTCTCAGCTAAATTTGGAGGAGTTTTCCCTGGAGGAGGGATATGGTTCAGTAAATGCGCTCCAGTGATGAAAAAAAGTTTAGTCTGCATCAAATATCAGTCATCTGACCTATAGGTGGTCTATTAACAACTTTAGAATAGAGCCACAATAATATTCCTACTTCTTATCTTCATTCTCCATCACTTGTAATGAATTTCTAGCCTACGAGGCATTTTAAGTTTGGAAGGAAATCAAATAAGTAAAAGAAGTGTTATTAAGTTTAAATTTTGAATTATAGATGATAAATAATATATATCAAAGCATGTATTCATATCAGAACATATTTTAGTGAATTATGGAGGCAGTTTCACATTTAAAGATGAAGACTAGCTCGTTGTGTGCAATTTCATGACTAGTGTTACACTTATGACTGCTATTTCCTTTCTGAACATCAATTTTTCTTCCTTTTAGATGTATTATATTAATAACACAGTATAAATTCCATCCCATCCATGTTCCTAAGAATTCGGATGCATTCAACCTTATTGGGAAGAGCCTGGAAATTGACTAGGTCAGCAATCCCCAGTGTGCATTTGGCCTCCAAATCACTCCAAACCTTTCCAAGTTTACCAAGACATTATTTCAGTTCCTCCTATAATTTTAATTGATTGTTATACCTCTTTCATAAACTCTGATAATACCTCACCTAGTCTTGTTGGCATATGCTAGAATCCCAGGAAACCTCGAAGTAGATAACATAATTACTCTATTGCTGAAAAATGAATGGATCTAGTACATTGTGCCTGGGACTTCTGCTCAGACCATATTTAGTTGTTGATGCACACTCATCCATATAAATTCTAGAACTTAAATTCACCCCTACTATCCTCACTCATTGTTTCAGTCCTTGTCACTTACATCCTGCTTAGTTTAAGAAATTACTTAAAAATTGACTAGTAAAACTTTGATAAAATCTGAGTTTGGAGATAATATTTTGGCCAAATCTGGGATGGAATATTATAGAAATATATGATAGACCTAAGAATTAAAAATTTGTTATGAGACATTTAGGATGAGTTTTGACTATTTTATTATAGCCTCTATTCCTAAATTCGAATTTGACTTCAAAGGTATCCTAAATAGCATGTAGTTAGTAAAGATCTTGGAATTAGTTTTGAATTAGTTTCGAGGTCCAAATTATTATAAATTTGTTGAGGATGTTTGATCTTTATTTATTATTTGTTATGGAAAACTCATGTATAAATAAGAGCTCATTATCCATCCAATGGGATGGCTCTTAGAGCAATATTCCAAATAATGATGGAATAAAGCTATACTTTCAATTTCTTTTGCAATATGATTTTATTTATTTTATGTTGATGTAGTTTCCTTTATTTTTTAGTTTTCATTTCATATTATTTGTGATGTTTATTTCTGTAATTTGATTTTAATCCATAGATTAGTGAGCTAAATGTTTATTTTAACAATGGATGTGTTTAATGCATAATCATATTTACTTCTTTGGATTATAAACAATAAATTGTATTTGGAAAGGAAACCTTTTAGATTTCATTTATGCAATTTACTTTTCTATAAAGTGTGGTGTGAACTTAGTTTTAGAATTTATTTTTCCCGCACAGTGTGATTTAGTTTTAGAATTTACTTTCCCTGCATAGTGTGAATTATATTTAACATTTACTTTCCTGCAGAATGTTATTTGATTTAGCATTTACTTTCAAGTAAAGTGTGAATTTAGTTTTAGCATTTACTTTTCTATCATATGATTTACTTTCCTTGCATTTTATTTCCAATAGTTGTTTAGCTGGCTAGTTCCTTGCCAAGACTATGTAACTGTTCATATCATTGTTTGTAAGTAAGCTTATTGAACTACAACTTCATAGGAGATAAACCGATGTAAGAGGACATTGTGGATTGCACATACAGTGCATGGTAACTCACAAGTTCTGAATGAACCTTGGGTTGATAATTAATGTATACAATTCTTACTTATCCTTTGAGAAATTAGAAGGTAAATAAAAATACCGTCAGTTATCAGCAAAGCAAATGTGCAAGGATATATTTTCACTCTCATAGATTATGGATACGTATAGGACACGTTAAGAAAAAAATTTCTATGTCCCTTATCTAATTGATGAATTTTATGATTTTAAGAGTTTTTTGAAACCCTACCTTTTGGACGGAAATTCCAAGATCATCGGTATCAAAAATGCCATATTTTTTTAATTTCAGCTCATAGATAACATTCCATTCATGCAATCGAGGGCATCACTTCAGGATGAATATTAGCCATCTCTTATTCATATGTGGCGGTCATTGCCAGATGGTAGCGTAGAATCATTGGTGGGGAAGCCTAGGTTATTAAATCTGCATTGAAAAAGACCTTTAGGCATGGATGAAAAAAAAAAGGAATAGAAACATATACTTCATTCTGTAATGTTGATGTATATGTAAATTCGGAATGTATTTCACCTATGTATATTGTACTCCTATAGAAATGTTATTATTCCTCTATATGGAAGTGTCATCATTTGTATTGACAAGTGTCGCAACATGCAAGTGATGGGTTATTAGACCACAAAGTGTGGGGTCGACCCTGATTAGTATAACCATGGGTTATTTGACCGAGTTAGACAAGTCGGCGCTGCTAGGTTATTAGGTGGGTCAGGTCATGTATAAATAGAGTACCGGAGGCACTCTATTTGATCATCTCATTATTCACTTCTACACTACTCGAAAAGTGGCACACTAGTGGAGGAGGAGGTTCAGTAGCTAGGAGGACTGTCTCTGTTTACTTTGGTTCTATCATTGCTCTTTCTATCTCTGAGGAAGTTGTGGGGTTTTTCACATTTATGGTTTTCCCTAGTGAAACTCTGTGTGTCTATTGTCTCATGTGATTGCTTGGTGTGATTCATATGCATTGTTATACTTGATATGTTGTACAAGTTATTCTCTTAGTAAAGATCCTAGAGTATGTTGAATTAATGCTAAAAAATTAACATGCTATCAAAGCTAACCTGAGAAGAAGACACTGTGCAGTTGTGGAAACTAGCATTTCATGTTTATTGGGTTTCTCTCCACAGATCTTGAAAGGAAGTATGGTATTTTAACTCTCCTCATCAAGGCGCATCTTTCTGTCCAATCAAAATTCAATTATGGGCACTTTCATTTTGGCCCTAAAATTTAGGGCTTCCACAAAAATAGGAATTTATGAAATCTGAGGACATAGCTAGAAGCTCCTTGAACAAATCAAAGTTTAGAGCTTTAGATCGAACTTTTTGGTTGGGTGAAGCTCTAGGAAACTCAAACCCTAAATTCAGGGTCATCCTTAGTGAATCTGGGAATACTAAAAGGCATTTCTGAAGGGTGAAACTTTGCGGATTTCAAATTCTAAATATACCAGGCTGATCAGCTCATCAAGGCGCATCTTTCTATCCTTTTAGAAAGTTGAAATTCACATTTTGAATTTCTCTGACAAACCCTAATCCGGCACGAGATCCAGATTTCTGCAAATCAAGTGGTAAGACCTAAATATTTTCTATTTCCATTTGAAGTACTCTTTAAGATGTATCACCACACCAAGCTTGAGGATAAGCTTGAAGTGGCTGATAACTTTCGAGCATGAAAGTATAGGATTGGGTTAATCCTAGAAGAAAATGAACTGGATACTTACATAACTTCTGAGGTCCATGTCCCAGAGGAAGAAGAGGCTAAGGCCTTGCATAAGAAGAAATTGGTCAAGGCAAAGAGGATCATTACTGATTCTATCAAAGACCATCTCATACCACATGTGTCATCTCTAAAGACACCCAAGGAGATGTTTGATTCCTTGACCAAGCTATTTGAAGGGAAGAACATAAATAGGAAGATGACTCTACAGAATCAATTGAAAGAGGTAAAGCTTCAGAATGGAGAGACCATTCAATCCTATATCTCTAAGGTCTCTTATATCAAGGAACAACTTGAAGCTGTGGACGAAGTGGTGGAGAATGGTGAAATTGTTATGACCACTTTAAATGGCCTACCTAGGTCATGGGATTCCTTTATCCAAGGAATCTGTGCAAGAAGAAAAATGATCTCCTTCAATAGGTTGTGGGAGGAATGCTCTCAAGAAGAAGCTAGGGTTGTGGCCCGAGAAGAGAAGATGGGAAATGAAGATCAAGCTCTCACAGCACACACCAAGAAAGGAAAGTTCAATAGGGATCCATCCCACTTCAGGAAATCTTCACACCACCATTATCATAAGGATAAGAAAGATCTCAGATGCTTCACATGGAATGAGAAGGGACACTTTGCTGCAGATTGTCCCATGAAGAAGAAATACAACAACAACAACTTCAACAACAAGAAGAAGAACAACAAGAAGAGATATCATGCCGATGCTACTGAGGATGATGAACCTCCCAAGAAGAAGGCTAGAGAAGAAAGTGATGATTCATCAAGTGAAGATGAATATGTTTTAATATCTGCTCTCACAGGTAATATCTTTCATGGATGTAATGATTGGCTTATTGATAGTGGGGCTTCCAAACACATGACTGGGTTTAAAGAATCTTTTGCAAATCTATCTAAACATGAGTCACCCCATAAGGTGAAACTTGGGGATGACTATCAATATCCTATCAAAGGAAGTGGTGAAGCCTCTTACAACCTAGACTCTGGGAAGTATTTGAAGATGAAAGATGTTCTATATGTACCTGGGCTCAAGAATAACCTACTCTCCATATCTGCATTGGATGCAAAAGGCATGAGGGTTGCATTTGTAGATGGCCAAGTGCTAATGTGGCCAAAGGTTAAAACTATAGATGATGCAGTAGTGATTGGAGAGCAAGAGGAAGGATTGTACAAATTGAAGGGACAACATGAACATTCCATGGTGCATGAATCCATGGAGCCAAGTGAACTTTGGCATAGAAGGCTTGCACATGTGCACTATAGAGCACTACCAATTGCAAGTAAAGTTGTAGAAGGTCTTCTTGAAATCAAGACAAAGCATGAAGGTGTTTGCAAAGGATGTGCAAAAGGAAAGAATATTAAGAAGACATTTCCAAGAAATGAAAGCAAAGCAAAATGAATCTTGGAGATGATCCACTCTGATGTATGCAGTCCGATGTCATCCAGTTCTTTGAGTGGGTATGTATACTATGTCTCTTTCATTGATGATTTCTCTAGGAAGACTTGGGTTTACTTCTTGAAGAACAAAGATGAAGGGTTTGATAAGTTCAAGGAATTCAAATCCTTGATGGAAAATAAAACTGATAAGAAGATCAAGACATTCAGATTCGACAATGGCGGAGAATTCACTTTAGGTGATTTCAAGAAGCTATGTAGCGATTCAGGGATTAAGAGGGAGTTGACTACTCCCTACAATCCACAACAGAATAGATTTGTAGAAAGGAAGAATATAACAATCATGGAAGCAGCATGAGCAATGTTGCATGACCAGGATCTGCCTATGCATCTATGGGAAAAAGAAACTAGGACAGCAGTATATGTACATAATAGAACACCTCACAAGATATTGGACAACAAGACACCAGAAGAGGTCTTCTCTGGTAAGAAACCTGAAGTCAACCATCTCAAAATATTTGGTTGTCCAGTATATACACATGCTCCAAAGGAAGAGAGGACAAAGCTAGATCCTTCAGGAAAGAAGGGCATCTTTGTGGGGTATAGTGAAAACTCGAAGGCTTACAAAATATACTTTCTGGGGTTTAAGAAGATTGATGTCAGCAGGGATGTAGCATTTGATGAGGCCTCATCTTTCATCAAGTCAAGAAAGGCACCTATTGAAGATCATGAAGAACCAAAGGAAACAAGATTTCAAGACACCACCATGAATGAACCAATTCCAGATGCAGATCGTGAAATAGAATATCCACAAGAACCTGTAGATTCACCCCGTGAGAAGAAATCTCACAAGAGGAAACCTGGATGGGCTAGAGAGATCATTCAAGATGCAGAAAGATATGGCATTCCAGAATATGAACACAGAGCAAGGAAGAGGACTAGATCTCATACCAGCTATGTTGCCTTACTCTGTGACATTCTAAACAAACAACCTTCTAGTTATGAAGAAGCAGCGAAAAAGAAAGAATGGAAGGATGCCATGGTCGAGGAATACCAATCGATCATGAAGAATTATGTTTGGGATGTAGTCCGAAGACCTAAAGGGAAGTCTATTGTGACTTCCAAGTGGATCTACAAGATCAAGCATGTTGCAGATGGCAGCATAGAAAAGTACAAAGCAAAATTTGTAGCTCATGGCTTCTCCCAGAAAGAGGGAATAGACTATGAAGAGACTTTTGCTCCTATAGCCAGGTACACTTCCATCAAATCAGTACTTTCCCTAGTTGTAGTGATGAAATGGAAGATACACCAGATGGATGTCAAGATAGCTTTCTTGAATGGTGTAGTCAAGGACGAAGTGTATGTGGAGCAGCCACTAGGTTTTGAGACACATGAAAGGGATTCATATGTGTGTAAGTTGAAGAAAGCCTTGTATGGATTAAAGCAAGCTCCTGGGACTTGGTATGGTAGGATAGATAGCTTTCTATCCAGTTTGGGATTTACCAATAGTAAAGCAGATTCCAAACTTTACTACAAGGTTGAGGAACACAATCCAGTGATACTACTATTGTATGTGGATGACCTGTTTGTAACATGTGAGGATAGTTTGATTGCTGATACAAAGAGGAAGCTTGCTGCCGAGTTCGAGATGAAGGAATTGGGGATGATGCACTATTTTCTAGGGATGGAGGTGTGGCAGAGTGCAGATGGAATCTTCCTTGGACAAGGGAAGTATGTAGTAGAGATCCTGAAGAGGTTTGGGATGATGGACTGCAAGGCCATGGCCACACCTATGGCATCGAACTTGAAGCTCATGTGTGATGCTTCATCTGATCCGGTTGATGTCACGGTGTATCATCAAATGATTAGGTTCTTGATGTACCTGACAAACACAATAACAGATATTTTCTTTATGGTGAACACATTGAGCCAGTTCCTGATGAATCCCATAGGTGTTCACCTGGTTTTTATAAAGCATATTCTGAGGTACCTGAAGGGTACAGTTGATTATGGGCTCAAGTATGATGCGAATCAAAATTTTAACCTGCAGGGTTATGTTGATTCGGACTGGGTAGGCAATGCTGTAGATAGGAAGAGCACATCTGGGTGTTGCTTCGGTATGGGATCATGTGTGATCTCTTGGTTTAGTAGGAAGCAGTCCTGCGTAGCACTGAGTATAGCCGAGGCAGAGTATGTTGCATCTTGTTCAGTTAGTTGTGAGGTAGTATGGCTTCGGAAGCTACTATCTGAGTTATTTGATCTCCCGTTGGATGCTACTGGTATCTTTTGTGATAACCAGAGTTGTGTGAAGCTGTCTGGGAATCCAATATCCCACAACAGGTCGAAGCACATTGAGATAAAAAATCACTATATCAGGGATATGGTGCAAAGAGGAGTAGTAAAGCTCCTGTATGTTGCGATGGATGAGCAGGTTGCATATGTGCTGACAAAACCACTAGCTAGAGTGAAGTTTGAGTACTTCAGAGAGAGGCTTGGTGTTCTTCAAATTGATGACACTTCAAGGAAGAAGTGATGGACACATTTGCTCGAGCCATTCCAAGCATGGTGAGAGGAGGATCCTTCCCATGGCTATGGATGTAAGGATTGTGTGATGAGCATCAGGATGATGCTCCAGTTACTGCTATGTATATGCATCATGTTGGATGCTTTTTATGATCAGTTGGATCATGTATATGTATATTCATCATGGTGGATGCATATTATGATCAGTTGGATCATGTATATGTATATGCATCATGTTGGATGCTTGATATGATTAATTGGATCATGGATTTGTATATGTATCAAGTGGATACATTGTATGATCAGGTAGATCATGTATGATGATATGTATCAGGTGGATACATTATATGATCAGGTGGATCATGTATTTGTTTATGTATCAGGTGGATACATTGTATTATCAGGTAGATCATGTATGATCATATGCATCAGGTAGATACTATGTATGCATCAGGTGGATGCACTGTATGATCAGGATGATCATGGATGATAAGCTTCAGGATGTTGCTCCAGATTATATGCATCACGATGATGCTATGATGATGATCAGGATGATCATGTGTGATGAGTATCAGGACAATGCTCTGGATGACATGCATTAGGATGATGCAGTGACGATGATCAGGATGATCATGTGATGATGACATACATCAGGACGATGCAGTGATGATGATTAGGATGATCATGTACATCCGGATGATGTATGGTGAGTATCAGGTTGATACTTTGTGGCCGTGGACAGGTTGTGCTTGAGAGGACTTGTAAGACCTGGGAGATTCGAGAGGTTGGGATTTGTGCCCGTAATAAGTCCTGGGATTCTCTTTCGAGGGTTTGTCTTGTGACCACATGTAAGACTTGGGAGATCCGAGAGGTTGGGCTGTGTACCCATAATAAGTCCTAGGATGCTCTTTCGAGGGTTTGTGGTGATGACTACATGTAAGACCTAGGACATCCGATAGGTTGGGCTGTGTTCCCGTAATAAGTCCCAGGATGCTCTTTCGAGAGTTTGTAGTGGAGATCACATGTAAGACCTGGGAGATCCGATAGGGCGGGTTGTGTGCCCGTAATAAGTCCTGGGATTCTCTTTCGAGGGTTTGTGATGAGGATCACATGTAAGAACTGGGAGATCCGATAGGTTGGGCTGTGTTCCCGTAATAAGTCCTAGAGAAATGGGAGATCCGATAGGTTGGGCTGTGTTCCCGTAATAAGTCCTGGAATTCTCTTTCGAGGGTTTGTGATGAGGGTCACATATAAGACCTGGGAGATCCGATAGGTTGGGATTTGTTCCCGTAATAAGTCCTGGGATTCTCTTGCGCGGGTTTGTGACGTGCGTAATAAGTCCTGAGGATTTCACAGTATGGCCAGTGATGATGAAGACCTGTAGGTGGTGTGCCTACATCTAGTATGAAGAAGGTTTGGCTCTGTAGAACTTCCTATGATGAGTAGATCGGAGATTGGTTGAGATAGCAACAGCAGTGACGATGATGATGATTCGATGACGATGATCCAGAGAAGAAGACTTGTGCTAGCATATCTGTGTCGAGAAATACCTTCCTAGTTAAGAGGGAGTGTTGATGTATATGTAACTTCAGAATGTATTTCAGCTATGTATATTATACTCCTATAGAGATGTTATTATTCCTCTATACGAAAGTGTCGTCATTTGAATTGACAAGTGTCGCAACTGTCACAACTTGCAAGTGATGGGTTATTAGACCACCAAGTGTGGGGTCGGCCCTGATTAGTATAACCATGGGTTATTAGACTGAGTTAGACAAGTCAGCCCTGCTAGGTTATTAGGCAGGTCAGGTCATGTATAAATAAAGTGCGGGAGGCACTCTATTTGATCATCTCATTATTAACTTCTACACTACTCAGAAAGTGGTGCACTAGTGGAGGAGGAGGTTCAACTACTAGGAGGACTATCTCTATGTACTTTGGTTGTATCATTGCTCTTTCTATCTCTGAGGAATTTGTGGGGTTTTCCACCTTTAATTTTTTCCCCAATGAAACTCTATGTGTCTATTGTCTCATGTGATTGCTTGGTGTGATTGATATGCATTGTTATACTTGATATGCTGTACATGTTATTCTCTTAGTAAAGATACTAGAGTATGTTGAATTAATGCTAAAAAATTAACATGGAATTGAGGGATTGAGAAGGGAGGTGAACAAATTTGGCATCCCACGTTAAGTTATTGGGAAGATATATATAAATATTTGGACATAAACTTCGAAAGTGTTGATCAGTTAGCAACTAAATTTTTTAGTTGGCCATCGACAAGCCATGATATTCATAATAGTTAACCTACAAGATATGAACATGAAATTATGGATTCCTATTTGAAGGAAAATGTTCTGGCATTGGAGGTTTGCTTTGTTGGACCTATATGCAACAAGCCTTGAGATGATTTCATTCCGAGAGTGGATGTTGTAAAGGTCCAAATAGTCATTGTGCAATCACCAAATCCAGATTGTGCAATATGGTTGGGTAGGGGGATTGGTGATATTTATCATGATTCAGATGCTAGTACTCTTGGGTCTTACAAAGTAGAGGTGCAATTATGAAAGCCAACAGGAGCATTGAAGGATATGAAGGTCTTGTGAAAAAACTACTTAAATAGAAAGCAACAATGGGTTGTTCGTCCATAGTAAAATATGATGATCTATGTAAATAGCATTATATGGGCATGGTCACTAAGGGTAGGATGGATAGGAGAAAGAATTAGAATAAACAAGAAGGTCCTTGTAGCAGGTAAGGTGTAATGAGATCATATGGGGCATAATGTGGAGAGTGGTATGGATGTTCCTATGGATATATTAGTTTGAAGGGTTCTTACCCCAACAAATATTTTTTTTTAAAATGGATTTTTTTTTATGTTTCCTAATGATGGAGATAGCTAAAAATAGATCAGTTGAAAGGATCAACCAATATTTTTTTCTACTACACTGTCACGCTAGTATAGTGTACACACTGAACCCTTTTACTATGATATTTGTTTTGTCCATATTAAACACTATGCTTCTAAAGGATCAGGCGATCCTTCTTTTCTTTTGGAATTGATTTATATTAACTTGAGTCAAAAAATAATAAATTTTAAAATCTTCTCATTTTTTTAAAACAGAAACATAAAACTTATATATATTGAAAAAAGGTTGTGCACAACCATCCATATACGAAAACAAGGAGCAATGTAACATCCAGAACTACCTGGGGAAGGAACCCAATAACAAAATCTGGCATGAATTTACATATTTTCCTCAATGTAGATTTTCTAGGTTTTACTAGGAAGTGAGAGGGATAAACCCTTACATATTGATTGCACAAAAATTGACAAAAAACCATTCAAACATACTGAGAAAGGATAGAAATGTCTACTATTCTAACTTGCAAGCATTAGCCATATCTATTTATATCATGAATGGTTGATCATGTACGATAAAAAGTAGAGTAGCATAAAAGTGTATTGTATATTTTTTTAAGTAAGAAGGAACATTATATTATATCATAAACAGTACATAACAAATAGGAGGTATATGGATCCATCCTTCCAAAACTTGAACATGACCAAACCCAACAGTTTGAGGAGCTCTATAAGCTACCATAATATTTAAAGACCTATTACACACAATCTTTAAAAACTTCCATATGGCATTTACATGCAAAAAATGTCTTTGGAGAAAACCACTGAGCAACTTATCCAATCTATGGCTTCGAGAAAATGGCCTCATCCTCATGCTATGCATTCGGACTATTTAGAATACGCCATCCCAGGAGGACTGCATCCCTTGGAGAGGCCGAGTACAACTCATTTTGTATATCCGGTGCAACCATGGTAGCAACAATATCATCTATCCTGTGATGAATTTGGTCCAATTTATCATCAAAGTGTTGAATGTCCCAACAAGTGTTGAAAAGAAAGTTCCACTAGGCCTCCATGGGCCCATCCCTCTTCTTTCTATTATGAACATGAGCCTTTTCAAGATGTTGAACCGAAGCGTCATTAATTGTCTCCTTATGCCAATCCTCAGTAACATTTTTTCCAACAGGAGCCCATATGGGAGAAGGAGGAGATGTGGGATGGAAACCCAGATAATTTCCTTTACCGTCGAATAATTATACTCTGTAGCTCTAGTAGTTAGAAGTTGGACCATCCACCATGGAATTCTCAAAACCAGAATCCGAGATGAAAGTGAGGGAGGAGAAATCCATCGAACACGATGAGTGGATTGGTTCAATGTGAATGCCAATGGGAGCTAGACGAGACCCCTCACTATGATGAGAGCATCAACGAGCACACAAGCATGTCATAAGGAAGGGAAATAACAACAGAATGGAATCCTCGTTCGGTCATCCAGTGATATAGTAACTTTCCTAGAATTTCCACATAAATAATGGCGTAAATTTTGCAAGCATGAGTACTCGTCCCGCGAGGGATAGGACAAGAATGCCACCCCATATTGCCATAACTCATGCTCTGCATCCTCGTAAAACACCGAATGGAGGCAAATCCAACATAACTAGAATACAAGCTCGAGACCAAAGCATGGGAGAGAACATTGACATTGAATGTAGATTAATGCTCCATCTGATTCATACATGGGTGGTTAAATGAACTAGCTGCCACTAGAATCGACAGTTGGAACAGGCGGAGAAAGTGAATTGTATATACAAATGTACTATTTGATTGATTGTTTGTACAAGTGATTAAATAATATGATAAATGTAGTGACGAAATACTTCTAGGTTTGTACCAAGCAACATTCAAATTTGAACATGCCCAAACCCTTCCATAGAGTTCTATCATCTCCTAGAAGTGCAAGGTTAAAATTACCCTTGTATATATATATATATATACCCTCCCAATTAGGAATGACATAAATAATAGAAACATATCAAAGGAAGGGAAACTTTTTGAATTACATTTCAATATGGAGTGTTATGTGTGTTATATATAAAATAAATTATGTGTGGATTAAGTGTATTGTTATGTGTGGAATATATGAATTGTTGAGTTTTATTGTATACATGATTTATTCCTCTTCAAACTGAATATTCTACATTTTCATATATAATATTAATGTAGGGTTTGGCAGTACAAGTTTTTTTTATCAATGGTAACATGCTACCAAGGAATCCTTAACAAAACTGTCCGGGAGGCACACTATTGTAGACATTGTTAAGTATAATATGGATATTGAATATTATAAACATTGGACTAATCATATTCATATATCGCAACTTTGGAAAAGAAAAATGTATTTTTCGAATTGAAATTCACACCTTTTGAATTGAAATTTGGACTTTTTGAATAAAAAGGTGCACTTTTAGGGTTCAAAAGTAGTAAAAAAACACACTATTCGAATCGAAAAATACACTTTTTAAACCCAGTATTGCCACTTTTAGAACCTAATTTTGTACTTTAGAAAGGTTGATATTGACACTTTGAAAGCCTAAATTCAAACTTTTTAAGTCCATATTTTGCCTAATATGTCCAAGTTTAATGAAATGGGCATTTTGGTTGAGGATATTTTTTATATTCATTTATTGTATTTTATGGAAAACTCATGTCTAAATAAGAGTTCCTTATCCATACTATGGGAGGACTCCTAGAGAAATTATCCAATTCATGCTGGAATAGATTATTTTTTTTAAGACCTTGTGTTGATGTAGATTGTAACTTTCGTATTTTTATGTAGTGTAATTTATTTTATTTTATGATGTTGTAGACCTTATTTTTCTACTCTCTTCTTGGGAGAACAAGCTTGCTTCATGAGATGAGAGAATTATGCAAAATAATATTCTTGGGCTAGTGCAAGCTAATGCTGGCCACTCATGATGCGTTAGTCGCAATGGAGTCCTCGAAAAACAAAAATATGAACGTCAAAAAACAATATTAGAGCTACCTACCCAACTTTTTGGAATATGGCGCAAGAAGATGAAATGTAGACAATCGGATTACCTTATAGAATATATAAATATTATTTATGGAAATTAAGTATAACTCCCAAAAAATGAGGTTCTCCTAAGGTTGGTATGTTATTTTTTTAAGAAAACATAATGAATATGTTTGCGTTAGTCCCCTGGTTTGGTATGCAAATGGTGTCATTTTGTGAAAAAAATTATATAGATTCGTAGATAACAGGCTGTCCTAGCACATCATTATTTTTCCATATTTATTTATGTTAATTTCATTTTTTTTTAATTGAGGAAGTCAGCCAAGCCCTAAAATGACTAGGTCGAGCGTTATTCCCCAACATCATGGTCTTAACATAATCAATGAACTTTGTTTTTTTCTAAGATGTAGGTCTTTGTGTGTACTTGTGTGGGTTCTTTTTCGTTTTCAAAATAGGTGATCCAATCAAAATTTATAGAGAAAGAAATAACCTACTTTTTGTGTAAGATTGACGTTAGTGCAATTAAAATTAATTAAAAAATAGAAAAAAATAATAGATTTAATAAAAAATTACATATTTGGAATCTGCACACATAGTTCTACAAGTGTGTGCAATTTCATTAGCAGTGGACAAGTGTAGCATACGCAGGATCATGCTCGAAACAGAAGAAGTTATAGGATAAGATGTATTTTGTTATAACACAGTCCAAGCCACTTGGTTTGGAAACCCGAACCTAAAACCATAGCAGCCAAGTCATCCACCACGTTGGTGCAAAATGAATATCCCGCCAAAACTTAGAAATTTAAATGGCGTGTGCACGTTATTTTAAATACACTTGCACACGCTATAAGCACACACGTGCTAATAACGTGTGCACGCATTTGTTTACTAATATGAAATTTAGTTTTGATGTCATCTTCATCTATCAAAAACAACCCATAACAAAAATTTCTTTCGGGGGTGCTTCCCCTGAACCCCCCCTTGTGCATGCCGAGATCATAACCAAACCTAGGGTACAAGCATGACTGAAACAACATCATCTATGAGACTGGAAGGTCAGGCTCCACAACCAACACTCTCCCTCTCACTCCTCCCATCTCTTCCTAAGCCCCCTCTTTCCCCTCCCCCCTCTCTCACTATCTCCTTAACCATGCTCCCCTCTCCCCCTAAACCTCATCCTCTCACTCTCTCTCTATGTGTTTATGTAACCACCCTCCGCTCTTCTCCCCCATATGCTTGTCTCTCTCTCTCTCATTAATATTTCTCTCTCTCTCTCACTACAAGGGAAATACCTTGTAGCAGAGGTTACCCACAAATTGGCCATTTATACTGCACCCAAACCTAAGGATTTACTAAGAAGCGTAGGGAGGTGGAGGTGTAGGGAAGAGAGAGATACTGAGAGAGCTCAAGTTAGTAAGGGATAGGGAGAGGAGGGGG
>BSBM01000474.1:5450000-5455000 GCA_027924585.1 Larix kaempferi
ACAATCTTGATTAATGTTATTAATTGTCTTATCACCCTAGTAACAATATGAATGCATGTGAATGATCGAAGACATTCATTGATTAGGGCTATATGATTGTACTTATGCATTATGGTGTTGTGTGAGGTTGATGTTGTCTGCTAACAAGACACAGGTACATTACAAAAGACAAATAAAGTTCCATGACCATGACAACATGAATACAAAGACTCACGAGGTATGTATGACTTTGTTATATTATGTTTAACCTACGAGACATGTAGGTTCTAGCTCAGGATCTCTAAATCATTGAAGAGATTGTTTAGGTATGTTGTACATAACTAAGCAGGTATACTAATCCAAGTATGTTTTCCTATGTCATGTTAGAATCTTACCTTGTGTAAGTATACTTGGTATGATTGGTTAGTAATCAAGGGTTTATGCATATTATGTCTCTTATCTTGGTTGATGATTTAACTAACTAGATCAAACAAGAATATGCACGAGTAAAAGAAGACTTCCTTGAAACCCTGAATACTAATGATCATTATTGTACATATTCAAGATTATTTAGAATTAGAATGTTTTGATAATATTGAGAATATACTAATGAATGTATGTTTGTGTATGAGATCATGAGGATGACACTAGTGTACACTTGAGCATGCACAGTGGTACATAATGAATAGAAGTTTAGAAGACATACAAAAGATCAAGCGGGAGGCAACCACACAAACATAAAACATAAGTATTTGAGTTGTTATTAGAAATAGTAAATGATATTGCTTGTATGCATATTTGTATTCCTAGAATATATCATGCTGAGTGTAAACATTCATAAACCATTGAACAGTATACTACTAATATGCATATGATTGGTAAGTTGGACAAACATTCCATTGTTGCTTGTCTAGAATGAAACCTCTTTACTGACATGCTGAGAGCTGTGCACACTCTCGATAGTATGTTCTGGTAGAAATGGAAGGAATCTAGATAGCCACTGTATGCATACAGGATATGGGAAAGTGTTGTGCCAAAGTATTGGTCAAAATAGTTGCATAACTATGTAAATGATATCTGTATGCATAATAGGTTATCATGTCAATATGATTTGATGATTATGAAGTATTACTAATCATGTACTTAATTTTGATTTGTAGGAAAGATCATGATGAATGATGAACTCTGAACAAGCGATGGATGTTCAACAAAAGATTTACAAATCAAACACACTATAGAAAGCTTGTGGTTAAGAGATTCTCTTAGAAAGAGGAAGAGAATCATGATGAGATGTTTTGCTCCAAGGGACTAGATAAGACCATTCTCTTAATAATGTAATCAGGTTCTGTATGGGTTCCTAGGATCGGTAGTCAATTGATGAGCTTAATGATAATCATGAGTGATGTGGATCTCAACCTTTGCTACAAGGTTGAATATGGGTTCTATACACATATGACATGGATGCAAGAAGGAACTCACCACAGAGTTCGAATGATTTTTAGGCTCATATTAGTAGACCCATCTGACGAGAGATGGCACAGATAGATATGCAGAAGATCACTCAATGCTGAGTGTGAATAATGGACAATTGACAGCTTCATGACAAAGCTTGGGCTTTACCAGAAGTAAAGTTGTTCCTAACCTTTACCTTAAGGTTGTGGATGATGAACCTATCATACCATTATTGTATGACGATGATCTCTTTCTGACAAGGAATGAGAAACAGGTCATGAAAATGGCTGCAGAAATGAAAATGAAAGATCTCGGATTAATGCACTACTTCTTAGGTCTAGAAGTATGGCAAGATCCAAAAGGAATCTTTTAATTCAAGGTAAGTATGCTGTGAAGTTTCTAAAAAGATTTGATATGTTGGAGTATAAAGCGATGGCCACTCCCATGGACTCTAACTTGAAGTTGTTAGTTAATGACTCATCGTATTTAGTGGACCTAACCCTATATAGACAAATCATTGGGTCATTGATGTATTTAACAAATACTAGGCCAGATATATGCTTTGCTGCAAATACCCTAAGTCATTATCTAGTAGAACCTAGAAAGGTTCACTTAATAACTACAAAGCATGTAGTGAGGTACCTAAAAGGTACATTAGATTTTGGTCTATATTATATTGGATGTCATGAACTCCGTTTACATGGTTACTCAGATTCTGATTGGGCAGGAAGTGCCTCAGACAGAAAGAGTACATCAGGTGGATGTTATAGTCTTGAATCTGCCATGATCTCATGGTTCAGCAAGGAACAATCTAGTTGGGCTCTCAGTACTGTTGAAGCAGAATATATATATAGCTGTCTTCTCTACCAACTGTGAAGCAGTGTGGCTTCAGAAGCTATTATATGGAGTGTTTGACTTAGAAATGAATTCCACTACGATTATGTGTGACATTCAAAACTGCATCAAGATAGAAAATCTTGTATTCCACGATAAGTCAGAAACACATAGAGATCCGATACTTCTATATACGAGATATGGTGCAGAGAGGAGCTATCAAGCTCGAGTATATAAGCACTGAGGATCAGATTGCTAATATCTTGACTAAACCTCTGTCTCAAATAAAGTTCCGAGACAAGCTTGGTATAGTCCAGAAGGACCCTCCTCGAAAGGGGGAGTAGCATAGTATCTGATAACAAGTCTGTCTCATCAATGATGAGGTTACCTATTTACTGCACCTAGTTACTTAGAATTATTTTTGATTTAGGAATCTTATATTTTTTTTTTTATGATAGATGTATACATGCTTTTGATGATAGATGTATACATGCTTTTGATGATAGATGTTATGCATGTTTTGATGATGAGGATACATGTTTTGATGTTGAGGATACATGTTTTGTTATACATGTTTTGATGATGAGGATACATGTTTTGTTATACATGTTTTGATGATGAGGATACATGTTTTGTTATACATTTTTTGATGATGAGGATACATGATTGACACATGTTTTGATGAAGTTCTTGGTAAACATGTGAGGGGATTGGATCATCCCTAGACTTCAGTCCGAAAGAAGAGCCGTAGACATATGTCTTTGAGAATGAAGTCCTTGGTGGACTTGAGGGGATTGGATCATCCATGGACTTCAGTCCTAAAGAGAGCTGTAGACGTATGTCTTCGAGAATGAAGTCCTTTGTGGACTTGAGGGGATTGGATCATCCCTGGACTTCAGTCCAGAAGAAGAGCCTTAGAGGTTTGTCTTCAAGAATGAAGTTCATGGTGAACATGTGAGGGGATTGGATCATCCCTGGACTTCAGTCCGAAAGAAGAGCCGTAGACATATGTCTTCGAGAATGAAGTCCTTGGTGTACTTGAGGGGATTGGATCATCCCTGGACTTCAGTCCTAAAGAGAGCCGTAGACGTATGTCTTCGAGAATGAAGTCCTTAGTGGACTTGAGGGGATTGGATCATCCCTGGACTTCAGTCCTAAAGAGAGTTGTAGACATGATGTCTTCGAGAACAAAATCCTGAATGAACAGGTAAGGGGATTGGATCATCCTCGGACTTTGGTCCTGTGAATTGAACCATATACATGAGGTCTCTGAGAATTGAATAGGACTGGATCATCCCTGAGCTTCGGTTCAAAAGGTACATGATAGGACTGGATCATCCCTGAGCTTCGGTTCAAAAGGTACATGATTGGACTGGATTGTCCCTGAGCTTCGGTTCAAAAGGTACATGATAGGACTGGATCGTCCCTGGACATTGGTTCAAAATGTACATGACAAATCCTAGAATTGTTCTAGGTTACATCCAGCATGAAACAGGGCTGGCTCTGTAGATATGATACATCCAGCATGAAATAGGGTTGGCTCTGTAGATGTGATACATCCAGCATGAAACAGGGTTGGCTCTGTAGATATGATACATCATGAAATAGGGCTGGCTCTATAGATGTGATACATCCAGCATGAAACAGGGTTGGCTCTGTAGATATGATACATCCAGCATGAAACAGGGCTGGCTCTGTAGATATGATACATCCAGCATGAAACAGGGCTGGCTCTGTAGATGTGATACATCCAGCATGAAACAGGGCTGGCTCTGTAGATATGATACATCCAGCATGAAACAGGGCTGGCTCTATAGATGTGATACATCCAGCATGAAACAGGGTTGTCTCTGTAGATATGATACATCCATCATGAAACAAGGCTGGCTCTGTAGATGTAATACATCCAGCATGAAATAGGGATGGCTCTGTAGATGTGATACATCCAGCATGAAACAGGGCTGGCTCTATAGATGTGACACATCCAGTATGAAAAAGGACTGTCTCTGTGGTGGTAAATCCTAGATCTGATCTAGGTCACATCCAGTATGAAAAAGGACTGGAACTGTGGTTGGGATTGGATCTTCCCTAGACATGAGACTTGTCTTAAAGAGATAAGGATTGATCATCCTGGAACTTGATCTGGATTGCATCATCCATGGACCTATGTCCTAAAGAGAGCAGGATTGATCATCCTGTAATATGATCGTGTGATGACGATGCTGATCGTGTGATGATGATGCTGCCGATCGTGTGATGACAATGTTGATTGTATGATGACGATGCTGCTGATCGTGTGATGACGATGTTGATCGTATGATGACGATGCTGATCGTATGATGATGATGCTGCTGATCATGTGATGACGATGCTGATGATCGTGTGATGACGATGATGATGACGATGCTGATGATCGAGGAATATCAACTCTGATGATGTTGATGTTCCAGTAACTAGTTGAGTTATTGATGATGATGAATTGAAGAAAGCTTCCGATGATATATAGATGATGTAGTCAATGACTCCTTGATCCTACAGATGTTGTTATAATATCCTTCTCATCAAGGGGGAGTGTTGAATATTGTAACTTCTAATAATATTATATTTGTACATTATTTATTCCGGAGATGTTCCATCCCTCCGAGGTGATTCTATTATGTATCCGAAGATGTTTATTCCTCCAAGGAGTTGTGGCAACTAGGGTTATTAGACCCACCATGTGGGGGTCATCCCAG
>BSBM01000474.1:5457500-5535000 GCA_027924585.1 Larix kaempferi
ACCACCATATTAGCCCTCCATAGGGGATATTTGGCCTGGAAGTGGGATGTGGTGCTCATTTTGAAGTTTAAAACAATAGATATGGTTTCTAACACCACATGAAAATGATCTAAAATTCTAGTATGCTCAACCGAATTCTTGTAACTAACATTGTCCAAGAATTTTAGAAATCGACTTGGCACTTTCATATTTATGAGGGGGATTTACCCAAACCTGTGTGGCCTTAATTAATGCACTATGAGCGTGGCCTTGAAGAATTCACAATGAGAACCTTCTCAATAAACTATGTTAGACACATGAAGAATATGAATGCAACCAACCATCTTTTAAGTACATAAGTTTGTAGTGCAGAACATTGATGCAAGCCAACAAAATACCTTCTTAGCCTATTCTTTTGATTCATTGCGTATAAAAAAATATACAGTCCTCAGTGCTAAAAAGAAGAGTGAAAATCATATAGCTCCTTCTTATCCTATTTATCAACATAATAGATCAATAATTAGGATAAAAAAGAAAAAATGGTTAATAATCAGCAGCTCATCTATACATGCTTCAATGTTCCTTACAACATTTCCTTTTATTGAGCACTAATAATTATACACAATTTTGAAATTTCCATTTGAAGGGTGGGTGGGATGTGAATTTATGGGCCTGGTCATGGAATTTCATAATTCCTCATACGAATCCAACACCCATAGTTAATAATGTTTCGAAGTACTTTTAGACTTAGGTTTTCAAGTGTGGTGGCTTTCTTGCCAAGCTGGATGTCACAGTGCTTTTCTGGTTTAGAAACCTGAGAGGCACCACGGGAGGGAGAGTTGTGATGAATAGGGGGTGGAGATGGAGGGGGAGGGGAATTGTTCCCCTGCTCAAGTTTATGAGAAAACATGAGAATCTGGGCGAATGAATTATTGTGCATCCAGTAGTGCTTGCGTTGTGTTCTTTCCCTCCGACTGGTCATCTGCTGAACCAGAAGTTCCTCCTCCCAGTCATCAAGAATGATGCGTAGTTGCATTGGGATGGAAATTTCATAGCCAAAGTTGATGGAGCTCCCACATCTCCTGATATCAGTGTTTCTCCCCCCACGAGAGCGACCTCTCCCCCGACCACGTGGGCTAGATCTTGGCCGCTAAGACATGGTTAATGCGGTAGGACCAGTTCAAGGGGAAAGCTTAATCTAATGAGAAACGGAGGTGGTTCCAAAGACACTAGGGTCATGGAGGAACCGAGTGCCCACTACAGGAAAAATTAGGTATGCAATGCACAACCAACCATCCCTACACCAAGGATAAATACTCGTTGTGTTTCCCTTTCTCTGCCTCCAAAAATGATGGTAGATCCTATAATTAAACCCATAAATGACCTTTCTTCCTGGCATAACTTCGCACCAGAGAGGAATGATTTCCATCCTACCCTGATCTCCTTTGAAGCTCGCGTGGGATGTCAACATTTTTATGGCTGGTATCGTCGAAGAGCACCCGAATTAATTTGCATGGTGCGTCGACCGAGAAGGAGCCACATGCTGAGAGGTGGTGGCTTCTCGGTTGGCCTTAATTTTTCCACTTCTGCACTATTCCATTCCCAAACAATAATATGTCATCTAAAAATAACAAATGAGTGATACAAAGAGATGTGGAAAACCTTACCCCTTTAAGACATCCATCTCTCATAGCCTTTCCTATAATTATTCTTAACCCTTCAATCACAAGCATAAATAAGAGAGGGGATAAATGAAATCATTGTCTAATCCCGCTTCCAACTTTGACAAAATCAGTTGGAGAACCATTGCGAAAAAATTGTGTTTTCATCACCCTATGAAATCCAAATAGATTTGTTCTTTAAACACCATGTTTCTTCCTCAACACTTAGCATATCTTCTTTCCTAGCTTCCAATTCTATAATTTGTTCCTTGTCCATTGTATTATAGAAATCAAACAGGATATTCTTATAAAGAGGCTCCAATTTCTCTTCCACTTCCAACAATTCATGTTTGAGATGTTCCTTCTTAACCTCTTCTTCATCCTTTTTCTCTGGATTCCTATGAGTATTACAATCCCTGGTTCGATAACCACTTCGATTGTCTATGTGAAAGTCTTCTAATCTTATAATAAATGTTGTGCTCCTCATGTTTCAATTTCATGATGTCTTTGGCTACCATGGCTAGTTTTTCTATTGCTTCAATTTATTTTTATTTCTAGAGCATCCATCTCCTGACTATGGGAAAGATTCAAAGGAAACCTGGATTCAAAAAGTCATAGAAATTAAGGATTTGCAGAAGAGGAGAATGAATGAAATTGACAAGAAATTAAACCCCTTTCATTCACCATATTAATATTCCCCTCTCATCATCAAGGAATCATGAGTAGTCATTATTAATGAGATGATCAGATGGAAGAGTTTTATCTTCGATCCTATTTTGTCCCTTTTCCCAAACAAATTTTGCATCTATTCCTAGGTATCTTCAATTGAAAATGAAATGCTCGAGTTAGAAGGGTTCATCTTCTGTCACATTTAAATCTTTTCCCAACAAAGCTTGGATTTATTCATGGGAATTCCTTGTGCACCTTGGGGAATTAGTGACAAACACAAGAGACAACAAAGAGGGATGTCCTAAGAGGAAAATCGGTTCCCAAGGTTAGTGATTTTTCCATAAAGCCTTTTGAAGTCACAATTTTAATCTGATTTGAAAATCACTCACCTCATAGAAATTGCTACACTCGGCAGAGGTTTGGGAGCCACCAGGATCTTCTTGCATTTGAGGCCTCAATCACCCACATTTGGTGTCACGGGGCATCGAACTCTTAATCCCCTGACATTTGCAAAACATAGACAATAGATCAGGGGAATCCACGTGAAAGTGTGGAATGGGGACCTCAAACAGGCATTGCGGATAATGCAGAGGAAGATGATTAGCAGCAGGATGGAGAGACTGATAAGAAACTTTCCTTGTTATCACATCAAGGACTCTAAGAATCATATTATGGCCAAAAAGAGGCGTGAGAGGAAAGAATGCTGAGAAGATCTTGTGAGGAAACTTAAATCCATTCTCATTAGAAAATCCAAGTTAGTATTTATTCCCAAATCCTCTTTCTTCTCAATACTAAGTAGTTTCTGAGATTTTGTTTTCATTGCCTTGTAAATATATTTTGTTTTTCTATGAAAAAAATGTATTCTTCATTCCAGAGAGAATTCAAAATACAATCCTCATTATTCTAGAAAGCACAGTTCCCAAAGCTGGGTCTACAAAGCAGTCTTCCTGAGATCTATACACAAACCATACTTTAAGAGCCTCAAACAGAGAACCTTTCAGTCCAAAAAAACCACATAGTAATTGACTGTGAGCAAAAATTGACTCACTTGAAAAAGAAGAGACTGTCTAAAAAAGATAGTAGAATCAGTTCATCGTACTGACATAGGTACAAAAATAGACCACCCATAGACACTTAAAAGTTAAAAATCATAAATACCATTAATTTTAGATAAAACTAAGGACCCTCCAAGAAATTCATCTTCAGTGATGTGATTTGGAAGGATATGATGCCCCTCTCTGGAAAGAGAATCGGCTTCCATATTAAGTTCCCTATAAACATGAGAAAATATTATTTGCTGAAACTGTTTAGACAGTTTTTTCATATGCAGAGCCAAGGAGTGAAGAAGACCTGTGTTGTGAATGTGGAGATGTTCCTTCATCCATCGGATAGATAGAGCTGAATGCCCCAAAACCTGAAGTCTTTGATATCATTATTCAATATAGTTTCCATGAGATAAAGAAGTGCCTTTAACTCACCAACAATATTTGTCCCAGTTCCCAGATTTTCCTTGGCTATAAAGTAGCAAGAATCTGAAAAATAAAGAACATATCCCAAAGCACATAGTAGACCAAGGCCTTGACAGGCCTCATAAAAATGACTTATCAATAAGATCACCCATAAGCCTTTGACTTCTGCACTGGAAGAGGTCTGAAAAGTAGAGAGCAAATCTATTACCTAAGCTGTAACCTGAAATGTGGGAATCTGTTTTACTTTTTCTTCAAAAATACAAGCATTCTTGGAAATCCAAATTCCCCAAATAACTAAGTATGGGAGAGCCCTGAATTTTTTGAGATCCCTTTGAGTGAACTATTCCTTAAACTTATCATTCACATACCCCTTCAACCACAGATTCGGGAGATCCAGTTGTCCTGTCACCTCTTTCCATACCTGCATTGAAAAAGAACAGCTAAAAGGTGAGAAGTAGTTTCTTCATGGGATTTGCACAATGAACACCAACCACGACCAACTTTATTTATTTTTTGGAGTAATTATCAAGTAAACACTTTGTTCATCAAAGCCAACCACATGAACAATGTACGTTTGGAGGGCACTCTCACCTTCCATAGCTTTGACCACCACCAAGTAGCCTAATCAACAACATGAGCTTGTAAGGACAGGTAACCTACTTTTACTGTGTAAGCCCCCCCTGCTTTGTTCAAATCCCAACGGAGTTCACCTGGAGCATATTTCAATCTAATATGAGATTTTCTTAGCTTATATAGAAAAACCTTCCAGAACTGCCCCATATGGGCATCCATCCCTAAATATTGAGAAGAAAGCCACCCTTGAGACCAGAAGGTAGTATCTTGAGGCTGGTCAATCTTGTTGAGTGTGCATTTTCCCATCTCTTGGATATAATTAACAAGTGCTTATGGGAGGATAATATCCTTCCCACATCCCACAATGGCATCGGTACCAATCCTAACCTGGGTCCCATTGCCTACCTTCCAGGCCAAGTATTGACCAATCACAGGAAAATCTATGGACATATCTTTCCAATGATTGCAAAAATTGTGCACACTCTTCCTTTCCATCATAATCCAATCAAGTAAGGTATTTGGAGAAATGTACTTATGGATAATTATTTTTCTCCACCAACTGTCTTTGGTTATCAGTTTCTAGAGAGACTTTGCTGCAAGAGAGTGCCCAAAGAGATGAATGTATTTAAGTCCTCACCCCCCTTGCTTCCTGGGGATTGCAGTTAATTTCTATCTAGCCAAATGGGAGCCCAAAAAGTCGTTGCTATCCTTACAAAGGTAATTAAAGCAACAATTCCTGATTTTTTCTAGAATCCCTTTGGGATGTTAGCTAAAGTATTCCCAAAAATAGATATTGCTTCAAGAATGGATTTAATCATAACCAACCTGTCACCTCTGGATAGCCATCTATTGCACCATGGAAAAAAAAAATTCTTTGTTCAATTCTAGACAATAGCCACGTACAGTCCTCTTCACCATAATTGTTATGTTATTAAAGTAAAACCAATATATTTATAACCTTCATCCAACCCTAGATGCAGATAGGGGAAGATCCCTTCAAAACTTACCATTGTAAAACCATCCAAGCCATAGGAGTACATAGGAGATTTATTGATATTTATTACCATCCTAGTAGCAAAACCATATAAATCTAGGATATGTTTTAAATGATGAGCTTCCAACATATTGCAAAAACACAAGAGTAATACATTGTCAATGGAAAGGAGGTGGGTGAGTGATTCCGCTCCTCCTGTAATGCCCCATATTTTGACTAGGTCTGTTTGCGAGTTAGACCCCTCTCACCTTATTGCTTGTTATCTTTTTGACTCAGCTAGACAGAGTGAACTATATTTTTGGCATGATAGACATAATGATGTGTTGCTACAGTGTTAATAATGCTACTATATTCATGCGGTTATTAAGTTATGATTATCATGAGATTCTTTTATTTCATAATGACAGAGTATGTTTGATAATCGTCCTGGAGGAAATGTGATATATATATGATGTGGTAATTATGCTGTGATCGATTTAATGGTTTTATGTGATGAAATAAATGATGTTGGCCATATGGATCAGACAATAATAGAATGAAAAATATATGTTTTAGCGTTTTCATTGATGAAATGTAAAATATATGGTGTTGTACGTGGATGCCATCCTATGATGAGATTGATAGAACTATTATATTCCATACACACCTGTGATGTGATAAAATTGTGACGTGAAATAAAATAATGTTGCTGATGTGGATCAATTGATGATCAAACGGAAATGCTTGTTATAAAATGTGTATTCTGCGGAATACTAACCTACAGGACACGAGGGCTATGGGAAATCCGGGTACTTGATCTGATATATGGAGAAGAACTTATCCATGCAGTAAACCTTAGCAACCGAAATTGATGAAACGATGACATGGACCGATAATCTCGAGAACAACAGAGTATGATTTGATAAGGGCGTAGGCCCAGTATGTTGAGAGGGATGGATGTGTTTCCCACCCTATGTTCCTATGATACCCGAGATCATAGGAGGGCCATGCTGAGACATGCTCCCCAAGTATGTGTGATGACAATGGTCGAATGCCTGCTAGGAGAGGATAGGTCTGCTGTACAGCCGACACTATCGCTCTCAATTTCTATGTGGTCAGGTCGATGAGTCCGACATCCACTTTTGTACTAGCAGAGGAAGGATAGGGAGGATGTGGTAGTAGGTTAGGATGGGAGGAGATGATAGTTAGTACTGTTGAGGGTTGGGTATTCCTTGACCCAGAGTTAGTGGTAGTAGGTAGCTTTCCTTGCACCTGAATGATTGATCAAATGTAATCATAAAAATAACGAAAGGAAATCTTAAAGGTTAACTGATAAAATAACAGATGATGTTTTATTAATATTATGATGAATGTATACTTGTTCAGTTTTCATAAAGTATTATTAGTGTTAGTTAGCTGTTAGGCATAGGATATATATATGACATCTGTTTATAGTACATGTCTGTCTTGTGCATACGCTGGCCACGCATGCACATTATGCACATGCGCAATAATATTGGTTTACAACACACTTATCAAGATTTAACAATGTTATAAGTTATCCTAGATAACTCAATTAAGTATTTACTGAATGACTTAATTAGTAAAAGATTGTCAAGTTCTAATGTGTAAAAGAAGTAAATTAGTCCTTGCGTGTGAACATGGTAATGAACGATTAAAATAAGTGTCAATAATTGCAAGTACCCTTAAGTGAATGTGTCTCCAATATGAAGTATGAAAGTTAAACACTGATACTGGGAGAGTGTACTCTATCATTGTTGAATTATGATTAATTAAACCATTAAGTGTATTTCATCATTTATACCTAGAAGTACTATGTTGACACTTATCAAATTAACAAATAGATATTTTAATTATTATTCACGATTAATTTAATCACTATTATTATTAATCATTATTGTTATTAATGTTATTATTAAATTAATAATAATAGTGATAATAATCCTTTTCTAAAGCATAGTGGATTGAATAATAATAAATTTATTATTATAGATAATTCATTTAATTAATTAACGGAATCACTCCAAGTAAATTAAAAAGGATTGTTTAAATAAATTATGGACTAATTCCACTACCCGAGAGAAATTTGGGTGATTTAAATAATATATAATCCACCTTTATGCCTTAAAAAGGGGCATGCATTAATGATTTGTACTTTAAAAGGTGACAGCTAGGGCGGTGGAGTGATAAGGAAGTTTGACTTTATGAAGGAGGTGGATTCCTATAAAGAGGGGATTTAACAAAGTAGTAAGGGGGGATGAGGGGAGAACTGTGAGGATTTTTGTGAAAAAGGAGGAATGTCGAGGAGAGGGTTAACTTGATGCCGAGGAGGTGGTTAAATCGAAGCTTTGAGGAGGTGGGAAACTCAAATAAAAAGACTGAGGAGGGGGTTAACTTAGCAAATGATTACCATGGAAAGGTTGGATGGAAAGTTGTTGTCGGGATTATCGGTCTGTGGGCTCGGGGGCTAGGAAATCCGTTGATTTCCTAGGGTCAGCACGATAATAGCTGATCGGTAGGGTGGACACATCATTTTGGGTTACTAAGGTAACCTACAGAACCCACGTCAGGAATCTTCTTACCACACTGCAAATCTACAGGTCCAGGTATTTTACTGAGCTAGCTTGAATAAAAGGTATGTTCTTTCATTTTCAAGTTATGCATGTTAAAAGAACAGAGCTGTAATGAGGATTTAAGTTTATGTTTATTTAAATTGCAATGACATGTAAACATTTAGACAACAAAGACTTAGACGGTTGAAGTTTTCTAGAAAATATAAAAGAAAAACTTGGGTTTTACATGAAAATACAAATATAGAGACCCTGTGCCTAGGAGGGGCACTACACCTCCCACATGAATCCCTTGAAGGAATATGAGTCCTTCTGCCGCCAACAAAAAGATAAATGGGGACAATCTGAGTCCTTCTGCCACCAATGGATTTCCCTACTGAGGCCTTCTGCCACCAATAAAAAAAGACAGGGGGATAAAGGGAATACCTATCTAAGCCCTCTATAGGGCTTAAAAAAAGAAGAGGTAGATCATTTATCAGGATAGAAAAGGTAGCAGAGGTCACACATCCCATAATCCACTTAACCAAGGGAAGAGAGAAGCCCAAGTGAATCAACAAAATTCTTAAATACAACTAGGATACCCTATCATAGGCCTTTGTCACCTACCCAAATTATGAGAATATTATTTTATTTGCAAAATACTTTATGTTAATTTTTAATTACAAATTTTTGTAATTATGACCAAGTTTGGTCATGGATGAATGTAATTACTAATTATTGTTATTTAATAAATTAAAGCAAGAGATAAACACCTAAGGGAACTATTAAATGAGTTTTCATTGACCCACTAGGAGGAATGGAAGCTGTTAGAAGGTATGGGACAGATGGCAGCATTTTCACTTCACCACTAGTTGTTGGTTATGGGACAACTACCCATAAAAATGTGGCATTATCCCCCAGGTGGGTGGGAGTGAGGAGGCAGCTCATTAAATGACTAGTTAACCACTAAAAGGCCTAAACAGCCTACATAAGGCAATTCGAATTGAGCAGGTAGCTCTCTTACAATATTTTCGGCAAAAATATTCCTCAAGTGCATCAAATGATCACTGAGAGATTTGAATAGGGAGGCTATGTGTGAGTGAAACTGTAATTCTACAAATTATTCTGAGAAGGAAAACCAGAGGTGCTGGTGTAGGTCCCTTTGACTGCTAAGTCTTTAAGACTGGGTAAACTATTGCTGTTGCAAGTTGAGGAACCGAGCTTCTAAGTTTCTTCCTCTTGGTGGTTCAATGAACAGGCTCGGGGGTCCTAAGGAAAGTAACTTGGCTTTTTTCAGGAATTGGTTGGGTGGAACATGTTCCTTGGGTTGTTTGTTTCTCGTACAGATAACTAGGTTTCACTGTTCTTACTTTGTTTATAGTTTAATATTTCTGCTTAGTAGAATTATTAAAATCTGTCATGTAAAAGAAGTTATTTTATTTTATGATCTAAGTATGATTCTGAATAAAATATCTTAGTGAAATAATTGAATTGATAACCATCTCTATATTTTTCCCCATATTTTTCTCTACATAGTACTCTAGTATAGAGAAGCAAATTAAGAAAGAGAAGTGATAGGAAGAATTCCATTGATTGGAATAATGATTACAATAGTGATTCTTGTTAAGATTTTGTCCTATAATTAAACACGGTAAACATTACAATATAACATCAACAGTAGTATAGAATTCATCTAATTATTACATGAAAGAAAAACACAGCATGTTTCTGCACAATGCTATATATTTCTCTTAACTCTATTTATTTCAGATAGTAAACAAATGCAATCAATATTAAACATTTCATGTTTTTCAAAGTAATTGTATTTCCAAGAATTATAGCAGCTGCAAGAATTAATACCAGTATATATTTCTTGAAATTATATATATTTTATTTCTTCACTAACAATAGATTTTGATTTCAATTATTGAATATCTACATAGTTGTATCAAACCCTAACATACTACAGACCCTAGTTTTGTTTACACAATTCATAATTTTTCTTCTCAATCCTTTCATGAAACAAAATCAAACACTGTAGTATAGAAAACCAAAAACACTTGACAGCCAAAACTATTCTCATCATATTTTCCAAAACCTAACTAATATTCGAGACTACTATAGACAGTATTCACCACTTAGCAGAAAGCACAATTCTGTGCTAATGACTATTGATAGCTTATAACCCTAGTAAGAACCCTTATACACTATCAAAACCATTTGATGCAATACAAAAACTTAGTACTAGCCAGATAGAAATCAGAAGCTACAAGTAAGGTTTATTTCGTAAAACAAAATAGAACATTGTGGTAGCCATTACAAAAACATATAACAGTCAAACTATCTCATCAACCATCATGGCTTGACATACTTTAACAACTCTACAGTCGACCATCATGGCTCGGCATACTTTAACAACTATTACATAGTTTTCTTACCCATCATTTTAAAAACATAACTGTCCATTGCAAAGAAAACAAGCCATTGTTTACAAGTCCAAAAGAACCCTCGGTTCTTGATTTTCTATTAAAGTATATAACAGATAATTACATTACGGCCTTACAAGGTTCCCAACAGTACATAGAGTTACCCTCATCATCTTTAAATATTAAGCCGAGACCATGGAACAACCAAACTACATAGGGTTTTACCTTGGACTTTAACAACACAAAAACATGAACCAAGTTCTAATCAACAACACAGCCTAGCATTAAATAGCCAAGTGGCAACTTAAAATACTTAGAGGTTACCCTCTGTACAGTTTGAATCAAAACAAGACAAACGTAAAACTTCGCATTCGGCCATCACTAAAAGAAGTCGAATGTTTCCAACTCTCGGCACATAGAAAACACCATCAAAGGCACCTACGAGGTTTTCAAGAACCACCAGAGCTTACCAGGAAGCTATAGCAACATTCCTTTCTCCAATATTTCACTCAGCAAACTCATACGAAATAGGTACCTGCCAAACACATGGTGAAAGGTTAAACAAGAGATTGCAAGAATCAAACAAGCAACGCAGTATTAGTTCGTTGTCGCAAAACACTTACCTCTAAAACAAAATGATACTTCAGAGCATCGACTAATTACACCAGCAAACGACGAAGCATATTGATATGTGAACAACAATCCTAAGTTAACACAAAAGACCATCTCATCCACAAGAGAATTGAACCGAGTCCAAAATTACATTCAATACTCTGGCTGGAGAAACCCGATCACTACAATGGTATATTGTGGGTTAAGTACATAGAACTTAAGCCTACAACTAAAAAAAAAAATACCTCCCACAGGTCACAAGATCGAAATCTCTGAGAGAAACTCTTCCAACACTACATTTTAGCAGCCTGTCGGCCTCAACTCTAATGTAACAATGAAGACCGGGAAACTCGCTACCAATACATACAACAAGGTTTAGGGTTTCATCTTCAACGGTCAAGATTTGGTGAGATCGACGAACAAGGAGATGCCAACAATGCTACGTTGAAATCCGAGAAAACATTGCATTGATATCCCATTGATTGCAACAACCACGATGTTTCCAACACTTGTTATACCTCTATGTTTCACAGTGTCGCATCCCCATCACAAAGCAAGTTGACGACACTTTCCCTACTGTTGTAAACCATCCAGAAGAGACAGATGATGAGTCAACCTTGAAGGTGAATCCACCCTGGCAAGTTTTTGACCCACCTTAGGCTTTACTCACATACACTACCGCGCATTGCCAGCTTGACAAAACGCGGTACTAGACACTACCGCGTTCTGCTATTTTCCCAAAGCGCGGCAGTGCCGCGTTCTGCAGTCTTTGCAAAACGCGGTACTCTTTTAATAGCTTTTTTCCCTTGGCTTGTGGGATTTTGGATTTTCGAAGATAATGGAAGATTGGGGTCCTTGATTCGATCTCAACTCATCTCCTTCGATTAGAAACCCTGATCCACTTATCTCTCCTTAGATCCACCCATCTCTCTTGTTGGTTAACCTCACCATTCACTATAAAAGAGAGGCATGCCATTGGAAAAGAGGGGGACTCTTGAGAGCACCAAACTTATTGTCTTACAGCATTGTGGAGATAGCTAGAGGAGAAGACACTTGGAGTTGGAAGATTGGCTTGGACATCAAGCACCTTTTGTAAGTATTCTTCAAGTTGTAATGGAATAACTTGTCTTGTTTTCCCAAATCATATGTGTTAATTTTGTTTTAATGATATGATTTGTATCTTTCATAGATTTAGATCCTAACTCATGTTTCAGGTTGCTAGAGAATAGTGCATTCTTGTGTCTTGGTTCCATTTTAACAGGTTCACTTGTGAGGGCTTGGAGCTTGGAGCAAATACCAAAACAAGCGTTTGGGTAGAAGGTCAGTTAAACTCCTTCTATTCTCTTTAGCATTTTAATCCTGAGATGTTTGTTAGATCTAGGGATTCAAGGTAGCATTTGTTTTGACTTGTTTCTTGCTTTAGAGTTAGTTTAAAGTCTACTTTAAAGTTAAGAGAGTTTTGGCTTATCCGTAGGACAAAATTCTACATAACAAACTCCAGGATGGTACCTCGTAGGACCCCTTCATCATCATACAAACAAACTGTCAGCACTTCATCAAGAACATCATAATAGTACAAACAATGTACATCATGTAATGATATTCAGAACTTAAGCAAATATGTAAACTATACTCTTGCATAATAATAAAAATATCTTTTGTTAAGGAGATTAACATCCGCTTAAATATAAAATAGCAAATACAATTATATCATATTTATTGGATAAGTATGGCATGTCATCGTTACTAATTACCTTAGTTAAGAAATCTAATTAATTTATATGTTCCGCATTAATGACTTTGATAATTATTGCTATTATAAAAAATTTTAAATTTTGGAATTTTTCGGGATGTTTAAGCCTTTGACAGGTCGAGCTTAATCACAATGGCTGGACAATGAGAAATTTTAATGGAGTGAAGGCCCTCCTGAGTAGAGCCTATAGCTTCATGAATCAACCTCCCTTCTAAAGAACTAAACTATTCTAGAGAGATGAATCTAGACAGAAGGGGCTTGTCATTTTTTAGATGATAAATTATCAGTTTGCTATATGATATATCAAAATATTGAATATGTTTTTGTGTTTGGTATATCAATCTAGGCATAGTTTTTGCATACCATTTTGATTATGATACTACTGATTATAAAATTTTCTGTACATAGAACAAGGAGATGCGCATGCTTGTGGGAGTTTTGGACCATTCGATTGGAAGTTGCACGTCGACGAAAGTCTTGATGTGGGCACCAAGCAAGGGTGCGCCCACCTTGGGGTCGAACCTAGCCACAAGGCATGCTATAAAAGCACGAAGGAAAAACGATGGAAAGGATTAAAGAAAGAAAGAAATAAAGTGACAAAATGCCAAAGGTTGACATGCGAGCTAGGGAGGCAATCCTAGCTTGGTCATCAGGTGCAGTCGCTATGGGTTGACTCATAAAACACAGTAGGGTTGTAGATGAGTGCCGACTGGGCAAGTCAATACTTGTGACAAGTTATCCCGTGAGGCAGTTGACAGTAGCTACAAGGGTTGGTGGTCATCGATAGTCTAACAAGTTGGACGCCCGCGTAAAGGTCAAATCAACTATTTGTATTTTTGTAAAGTGTTGTGTTACGCTGGTTGAGTGCACACCCAGAGCTTTGTCGGTTTGTGGCAACTACACTCATTATAAAATTTTACATATACAAAATCTTAAGGGGGTTTGCCGGTTTGGCAACCCCAACTTAATACTTGTGTTGTGTTTACTTGTTATGTTGTGTATGGTATATTTTGGTCAAGTGTGGGTAAACAAGCTAATAAGTAAAAGTGTTAAACGAACAAGTGTTAAGGTAAAAGGTTTCCGTAGGTTAGGCATAGTCTGTGGGTGAACACTTGAGCTGGCACACCCTCAAGCTATTCCCAGGCAGTGCTGCACACTGCATTTAGCGAGCTAGTAAGGCAAATTGACTGTGGCTATGACATTAGGGTCAAAGAGGGTAAAAGGAAAGGAGAATAGAGTAAAACAAGCCTGTGTAACTCCACAATGCATTTTACACAGATCTTAGACTCTTATCACCCTTCATTATCCAACTTAGAATCAATCAGCTTTGCACTAAGAGTGGGGACTTATTAAACCTACCGTTGCAGCAGAAGTTTCATAAAATATACGTGAAACAAACCTTATCATAGGGTTCCTGCAGATACTGGGAACATAAACTGACTGTAAATGCAATATCTGGTATATTATGAGTAGATTGAAATAATACCCACTAAAGTGTGATAGATAGTAGCATCAAATGAAGGAAACGGTCAATTTGCCTGAAAATTTCTCATGGTAGCAAGAGGGGTGCGAACCGGCTTACAATCCTCCATCATGAAGTGTTGTAGAAAATCCAGAACATTTTGAGGTTGAGAGAGAGAGAGACCCTGGAGGTAGACTTACTAATCTGAATTCCTATAAAGTAGTGAAGCTGACCAATATCAGTGGATTCAAAAGACTCTTGAAGTCTTAGCTTTCACTCTTTAATCTAGGAGATAGAGCTTCCAGTTAGAATTAGATCATCCACATAGAGCACAAATATAAGTATTTGCTTATCCTGATTACAAATGTAGAGATTAGGATAACTATCGTGATGATAAAATCCACAGATGATAAAAAAATTATGGATCTTCTCATACCAATAGTGAGGTGCCTACTTTAGTCCATATAAATATTTCTTAGGTTGACAAACCGGTGGTGCTTCATTGAAGTGAAATACCTTCTTTTTGTGATAGAACTTTTGCAACAAGCATGACCTTATGTGTGTAAATTTGTCCATCAACACCATATTTGGTCTTATAGACCCACTTACAAACAACAAGATTCTGACCCTTAGGAAAAGGAATTGATTACCATGTTCGATTTTGTCTCAAAGCCTCATACTTGGAAACCATAGTTGCTTCCCATTCAGGGGATTTTTGGTTTGATTATAATTTATAAGTAAATAGGTCTTTACCGGTGCCAACCTTGATGTGAAGAGCCTGTGTAGTAGGTAAATTCCAATGAGGACCAAGGTAATCTTTAGGAATGAAACTGGCATAGTACTACAGAATAGAGAAAGCCCATTTAGGCATAAGCCTTGTCCTTTCTGTAGTAGATGGAGGAATATATTCAACATTATTGAGTTGCACAGCTGCAGGAGCATCAGGAGGTGCAATCATTATAGAAGAAGAGACTTCAGGTGAGAGTTAGTAAGGGTTTAACCATTAATGTCATATGACTTATCACTGTAGAAAGAAAGTGTGCTTGAGGAAACACTTGTAGGAGGAGAATCATCATCAGAGTGTGGAGGAGAGAAATCCACTGAAACTGTTTGCAAAACATTTGTAGAAAGCATTGGGAAGGAAGGAATAAGTCCGAATGAAGCAAGCACTTCTTTTATGCATCCTTGCCCTGTGTCATTCTATCCTCTTCCCTCTCTAATTGGTCCCATACATAGTAGCTCTTTCATACCTATAATAATATCTCTATTTATATATGGTATTATCAAAAGATTATTAGATCCCATACCATGCTAAAGCATAATTAGTATTTCATACATAATAGTAGCAATGTCGAAGATTTTACCTTTTCATAAAGGCCAACCATTATATAAGGGAGTTGATCAAGACCAATTATTGCTTGGGAGCTGGGTTTACCAATGGAAAGATGATTCGGTACTCTGGCACCTGCAGTGACCTTAGTGTTTATCCAAACTTCCTTTCTTGATAGTTTTTCTAGGAGAATTTCACTTTATTTTATAGTTTGAGTGGAATAAGAAACCTTGCTAGAATCCCCCTAGAATGTGACTAGGGTTTCTGGAGGCAGGATATAATTTCTCTTTCCTTGTTAGCTTCCACATCCAAACCAAATTCCGTGACCCTAGTCTCATTCTAATGAACAAGTAGCTCATCCCTTGAACTGAATACAAAGTTCATAATTTCTTCCTGCCCCTCCTATAAGTAGTCCACTACTTCTTCCTTCTCTATCATCATATTCTTGATCTACTGTACATCAAATAAATACCATATTCTAAACAATATTTTTGTGCATGGTATAAAATCCATTTATGCTACAAATTTGCAAGTAGCGTAAGCTGAATCATGGGAATGTTTGGTTCAATTTGTTTAAAAGCTATCTCTTTTTAAAGCAAATGCTTATTGTCTATTTCTTTTGCAGGCCATAGAAATAAAATAGCTAATGGGTTGATAATTAGATTACTGATTAATGTATGCTAGATGAATTAATTGTCTTATAGTTGAAATTAATTCTTGCCACTCTGCTGTTGAAGTTGAGAACCTTTAGTTAAATGCTAGCTCTCTCTTTCAATTAGCTTGCTCATTTTGAAGCAAATACTCATTGAATGTGGCTTTTGCAGGATAGAGCAGGAATAGATTATGAGTCATCATATGGGAAGGTCCATCCAAATGATACAATATTGAAGCTTCAAAGAACAACACCATATTACCGAAAAAATCATGCTCATGTATGTAGTTTCTATGCTCGTGGTGAATGTACACGTGGTGCTGAATGTCCATACCGGCATGAGATGCCCATAATAGGGGATCTTTCTCAACATAATATAAAAGATCGATTTTATGGGTATTATGATCTAAATATTCTTGATTCAGATGATCCTTTTGCAAGTTGAAGTTATCTTATGATATTTTTGAGGTGCAATACATACTCATTTTTCCAAGTCTCCCTTAACTATCGATAACTTCTTGCTTGTATCTAATATTTTTTATGTTTCATCTTTATGAGCAGAGTAAATGATCCAGTTGCAACAAGGCTCTTGAATAAATCTGGTGAGATGCCATCCCTTATTCCTCCTGAAGATGAGGGTATAAAAAATCTATATGTGGGTGGGCTTGATTCAAGGGTTACTAAAGCTTATATGAAGGACAACTTCTATGCATATGGTGAAATGGAGTCCATAAGACTTGTCTTTCATAGAGCATGTGCATTTGTTACATATACAACCAGAGAAGGGGCTGAGAAAGTAGTATAGAATTTGTCCAACAAGCTAGTTATAAAAGGTTTGAGATTAAAGTTGTTGTGGGGAAAGCCACGAGCTCCTAAACCAAAAGTTGAGCATCAAGGAGATGAAGATACCAAAACTATTAGTGGTATGCTTCCAAGAGTTGTTATTTCTCAGCATCAATGCCAACAACAACCACATAATAGTCAAGATCAACCTTCTCTAAATTATTTCAATATTCCTCCTCCACCCTTACTATCAGAAAGGACCTACTACCCATCCATGGATCCTCAGAGAATGGGTGTTGTTTCCCCAACATAAGAGCCTAGCAACAGTAAATAGGGCACAACAAATGAAGTCCAGGAAGGTCAAAATTCCCAACAGGCTCCATATGGGCCCTCGGATGGTTCCTATTATGGAAAAAACAGTCTCAAGAAGGTCAATATCATCACTATTATAGGCCTCCTTATAGAACCCCACCACCATATCAACAATATACACCATATCAATCAGCTCCACCACCCCCACTTCCTCCTCCACCATATTATCATCCACATTATTAAACTGCACTAATATTTGTTTCCTTACTTTAATGTATATGGTTTATTAAATAGAGCTACAGACCTTATCCATGCAGGCGTTGACTGATAGGTGTATTCAATAGAGAGGGTTGAGACAACCATCTGTACTTAGCTCAAGTTTTACCCAACTCCTCGATATATACATGTGACTTCAATGAAAACAAGTTATTGTTATATGCCTCTATGTACACTTTCCTAACATGTCAAGATCATTTGTACTGATAGTTATATTCAACTTGTATTGTTGTGGACTAAAATATGGGACCTTCTTTTGTTCATAGTCTGGGTTTGATGAAAATTGATGTTTTAGACAAATATATCGGAAAATTTTTTCTAACTTGTTGGCCACATTGTTTTGAGTCCTGTTCTTAAACACAATTATGAAGTTGAATTGCTATAGGTACACGACCCATTTCATGTTTTGAATATGTTGCAACTTAAACTATGCTTGAAGTTATTATAATGGTTTGTGGCTTGGTGTGCCTTGAAGTATCCCCTTAGTACCTTACCCAACATATATTGTGGCCATTCCTTCACTTCTTACATAATGTGTACAATTTCTTATATAGGTTAGATACTTGACCATTGCATCAGAGAATATCTTGAAAAAGAAATGCAACTGATCTGTCGTATTGAGTGAGCATAACCTCCATGGAATATCTTGATGTCTTTGTCTATAGATTGAAGATTAGTATAAGATCTGGCTGCAGTGGCATTAGAGCAACTCTAGATTAGTATAAGATCTGGCTACAGTGGCATTAAAGCATTAGAGTAAACTCCAGGTTTCCATTCTTGCTCTGCCAAAATGCATATAAAATGTCCTGCATTAGAAGTGGGAATTCAGAATTTATAGTTAGTGAAGAACACAAAAGGAAGAGGAACTCGAGTTATTAGAGGGTTCTACTTTGAATATGGTCTTTGTTCTAAAGGTGTTGAAATATGCAAACTCCTGTATTCCACAGGTAGTTGTGACAACTGCACTATTGGCTCTTTTACTCCCACCATCTTTTACCTGGTTCACGAACACCTGGTCCTTTTTTTAATCTGTGAAGAAATTGATTTGTGTTTGTTGCATGTGGATATAAGTATTCTTTATCTATTTTAACTACAGATTCTCTCAACTGTTTTATGGTTTCCATGTGAGCCAGGTAATTGGGATGAATTTCCAACTTGATTTTAGCCTATATAATAAATTATTTTCTTGTTCATCTGTCTTTAGATACTTATTTATCAATGCAGTTTGGAGTTCACATCTTGCTTCCATGGATGCTTATTGAAGTAAATAAAATGAGCAAGATATTAATTGCACTGATAGTAGCGAGGTACTCTACAGCCCAGTATGGGAGAGATGTTGTAAGGTGTAATGTTGTGTACCATTATGTAACATATAAAAAAAAAATGCAAAAGATGTTGGCTTAAAAAAAAAAATTAAATTATAATGATTTCATATTAAATCTCGATATATAAAGCACCTCAAATATCTTGATTTGTAAATTTTTTCTTAATGTGTACAAGAATTAAGCTAAAAAAAAATTACATGTCAAGAAATGGGATCCTTCTTGGTGCTTGATAGATCCAGGTTTAAGATGGATCTATGCTGGTGCTTAATGTAGCTTCTTGTTCACTAATCAAGCTGGTATTGCTAGTTATTACTTAACTACTGGACTGCCAATGTGTTCTCTCAAAATGCTACATATGCAATACCAAAATGTAACACCCATTTAAACATTAACGGTAGTAAGGTCACAACCCTGACCCCAGACTAAATTGGATAACTTGTTAAAAGAGGAATTCAAGTCACTGAGCATTTTGATATTTTTCAGTGACATGGCTATTCCACCATATACGTGTTTGGAGGACAAATGCATGTCCTCGAGGTTTTGATGCATACCCAATGAAACTGGTATTGAACCTTCAAGTCTGATGCAAGAAAGATATAGGTATTCTAGTGCTTTACAGTTGCCAACTGCTCTTGGAATGCATTCTGTGAAATGATTGGCTAATATATCTATATGTTGAACCTTAGTCATCTTGTTTACTTCCAAAGGCATAGGGCCCTGTATTAAATTGGTCGAAAGATTGAAATACAAAGCTAAATTTGCAGGACCTGCAATTAGAAATTAAAACTAAACTAGAAAATACAAAAAAGTAAAAACAAAGCAGGCTTCCCAATATGAAAGTTTGTTAGATAATGGTCAGCAAATAATGTTGAAGGATAGACTAAGGATAGAAATGGTACCATGCATTGACCTTGCGGGCAAGGTGAGAAAAAATATATTTTGGTTTGATAAGGTTCATATACCTTAAGAAATGACTTGGGGGAAGTATAACTAAGATTATTAATTCTTTGGAGTTAAATGGGTTAAGTTATGAAAGAAGATAGAAGAGTATTACTTTCATACAGTATGATTATACTTTATTGTTTATGTAGATGTGCATTGAATGGTTGAGAGTAAATTTTGAGCTCTCTTTATCCCAGGGTTCTTTTTTTTGTTTTAATTGATGGTGAATTGAACAATGCTAGGAAAGCAGTTAAACTTAATTGCAGTCATGTGCATGCTATCGACTAAACAATTGTGGACACTATGATAGGAAATTCCATTGTTATAAGGCTATAAATAAGTACACACCAATACGACCACATGTAATAGGAAATGAATGCTTGCATAAATGACATGCCATAATTTGTGTTGTCTCGTTCTTAGCAGTAGATGTGGTTGTACATTGGCATTTTTTACTCCATTGAGAGTAGGTTGTATTGTCTGGCTTGGGGCACAATTGTACATGTTATAGTTGTAATGGAATTTGTATCTCTCCACAGGTGTAAAACTGTCTTATGCTCCAAAGGAGTTATCATGATTGTTGAAGGTATTGAAGCTTATCTATTGTTGATTGATATTTATATCAGTAAAGGATGTCTTACTCTCAAAACTATGAGCCATTTTTTTGCCAATAACTAGTCTTAAAGCCTAACAAGGCTGCTGCAAATAATTAATCTTAAACCTTAATAAGGTTGTTCACCTTATGTGAAGAGCATAATGTTAATTTTTGAGCATCAATTCAATATGATCTAGGATCTTATCTAAGAGAATAACATGTACAGCATATCAATCACAAGAAGCAATCACAAAAGACAATAGACACATAGAGTTTCCTTGGGGAAAACCATAAAGGTGAAAAACCCCAATAACTTCCTCAGAGATATATAGAGCAATGATACAAAGCCCAAGCATAAGAGATAGTATCCTAGCAGCAGCTTCTCCTCCTCCACTAGTGCGCCACTCTCCAATGAGTGTATATGTAAGAAAGTGAATGATCAAATAGAGTGCCTCTTGCACTCTATTTATACATGACTTGCCTTGCTTAATAACCTTACTAGGTCAATCAGCCTCAACTTAATCACATAACATAATGCTAATAGGGCCGACCCCCAATAGGGTGGTCTAATAACCCTTTAACCCACATGACTTAAATAGGGCTGACTCCATCAAGGTGGTCTAATAACCCATCAAGTATAAGTTACGACACTTACAATATAAATGACGACACTTCCGTATAGAGGAATAATAACATCTCTATAGGAATACAATATAAATATGTGAAATACATTCCGAAGTTACAAAAACATCAACACTCCCTCTTAACTAGGAAGGTATTTCTCGACACAGATCTGTTAGCACAAGTCTTCTTCTTTGGATCATCATCACTCTATCATCGTCATCGAATCCTCATCATCATCACTATTGCTGCTATCCCAATCAATGTCAAATCTACTCGTCATAGGAAGTTCTATAGAGCCAACCCTTTTTCATGCTATATGTAGGCCCACCACCTGCAGGTCTTCATCATCTAGAGAGCCAACCCTTTTTCATGTTGGATGTATGAAAATCTATAGAGCTAGCCCTTTTTCATGCTGGATGTATAAACATCTACAGAGCCAGCCCTTTTTCATGCCGGATGTATCACATCTACAAAGCCAGCCCTTTTTCATGCTGGATGTGTCACATATATAGAGCCAGTCCTTTTTCATGCTGGATGTAGGCCTAGCCTGCATGTAGGTCTTCATCATATCTGTGAGCAATCCATCAAGTAAGTACACCTCAGGACTGATTACACTGCCTCTGCAAAACCTGCAAGATCTCCCAGGACTGATTACACTGCCTCTACAAAACCTGCAAGATCTCCTAGGACTGATTACACTGCCTCTGCAAAACCTGCAAGAGCATCTCAATACCAATTATATGCCTCTGCAAAACTTGTGTAGCATACTTTCACCTCATCGTCTTTAGATCACCTCATATTCCACAGAGCACAACCCAGATGCACATCACACAACACTTACATTCACCGGCATGAGAAGACATACTTCAACCATCCATGAAAGGATCAACACTTATATCTACGCCATGGGAAGACACACTTCAACCATGTGAGAATGGAATTGCACTTATATCCATAGCCATGGGAAGACACACTTCAACCATGCTAGGAATGACACAGCACTTATATCACAGCCATGGGAAGACACACTTCAACCATGCTCGAATGGAACCACACTTATATCACAGCCATGGGAAGACACACTTCAACCATGCTCGAATGGAATATCTCTTACATCAACGACCATGGGAAGAAACACTTCAACCATGTTGCAATGGCCCCAACCCTTATATCTCTGCCATGGGAAGACACACTTCAACCATGCTAGAATGGCTCATGTGCATCTATGTCTTTGAACTCATCACTTCCCCTTGGAAGGAATATTGATCTGAAGTACACCAAGTCTCTCCCTGAAGTACTCAAACTTCACCCTGGCCAGCGGCTTGGTCAACACATCGGCTATATGCTCGTCCATCGCAACATACAGGAGATTCGGTACTCCTCTCTGCACCATATCCCTAATATAGTGATATTTGATCTCAATGTGTTTTGACCTGTCATGGAACATCAGGTTCTTAGACAGCTTTACACAACTATGGTTGTCACAAAATATACTAGTAGCACCCAACGGAAGATCACATAACTCAGACAATAGCTTCCTCATCCATACTTTTTCACAACTAGTTGAACAAGTTGCAACATACTCTACTTCGGCTGTACTCAGTGCTACGCAGGACTGCTTCTTGCTAAACCAAGAGATCATACTTGATCCCATACTGAAGCAACACCTAGAAGTTCTTTTCCTATTTGCAGCACTACCTTCCCAATCTGAATCAACATAACCCTCCAGGTTAACCTTTTGATTCACATCATACTTGAGCCCATAGTAAATTGTACCCTTCAGGTACCTCATAATATGCTTTACAACAACGAGGTGAACACCTATGGGATCTGTTAGGAACTGGCTCAATGTGTTCACTGCAAAGCAAATATCTGGTCTCGTGTTTTTCAAGTACATCAAGGACCCAATCATCTGACAATACACCATGACATCAACTAGCTCAGATGAAGCATCACACATAAGCTTCAGGTGCGATGTCATAGGTGTGGCCATGTACTCACAGTCCATCATCCCGAACCTCTTCAAAATCTCTTCTGCATACTTCCCTTATCCAAGGAAGATTCCATCTGTGCTCTGCCACACCTCCATACCTAGAAAGTAGTGCATCATACCCAAGTCCAACATCTTGAACTCGACAACAAGCTTCCTCTTCGTATCCACAATCAATCTATACTCACTTGTAACAAACAGGTCATCCACATACAGAAGTAATATCACTGGATTTCCTTCCTCAACCTTGTAGTAAAGGTTGGAGTCCACTTTACTTTTAGTAAATCCCAAACTAGATAGGAAGCCATCTATCCTGTTGTACCAGGTCTTGGGTGCCTGTTTCAAACCATACAGGACTTTCTTTAGTTTGCACACATGAGTCCCTCTATCATGTGTCTCAAACCCGAGTGGCTGCTCCACATACAGTTTCCTCTTTGACTACACCATTCAAGAAAGTTGTCTTTACATCCATCTGGTGTATCTTCCACTTCATCAGTGAAGCCAGAGAAAGTACTGATCTGATGGAAGTGTATCTGGCTATAGGAGCAAAAGTCTCTTCATAGTCTATTCTCTCTTTCTAGGAGAAGGAACGAGCTACAAATCTCACTTTGTATTTCTCTATGCTACCAACTGCAGCATGCTTGATCTTATAGATCCACTTGGAAGTCACAGCAGGCTTCCCTTTAGGTCTTGGGACTACATCCCAAACATCATTCTTCATGATCGACTGGTACTCTTTGATCATTACTTCATCCCGGATCTTGGGAACTTCATATTCTTCAATAGATAGATTTGTTGCTGGAGTAAATGTTGTATTCCTTCTTTTATAGGTGATGGTATACGATCTTTCCTACAAGACAAGTTAAATTGCATGATTAGAAACATCTCATAGTTTTCAAAACAAATTCTTACACAAAGAAATATGTCATACAGTCATGCAATTAATTTAGCCAATGCTTCAATACAACATTTATCCATATCCTGTAACTTTTTAAATGCCTTCCAATCTCTACCAGAACATTGTTAAGAGTGTGCACAACTCCCAATATGTCAGCAAAGAGGTTTCATTCTAGATAAGTAGCAATGGAATGTTGTACAGTGCCATAGGCCACTTACCTATTACATGCATATTAGTGGAATATTGTTCATTAATGCAATTATTCTAATATGCATGATACACAACCTAAGTCTAGGAACATAAGTATATACATTATTGAACAATATTATTTAAACAATCAAATATACAATCTGAAATGACAATTCAAATACTTATCTTTGTTTGTTTGTTGGGTGGACTCCCTCTCAATCTTTGCTTCCTTGCAGGAACTATTGGAGTGTGCTCCCTCTTGATCTTTGCTTCCTAGATTACCTATCCTTGAACTTATATCTATCTTTGATCACTATGCATGCTCACTAGTATCATCATTGTGTTATCCTCGAGATCTCATACATAATCATACAATCATTAGTATAATCTTAATACTATCAAAACACAATAATCTTAAACATGTATAGTCATGATAATTTTAAACACAGATAATAAGCATTACCATTCAAAGCTACAGGGAAGACTTCTCTTACTCATGCATATTCATATTTGACCATAGAACTCTTCTGGTTAGTCATATCATCAATCAAGGTAAGAGACATAATATGCATAAACCCTATATTACTCAAACTTGTAACTTCATGAGTAATCATTATCGATCATACAAAAGTATAAGATCCTCACATAGGGTAGGATTCTAACTTGATATAGGGAAAACATACCTGGTCATCATATTTGCTAGTTATGTCTAGCAATGTTTTTCTTGTTCTCTTCAATGACCTGCATAACTCATAAGTTAACCATTGTAGAACCAAATTATACATACCTCTATGTGATCCATGACTATGGATGAGTCTTTGTCTTCATGTCACTATGGTCTTGATATAGGACTTGATTTGTACCTTCATGTTAGCAGATAACATTCTCCTCATACAACACCAAAGTGCATTAGTACAATCATAATACAATCATAAGTGTCATAACCCTAATCAATGAATGTCTTCTATCATGCATTCATACTTTTACTAGGGTGATAAGACAAGTCTAAAATTAAACAAGATTGTTACTAAACTCAATAACATGAAGACAATCATATTATAAACTTAATCATGAACATATTTCAAAACATACCTGTGAGATTGCTTGTAGTAGTTGTTGTTGTTGTTACTTTTGTTCTTATGACAATTTGAGGAAAAGTGTCCTCTCCTTGGTATGTGCTGTGAGAGCTTGATCTTCATTTCCCATCTTTTCTTCTCGAGCTATAATCCGAGCTTCTTCCTGTGAGCATTCTTCTCACAACCTGCTGAAAGAGATAAGTTTCTTCCTAGCACAAATTCCTTGGATGAAGGAATCCCATGACCTAGGAAGGCCATTAAGAGTGGTCATTACCACTTCTCCATTCTCTACAGCTTCAAGTTGTTCTTTTATCTGGGAGACCCTTGAGGAGTAAGACTGCATGGCCTCTGCATTCTGGATCTGGATGTTCTTTAGTTTATTATTCCTCAATGTCATCTTCAGATTTATGTTCTTCCCTTCAAATAGCATGGTTAAGGAATCAAACATCTCCTTAGGTGTCCTTAGGGAAGATACATGGGGTATGAGATAGTCCTTAATAGAATCAGTAATGATTTTCTTGGCTTTGACCAAGTTCTTCTTGTGAGAATCCTTAGTCTCATCTCCCTCTGTAACTGGAACCTCTTCACTTGTGTAAGTGTCCATCTCATTCGCTTCTAGGATTAACCCAATCTTATACTTCCATGCTCGGAAGTTATCAACCCCTTCAAGACTATCCTCAAGCTTGGTGTGGTGAGACATATTAAGAGTACTTCAAATGCAAATAGAAAAGATTTAGGTCTTACCAGTTGATTTGCAGAAAATTGGATCTCGAGCTAGATTAGGGTTTGTCATAGAAACCCTAAAAATTCAAACTTTGAATTTTGAACTTCTGAAAGGATAGAAAGATGCATATTGATGAGCTGATCAAGCTGGTATACTCAGAATTTGAAAAATGCAAAGTTTCACCCCTCAAATTTGCTTTTCAGACTTCTGGATTCATTAGGGAGGACCGTGAATTAGGGTTTGATTTTCCCGGAGCTTCACCAATCCAAAAAGTTTGATCTTGGTCTCTAAAGTTTAATTTTTCAGAGGAGCTTCCAGCCATGGTATCAGATTTCAGAAATTCCAACTTTTGCAGAAACCCTAATTTTCGGCTTCACTCGAGAGGACCCCAAACTAGGGTTTTATTTTCCCGGAGCTTCACCCAACCAAAAATTTCGATCCAAAGCTATAAACTTCGATTTTTACAAGGAGCTTCCATCCATGGTCTCAGATTTCAGAAATTCCAACTTTTGCAGAAACCCTGATTTCCGGCATCACTAGACAGGGCCCCAAACTAGCGTTTGATTTTCATAGAGCTTCACCCAACCAAAAAGTTCGATCCAAAGCTCGAAACTTCAATTTTTCCAAGGAGCTTCCAGCCATGGTCTCAGATTTCAGAAATTCCAACTTTTGTAGAAACCCTAATTTTTAGGTCAAAATCTGAAAATGGTCAGAATTGAATTCTGTTTCGACAGAAAGATGCACCTTGCTGAGGAGAGTCCATCTAGCCTCCTGCCTTTCAAGATACGTCGAGAGAAACCCAAAAAATAAGAATCCCTAACTTTCGCAACTACACAGTGTCTTCTTCTTAGGTTAGCTTTGATACCATGTTAATTTTTTAGCATCAATTCAATATGATCTAGGATCTTATCTTAGAGAATAACATGTACAATATATCAATCACAATAAGCAATCACAAGAGACAATAGACACACAGAGTTTCCTTGGGGAAAACCATAAAGATGAAAAACCCCAATAACTTCCTGAGAGATAGATAGAGCAATGATACAAAACCCAAGCATAAGAGATAGTCTCCTAGTAGCCGCTTCTCCTCCTCCACTAGTGCGCCACTCCCGAATGAGTGTATATGTGAGAAAGTGAATGATCAAATAGAGTGCCTCCCGCACTCTATTTATACATGACTTGACTTGCTTAATAACCTTACTAGGTCGGCCTCAACTTAATCACATGACATAATGCTGACAGGGCCGACCCCCAATAGGGTGGTATAATAACCCTTTAACCCACATGACTTATATAGGGCCGACCCCATCAAGGTGGTCTAATAACCCATCTAGTATAAGTTACGACACTTACAATATAAATGAGCAAACTTCCGTATAGAATAATAATAACATATCTATAGGAATACAATATACTTATGTGAAATACATTCCGAAGTTACAAATACATCAACACATAATGTGAGTTTGAGAATACTGCAGAAACTTTTGTCATGTACAAGAGAAACACCTAGTAAGGCTTTTGTCATGTACAAGGGAAGCAACCTAGGGAGGTTTTTTAATTTTTTTTTATAATATCCCATATTCAGTTTGACGTCGGAAACAAAGAAGACTACTCCTCCAATATCTAAAAGACTTATAGGGTTTCCACACTTAAAGGTCTACTTTATTTATTAGAATAGACCTTGGCATAGGATGACTCTTGGCAAAGCTCAATAGGTAGTCTGATGCAAATTTTCTGGTCACTGGTTAAATAGATTGTATGGTTTAAAACTCGAGATTTAACATATGTTTATACCAAATTTAGCAACGTAAAACTAGAACAAACTTGAACTAAAAACTAGAAAGTTAAATTGCTAACCCAAGGGAAATTGCAATGTAAATAGTAAAAGGTCCACTGACACAGGTTCAAATAGCTATTAGATCTTGTATAGAGTTTCTCTAGTGTAGGGGTAATTGTTGAAGATTCAAAATTCCCTCTTGAAGCTTGAAACCCACCTGGAAAGGATAGAAATGCAGTTGATAATGAGAGTTGTGTCCTCATTACCACTAGATTGAATAGTATGTCGTCTAGTTTGGACGACCTATTCGCAATTTCCCATTATATCGTCTCTTTTGGAATGTGGCTAACAAAGACTCATGTTTACTCTTTGACGTGGTGCTTAGTACTAATGAAGCTCTTCAAGGTTCCATGATGGCTCAAATCTGTTCAATGCAGCCTCAAGAAAGATAATTTCAACTGTGGGTCATATATGAACTACTGCCACAAGACCAAATGTGAACAACCCCCAATAAGAACATAGAGACTATGTTTCATTGGGCTATGTTATTTCTCTATTCTGAAAGAAGTATTTATAACTTGTTTGTAGATCTTTAAAAGATCATGTTATTCATTATAATTGATTTTGATATTGTCTTGTGATGTGTCTTCTCTACAATATTTTATTTTTTTGCAGTTTGAGGATGCCTAAAATGCAGAAGATGCAATTCATGGTTTTGATGGATATAATTCTGATTTGCATCGTCTAAGGGTGAGAATAAAAAAGAGCAACATTGATTAAGAAACCGCCATTTGTTTGTAAGTTTTCTCAAGAGTTAAGAAACTACCACTTGTTTTTCCTTATTATTATGTATATTTTTATATGTAGGGGATGAGCTAGCCATTTTTATTGTGTATGTATGGGGGTGAGGGTTCAATTGTGACAACAACCACATTATCTCATGTTATTTATGGTTGTAAGCTAGTCATGTATTGCCTTCATATAACACCATTAGTTTTGTTGATTTTTTAGTTTTTACTTAGTCGTGCTTCTTCCATTACTTATTATAGTACGATGTTATAAATGTCTAAACTCATTTACCAAATGGTGTAACGACAATCAATTGATAAACTTTATATGCAATATTATGATTTTGAAGAACTTAACAATGCCAACATTGACTATGGATCTATAGTAACTTGGTAATCATTATTTTGTATGCTTGAATGATGAAAAATTTGTTTGAATATCATCATTGTCAAGCAATAACAACTTCTTAAAGGGTGCTAGATCAATGGTAGAGCACCTACCTAATTATAGGCAGGAGATTGGTGGTTCGATTCCTCCGTACCCTATCATAAATTAGTGACTAATAAAACGACTAAATTTGCATATATACGACTATTAGTATCTAATTTCCAGTATCTTATAGTGCGACTAACGTTTAGTGGTATTTAGCTTAGTCATTAATATGTTATCATCTAGTAGTTTATTTAGTTGTATATTTGGTCATTAATTGTGACAATCAATGACTAAATCAATGACTAAATTAGTGACTAAATCAGTGAGTATCAATGACTAAATCAATGACTAAATCGGTGAGTATCAATGACTAAATCAATGAATTAATCAATGACTAGCAATGAATAAATCAATGACTAATAAGTCAACCAATTAATGACTAGTGAAATACAACTAGAGATAAGATAGTGGAAATCATATACTTTAGTCACCGACTCAAAAATAATTGTTTATAGTCGAATTTTAGTCATTTTTTTAGTCATTAATTTCTCATTTTGTACTAGTGTGATAATGATGATTATGAATATGATGATGGTGACATAATATTGTTTAAGTCATGCGATGTAGCCTAATCATGGTATATATGTCCCTCTGCATTTGCTAGAGATACCCCGCAAGGGTTATGTGTGGTGGTTTGAAGAAGCAATCAACATCGTATCCTAAGAAGCTTATTGAGTTTTAGGTGTTGTTCATGGTGCTTGAGCCTGAGAAGCTTCATTTAATGCATGAGGAGCTTCTTGTTGTCCCTATACCTTGGTCAGACCTTGACACCCATTTTTGGTTCACAACTAACCTAGTTATGGCACACATAACACACTTGAAGTTGAATAATACCCTATAGATTTCATATGTGGTGGTCCAGGGACTCTTTCATGGTGTTTGTGCCTAAGAAGCAAGAGTTAGTGTTGGAGACTCTTGTTTCCCTCCACTAGCCATAGTTAAGGAGCCAAGATAAATCCTTGAACCCCAATACATCATAATGGCAGCCATATTCAATTCATATGCAAAAGACTCCTTGTAGAGGGCTAGTTCATGGCTTCTTTGTGTTATTGATGACGCTTGAGGTCAAGAAGTTTCAATTAAGTCTCAAGTGGAATTTAATTGAGCTCATTATGCTTCAATAAGATCTCAAGGAACCTGTTTTCATTCTTTGACATTGTTCAAGGCCTTGCAACATATCCATGGTATTTCATGGTAGTTTGAGGATGCATTCATTTCATTTGTGTAGCAACCATATCCGGTTGGACTGTTAATAGTCGAATCCAACTTTCATATTGAATGATAAATAAGAATAATATATTAGATGATGAATATAAAATTACAATAAGATGGCCTTTATAGGGCTTGAGGAAGCATAGTGAAGGGTTGCGCCCTTTCACTAGTAACCTAATAATCTATTAATTTATAATTAATAATATTAATTAAATATTCACAGCATTGCCTTCCCCTTAGGAAAGCTTTGTCCTCAAAGCTTGAGTATTTTCCTAATGTCATCTTTTATTCTGGCTCTATGTCGCATTGATGACTTGAGAAGTGCGATTTTGATTATGACCATTGCCTCATTTTGATTATTATGTCTTGGTATTTGCAATAAGTACGAACTTGGTGAAGTTTCATTTACACTATTTCTACTTGTGTGATTGCTTCTTTTAACTACGTTTGTCGTCAATTGAACATGCTCAACATACATTACGACGTTAATTATTTTCGTGTTGTTATCCCCAACACATTTTGTGTCATTTCCCTTGAACGGGCTCCTTATGCTTATAATGCTCATAAGAACACTGGTCTTATCTTGTGTCTGATAGACATTATAGTTGCTTCCCTTGATGTTCTTTATAGCCGTCTTTGTGATGATATATGTCCTTCATGTGTTTGTGATTGTGACATACTAGCCTACTCTATCTTCTGTTTTTTCATCAACTTGGGTGGCTTCTTCTACGTGATTTTTACCTCCATCTACACTTACTTTAAATGTTTCGTCCATAGTCTTCTTTATTTCATCTATGTCTTTAAGGATTTCCTCAAGAAGATCTATGAATTCGTCACTCTTACTATAAGATGCCATGGACGTTTGTAGAACGTTATTTTGGCCTTTTAAGGTGAAATTTTGAATAATAATATATTAATTAATTAATTAATTAATATTATTATTTTTATTTTTATTTTTTCATAAACTATATCATATTTTGTATATAGTTTTTTTTTTTAAACAAATATTATAATATTAAATATAATATTTGATTTTTTTTATAATAAAATATATTATTATAAATATATTATATTAAAATATATTTGAATTAATATAATATATTATATTATATTATAATATATTGTTTGTTTTTTTTATTTTGTTGCAGGTCGTGGAATTGGAGGCCGGAGCGACGGTGTGGAGTTGGGAAGGTGGAGTGGATGGAGGAATGGAGCAACAAGTGGTTCGCAGAGGTGGTGGGGAGGCACGTGAGGTTGAGCTGAGTGTTCACAGGGGTGGTGGGGAGGCGCAGAGGTGGTTCACAGGAGGGTGCAGCAGGTGGTTCGCAGGAGGGTGCAGGTGGACGAAGTAGCAGTGGCAGTGGAGGATGTGGAGGACTGTGGGATGGCGTGTGCAGGGAGGTGGAGTCGAGGTAGGTAGAGGGAAGTGTTGACTGTAGCTTAGTAAGTCATTCGAGGGGCAGGAAGGTGAGAGGTGGGTGATGGGTGAGGAAGGCGTTGGATAGGGCGGTGATTGGAATGCAGTGAGGTGGGATGTGTAGAGTTGTATGGAGCACACGTAGAAGCGAATTGAAATGCACAGGGAAAATGGAGTGGTGGGTTGGCAGTGTGGACGAACTAGCATCGTGGGGGAACTGGAGATATGTAGTGCCATAAGGGAGAAATAATGTAGTGGAGGTGGGGAGCAACAGTGATGGGAGTGGACGGGGGAAGGAGGGAGTGGCGAAGATGGGAGGAGAGTGTAGATGTGGAGTGGAGCGGAAGCATGTAGAGTGTAGGGTGGAGTTGAAATAATGTGAGCCGAAACCGTGCATGTAGAGTGGAGTTGAAATAATGTGAGCCAAAACCGTGCGTGTAGAGTGGAGTTGAAATAATGTGAGCCGAAACCGTGCTCAGCAACTGTATCCGGTTGGACTTGAAGGCAGAGCCGAAACTGAGCTCTGATACCAAATGCAGCAACCCTATCCGGTTGGACTGTTAATAGTCGAATCCAACTTTCATATTGAATGATAAATAAGAAGAATATATTAGATGATGAATATAAAATTACAATAAGATGGCCTTTATAGGGCTTGAGGAAGCATAGTGAAGGGCTACGCCCTTTCACTAGTAACCTAATAATCTATTAATTTATAATTAATAATATTAATTAAATATTCACAGCAATTTGATCTTGAAAAAATATGTTTCGGGTCTAAGATTGTTAATTCCCTCCATAAACCATGGCCAAGGTCTTGAGGCTATTGTTTTTCTACCAAGACTGAGGTCAAGGGCCCAAGAACCATCCACAGTGCATAAAGCATGTTATGGATAATCTGTATTGGACAACTAATGGTGTTCATATTCCCAAGAAGAAAATATTATTGACAAAGGCTCTTGTTCAATACTCGTACATGATTCCCAAGACATTGTAATGACACTCGCATTCAAATTTGATTCCAAAGACACCTTCTAGATGGCTCACGATGTGGCTTTTAGGTTTTGTTCATGGCACTTGAGGTTGAGAGGGTCATTTAGGGATTAAGGCCCTTGTTTTAGTTTACAAAACCTACTCATGGATCATGAATCCCATTGTTGTGACCACAACACACCCCCACGGAAAATCCAGGGGCCCCTTATAATTTTTTTTGAAAGTTAGACATACTAGAGGGTTTTTTTTGTATTATTTCCTTACTCGGCCATGTTTGAGGCCCTATGGGCCATCTTTGGTGTGAAAAACACTCATATCCAAATGATTTATGGCCTAGGGCCTAAATAATTTAATCCCCATATCGTAGCTCCTGAGTTATGAAACATTCATTTAGGTCTCAATCCTCTTCTTTCACCCTCTAAGAATGTTTACATCTCAAATCCCATGTGGCATTGCATTGGGCACAACCCTTGTAGGTATGACGTGGGATGCTACTGCTCCACCCTTAACCCCATGATCTCTTTGTTGGTTGTGGAGCCTAACATTCCAGTTTCACAGATGATGTTGTTTCAGCCGTGTTTGTACCCCAGGTTTGGTTATGATCCCAACACACGCAATGGGGGGTCCGGGGGCCAGCGAGCCCCCAAAAGAAATTTTTGTTATGGTTCGTTTTTTATAGATGAAGATGACATCAAAACTACATTTCGGATTAGTAAACAAATGCATGCACGCATTATTAGCATGTGCGCGCTTTTAGCGAGTGTATTTAAAACAATGTGTGCATGTATATATTTGCGTACGCATGTGCACAAATTTTTTCCACGTCAACTCACCAACGTGGACGATTGGTATTGCTGAAGCAGGGGTGTGTACGCATGCATGCCCTTGTTTTTTTTTCCACTCGCGCGCTTCCATTGCGGCCTTTTTGGGTACAAGCTTCGTGCGGGTACTCTCTTGTGTTTGCAATGTGTCTTCTATTTTATTTATGCAAGTGTGAGTTAATGGTTTCTAAATTATTTTTGTGTGTTTCTTTATTTAAACAATTTGATTTTGTGCACAATATTTTACTCTTGCAAGATAAGTTAGTTTATTTTACTGTCAACAATAGATTAATCGTTTTCAATTTTGCAAGTGTGTATAATTTCGTGAAGTGTGTGTATAGGTATCTTTCACAAAAAATGAGTGTGGAAGATTGGACCTGTATCTTACCTAGGATTGATTAGAGTTGATTTCTCAGTTTCATGGTTAATTGATTTGTTCAAGCTTTTATTTTCATGTTATAATACTTCAAACCCTCGTGGCCAAATAAACAGCATAGACTTAAACTTGTCTCTAACTGGAAGCATAGGGACTGCGTGGATTTGATGTGGTTGATCACTGCAATTATTGAAACTCAGAGATTTATGTATGACCTAGCCAAGAGGGGTTAAGGAATTTTGTTGAAAGGTGTGACTGAGTGTGAGTATTTAAATTAAATTTTCTAGGATAAGAACTTCCTAAATATTGTAGCTAGTCTTCCAAAAATCAATGTTAAATTAAGCTTTGATGCCCTCATAGACATTGCAGACAACCTTTAAATGAAAAGAATTACCCTGGTTGATAATTAATGGTTTTGATGGCATTGATGCTCCGAAAGGACAATTGATTTCACCAAAACATAATACATAATCAACTTTACTATGGTTGGTCATATCATTCCTTAAATAAAAATCTTAAAGGTTTCACATCCTATATGGACCACGTTGCAGAATCTATATAAGGCTCAGAATAAATTAAGAGTACTCTACTTGTGCAACCAATGTTACGCTGAAGCATAATGACATTGGGAATGTTATTGATCATGTGACCCATGTGTAGATTCTTAAACACAACTAGTTAGTTGTTGTTGGTGAGATTATGGATCCAAAGGATTTATTTTCTTTGACAACCAATCATTTGAATAAGGAGTTTCAATATTTTATGACCAACTTAAATGTTTCAATGAAGACTAGAATTGTTTCAATTGACAAGCTTGGTGCAATGTTACTTCAAGAAGAAGAATGCTTGAATAAGTTTAGAATAAGAATTATAATCAATGGTTGACTATGAACATGAATAAGAATAAAGATTAAGAGATAAAACTAAGAAATTGAATTTTGATGAAAGAAATTTATAAGATGCTAAACAAATCTCATAGGAAGAGCATTAGTTGTTACTAATATAACAAAAAGAAAATTATAGTATATGCAAAGTCATAACAAGTGTAAGCACAAGAAGAATACAAGGTACTCACCAAATATGACACAAAATAACAACTCAAACAAAAAGGTGTAGAAATATGCATTGAACACTACACTTTTTAGGGCATAAACTATCAAGAATGTAGAATGTTTGGTACATTGACTTTGGTACAACTATACATATATCTAGAAAGTGTAAATAGTTTAGAAAATTTGAACCATATAATATAGGAGACAGGAGACACCAAATATGGAGATGACAATTTGCATGCCTTTTTGTATTAGTGTTGTTGGGAATGAGAATATTGTTGATCATGTGACCCATGTACATGTTCTTATGCAAGACTAGTTAATTGTTGTTGTGGTATTAGTCGTTGTTTTTGTGTGGATACTATTGAGAATGGGGAGGGAGGAATTAACACATTCAAGCATTCCCTTAATTAATACCAAGTTGAATAGTAACCTGTAAGAACAAGTCCATTTGGAAATTTCATATACACAATGCGCTAATGAAGCAAATATTGTTGAATATTATCGAGGAAAATGAATTTTATCCTACAAATGATGTTGATTTGGAGAATTTTGAGGCATGTGATGAGGATGAATAATACATAATCAACCTTACTATGGTTGATCATATCATTCCTTAATAAAAAAATTAAAGGTTTCATATTCTATATGGACCACATTGTAGAATCTATGTAAGCCTTAGAATAAATCAAGAGTACTATACTTCAAAACGCATTCATCACTAATCATTTCATCGTCGTCGGTGCTCAGTCACTGTCGTGGAGGAAATGACAGGCTCGGCCTATTTCGGGCATAAAACATGTTTTAAAAAATGCATACGTGTTTGTCAGATCATAACGTGTATGATTTTATTAGCTCAAAACACGTACGCATTTTATAACTACATAAAGCTTATGCATTCTCTTTAACTATCCTACTTGGCTTTCAATGTGGGAGGCTCGGTACTAGGATTGGTAGGGTTGGGATTGCTTGGGATCAATTATCTTTTATGGAACTTGAAGGGTTTCTTGAATATGCCATTGCATCTAAATGTTCCCTCAACTTTGTGCACTCACCCAATTACGATAAACATATTCCTTCTACCTTTTTAATGAAAAAGTTTAACAAGATTAGACCATGTAGCCTTTAAGGAATTACGACTTTTGTTACATGAGAAGCATATAAATTATGTATTATATAGAATGAGATGATAGGTGGATTGGGGAGAATAGGTATTGAATAATCATCTTATTGTGCCCGCTTGTGTAAGATTAAATAAATTATATTGCTTTTTCAAAATATCATCACTTATATTCTATATTAGCATTAGCTCCTTCATGATTTATAAAAATAAAAAATAAAAAATAAATTTGCATGGTCAAAATTTTATGATGTTCGGATTGTTACAGTGCCTCAACCACTCAATAGCAGCCATAAAAGAAAAAATAATTTTATAACTTTTTGTATTTTTAGTAGTAAAGTTACTGTTCATCTCCCTATTCTCTTCGGGATGAAGAAATATTTTTTTGGTGGGGGAGATGTTGGAGGGGCCTAGTCAACTGGACGACTAGGTCCTTTGTTGACTATGATCAAGTCGGTGCAGTTGGTCGGTTGGCCGACTGACCAAGCAGTTGCAACTAAATAGTTGATTATAACCAATATATATATATATATATATATATATATATATATATATATATACTCGAGAGTTGATAGCACATGTTTGCACTATATTTTGGTCTTGTTAATACAAAATATTGTTGCTTCTATACCACTTACTCCCTTGTGTATGAGTATATAATGTGTATGTGTGAGTCTCTCTTCATTCTGGTACAATGTACTATTAGTGATTGATGCAGCTCCCTAGACTACAACATTAATCATTAAACATTTTTTTATCATAGAAAAAATTATATATTGTTAATTATATTATAACAATATCCATTATTATGTTTTAATCATTTCAATAATTAATATTAATTGTAAAAAATTATATTATTAATTATATTAAATACTTACAACCATTTTATTATTATTAATATTTGTATTTCAATATTATTATATAAATTATAATAATTTTTGAAAATAAATAAAAATATTTTTTAAATTTAATATAATTGTACGAGATAAGTGAATATGATGGAGATGTTGTAAAACTTATGTAACATGTTGTTCTAATAAAAAAGAACTAAAAATGCAAATGATGATGGCTTAAACACAAAAAATAAATTATATTGATTTCATCTTAAACCTAGAACTCATTTTTCAAGCAGAAAATAAAATAAAGGCACTATTGTTATTCATAGAATCAAAAAGTACATGTGGTATGTTGTTCTAGAACCTATGACATATGATGTAAAAAATAACCTTCCTTCTCCCAACAAAATTCTGTAGAGATATCATATAGGCAATAGGGTCCACCATAGCAATATTAGAGCATCTTAAACCTAGACCTCTATGCAACATGTCATTTCTATAAAAAAGAAATAAAATGCAAATGATGTGGGCTTAAACAAAAATCCTAAATTATATTGATTGCATCTTAAACCTAGAGCCTTATGTAACATATAGTTCCTATAAAAAATGAAATAAAAATGCAAATGATGTGAGGTTAAACAAAAAAGAATAAATTGTATTGATTTCATCTTAAACCTAGAAGGTTATGTAACATGTCCTTCCTATAAAAAAAATGGAAATGATGTCGTCATAAACATAAATTAATAAATTATATTGATCTCATCTTAGAATGAGACTTGGAAGGTTATGAAACATGTAGTTCCTATAAAACAAATACAAATGTTGTCCTTTTAAACAAAAATAAATAAATTATACTGGTTTGATATTAAACATAGAAGGTTATGTAACATGCCACCTAGAAGGTTATGTAAGATTCCGTTTCTATAGAAAAATAATAAAAATGCAAATAATGCATGTTTAGAAAAAAATTAAAAAATTACACATAAAAAATTTGATGTGTACTCGTGCTTGATATATCCCGATTTAAGATGGATCTATGAACTGGGTTGAGTTGGGTTGGATTGGGTTAGGTTGACTAAAATAGTTGAAACATGCTTTCTTGCATGGAAAAGTTCTATGCATCAAATCTCTTCCAAACTTAAATAATGCCTCCCATTCACCTATATAAAATAATAATTATTTTAGAATTAATTATATACTTTTATTTTATTATTATATAATATAAATTAATATAACTATATTAATAATAATATGATTGATATAAATCCTTAATATTTTTTTCCAAACTTAAATAATGCCTCAGATTCATCTATCTCAACCATATTATTATTAATATAATAATATTTCTTTCCCAACTTAAATACTGCCTCAAACCTATCTATCTCAACCATAATATTATTAATATAGTTATACACTATACTTTACATAATAAACACTCTGACTGACTGTCAGAAATAATTGCAACTGAATTCTCAGAAATCTTGCTGCCACTCCTCTACAACAAACCATGTCCTCTCGGAATTCAGAAGAGGCTTTGAAAATTGGGGGTGTTTTCGGCTTATCAATCATGGAATCCCAAATACAATTCTGGGGAAAGTAGAAACCTTCTCTCCGGACGTGTTTAAGCTCCCCACAGAGACCAAACAGAAAAACGTAAACCCGCATAACTTCGGCGGTTACAGAACAGGAGCACCTACGGGCTTTTACGAGATCCTTGAAGTACTGCCCGAGAACGTTTTGATATATTTTTTTAATTATTAAAAAACAAGTTTATTTGTTTATTGTAATATATAATCTTAAAACAAAATTTTATATATTTTATAAAAACATTAAAAAAAAATTAAATAATGAACCATTTAACACTTTATTTCATATATATAAATTTTTATTAAATATTTTATATTCTATTTAATGTTCATTTATGAATTTGAGGATTAGTTTTTACTTTTATGGTTTAAATTAATATTAATTTGTATTAATAAAGTCTTACTTTTATTTATTGTTTTTATTAAAACTATTAATTATTTTTAAATATTTATTACTATTTTAAGTGATTATAAAATATTAATAATTTAGTTTTAATTGATCGTATAAAGTAATAATCTATATATATATGAAATATAATTAACATAATTCATATAGATATAAATTGTGAGTATTGAGTATGCTATGTTATGTTCTTCTGTAGGTATTTTGAATAATTTATAAAAAATGAGTATATATTAAAAGATATTAATGTAAATTTCAAGTTTATTGATTTTAGTTAAGTATATATTTTTTTTCTTTTGCTTTCATGCTAAAACAAATGCAGGTATATTGCCTTGTGGCTTTTGTCTCTACTTAGTCCTTTTTAAGATTTGAAATTGACTATTGAGTTTTATATTGTTAATTAATGTTTAAATTATAATAATGTTATATAAGATTTTTTAGCTTAGTTTTTTTTTATTATTTATTTCAGTTACATGAAGTAATTATGAGGGTATTTAGAGGTAGGTGATTAACAAATTAGTTATTGTTATTATTTGTTTTTTTTTAGTTCATTGCTTTTAGTTCATTGCACCAAGAGCAAAGAACAGTGAGGTGCTTTACAGTCTAATAGAAGGAAGATGTTGTCCAATATGAAAAAAACATGTTGTTTGTAACATGTAAAATTGTGTAAAATTACCTAACATGTTACAAGCAGGTCACTAGCATGGCCGTCCCATGAAATGTGAATTGGAGTTTTTGTTACCCACAGCAAGGTTACCAGCAGTTTAGCCAAATGAATTGTAGGCCAAGGAATTCTTCAAAATGTTGTGGGCTCTGGAGAAGCGAAGCCCAGGCAAGGTAGCTTCCCAAAAGCAAATGGAAACTCCAGGGTTAACGCTAAATCCAACACCAACGTCTCTGTTGTTGATGAATGTCCGACGTGTGACGAATGTTTCGATCCTTCTGAGATCAAAGAACCGCTTTCGAATTAACAGCGGCGATGGAGATCGCCGCTGTCCCGGATGCAGGACTTCATATCCAGACTACATTGACTGGCTTAAGATATCTGGCATGAGAGATTCATAAGAATCTATTTCTTTCTTTATGTTTGTTTTTAATATTATGATTCAAATTAACATTGCTCCATATTTATGCCTTTGAAACTGTATAGCATTGCATGATTGTATGTCTTATCTTATCTATTCAAATACCATTATGTTTTGATCCTATGTGTTATTGTGATCCAGATGTGTTAAATGGGTGGTTTCATTTTAGTACAAATGGTATGAAATTTTGTGAATTACTTTTGAGCTGCATGGAAAATGTAAGGTGAATGTACCACTTGGTTGTGGAGAATTATGAATGAAACTGTTGAATTGTTCTGATGGCCTGGAATGTGGAAAAAATTGATAATGGAACGGGCCAAGGAGAGAGATAGATAGAGAATTAGAAGGACATGAAAAAGCTATGTAACACTTTTTTTTTTTAAAGCAAAATATCCATGGGGATTTTTCTGCAGAAGAGATTGCAAAGTTGAAAGACCTGGAAGGAAAAAAGGGAAGTGGTACTAGAATTGGAGGAGGCCAAGGCCGAGGCCTAGTGGAGGTCCAAAAGTTGAGCAATTTTGTTAGAGGAGGACGATCATAATACAAATTTCTTCCACATAGACAAAACTTTAAAACAGTCAGGGTGATAGAGAAGTCAAGAATCTTTGGGTAAATTTTGGGAATAAGGAATGTTACTTTGATAGCATTGATACAAAAAACAATGGTTCTGCCATATTTAAAGATCTTAGGCTAATCTCACTATGCAATTTTGTATATAAAATTGTTTTGAAGATAATTGTAAATAGATGTAATTGTTTTGAAGATAATTTTAAATAAATTAAAACAAGCATTATGCAATTCCATTTTACAATTTAGGTTCTTATTCAATAGGTAGATTTGTAGAGCTTCCACTCTATCAGATTTATTTATGAAAGGAATATGATAAAGTAAATTAGCTATTTTTGTGATTGGTTCAGTGTTAAATCTACAATATGCTAACTGGACTATGCACTATTTGGAATCAAGAAAGTTTGGGGTCTTGATAATAGTTCTTTATCAATATTTTTTTTAGGGCTATTAGGATACTCATAGTTAAGTTTATTCTAAACAACATACCTATTTCATATGATTGGTTAAGGTTTAGCTGCAAAAAACCTTTCTAAACTTTTGTTCAAAACTGAGATTAAAGTAATTTGGATTCCAATGCTGGAAATATGCAAAATATTTGTGTTTGCGTGATGATTAGGAAATAGGGTGGATTGAATACATATATCAAATCAAACACAATGCTATCTTTCTAAAAGATCAAAGTGATGATTTAAAAATGTCTAAAACCTTGCTACAAGGGGAAGCCAAAATGAATGAAAATCATATAAAAGAGAGGAGGTCGTGGTGGTAGAAAGTGGTTTAGAAGTTAGAAATTCTTTTAATGATTAGAATTTTCCTTTATATAGAATTGGCAAACAAGATCTTAACTTAGGATAGTGGTCAAAAAATGAACAAAATAGGTTTTGGTTGGTGTTATCTATGTAAATAAAGTGAAAGAGTGGATAATATTTTTACTAATGGTCCTTTTAATAAGACTATTTGGCTTGAGGTGCTACAAAGTTATAATATGCATAACCCTTGGAACAAATTATCGTAGTTAGAATAACTTGAATCATGGATAATTGATAGATTTATTTCTTTTGATAAAGATATAACATGTTATGTATTGTGAAGAATTTTGATAAATAGAAACATGATTATATTTGAAGAAAAGGAGGCTCATCTAGGTAGACTAACACATTAGAATTTTTTTGTTTTTAAAGACGGTTGGAAACCTCCTCAACAAATATTTTCAAAGAACTTACAAGGGCATAATATTGATTTTAGCAACCTTAACAAATATTTCCAAAGAACTTACACCTTGCCTTTGTTCTCCTTGTGGATTTCCATAAAAGCTCCTAATTATTTGAGACTGACTTCTTCAACTCTCTTTGGTTTAGAGTGATGTATCCAATTTTGAGCAGTTTTACTTCACTTGTTTTACCTTCTACCACAAAAGTTTAGTAAAAGAGAAATGCATCAATAAATGATTAACACTTTCAGCTTCTTTATTGCACAACACGCATATATTTGGACCATTCCTCCCTTTTCACCTAATTATCCCATGTTAATATTCTATTTTCCAAAAATAACCAACAACAAATCTTTATTTTTAGTGGGATGTTCCATTCCAAAAATTAGAATACCACCATTTTTGTCCAACTTCAATTGAAGAAAATATAATTACATCGTAAGCAAACCCTACATTTACCTTTTCATTCCACGACAAAAAAAAAACGACCAAAACAAAGAATCCTCATAATCAACTAGTTGAATACAACTTGAAGGCCAAATAAAAACATGTTCCATTCCTCAACGTGTAACCCTTGTAGCTCTAGCTCATGTATCTAGTTCCATCTTTGGAACCCTGCTTTCTTCACCATAAACCCCCATGTGAGCTATACAAAAAATGAATACCTTTTGTTTTGAGATAATTTACCAATTCATTGTAATTTTCGATACTATCTTAGGGAATTTGTGATCTAGGTGGTGTCCAGGAAGCACGAGGGGGACAATAGTTCGACTGAATGAGTCGGCTCTGCTCTGGCAGAAGCTTAATAAACAGAATGAGCAAAAGCATGATTGCGCAACATAGATAAACACAATATAAGAAAACAATATGTAGGAATGCAAACTGTTCTTCTATTACTTGCAAACAGGTTGAAAACGGATGTATGTTACAATATTATACATGCTTATATATAATTCTAAGATGCTTGGATGCTTGCACTTTACGTTTAGTTACAAAGAAGAAGTTAGAATGGTTTCAACAGTTCAACCGTTACAGTCGACTCGAAGATAGAGAGACAGTTTGTCGAAGTTTGACAGTCGCTGGTCGCATGTTGACATTGCTTTCCAATGTCACGAACTGTAAGGTTGTTGAATATGTCGAAGATGCAGAGTGTGTCGCAGTATGTCCAAGTCGAGACGCGTCAGAGTTGTGTCGAATTTAGAACCTATTGAAGTTGTCGAAGTCATGTCGAGTGTCAACTTGTCAAAGTTGTATCGACATCAATGACTGGTCGTAGTTGATGTTAGCATCCGACAACAAATGCCAACTACGATGTGGATCAAAACTCCTTCCTTAAGAAATAATGGTCTCCATTGTTTGCTTGCGAAGGTGAGGAAACTTGTCGGTTATGTCAATAATAGAGTACCACTTTCCTTGAGATGGGAGCTGTCCAGCTTTGGAAACCTGAAACCAGGGAATTGTGTTCATCCTTGTAAGGCGTATTCGTCATCCCACAATGGTGTCGCAAGGAAGAGGCTCCTAAACATCTGGATGGATGTCTTCGGGTTTTGCTGTCGATAAGTCGTTCTATTCCAACAAGGGTGCATGGTATGGTCGAAGTAGATCCATGTTGAAGACTGGATGCAGACCCAAGCATGCAGGAATGTCGAGCTGGAAAGTGTTTTTCGCCAATCTATCGAAGAATACTGTACGGACCATGTAGTTAGGGTTTTCACCCTAGCTTGTGCAAATGAGCACCTACTAAGGAGAATGAACTCCTTAGTAGTAGTTCAATAAACAATAAATAAAAGACAATACATTAAAATGGAAATTATTCTAAACATGTGCATGAAACATAAAAGACAAGAAATAGAAATGGTTTTTTGTATTAAAATTTCACCTCAAGTGTAGAGGTTGGTGAAGTTCTTGCAATGATCCAAGAGGGTTGCTCCCAACTCCAACTTTGCTCCTTCTCTTTCTCCAAAGGGTGGAAATGGGCCAAAATGGGCACTCAATGGTGAAAGTAGCTCAAGGGTGAGCTAGGGTTTCAAGAGTGATTTTGGCAGAGTAAGAGTGTATTTGAATGTGGATATGAAATGAGGGGTCTCCATCACCTATTTATAGGTTTTTAGTGGTGGAGTGCTGGCCCATGGTTTTGGGAACCATATGGTTTAGGTCAGCTGTATAGGGTTTTTTCCTCCTTTTTCCTCTTTTTTTTGTATTTTTTATTCCCTTTTTAGAGGGTTTTTGCTATTTTTTGGAGGAATTTTGGATAATTTTGGGGGGAAAAGGGGTTTTTTTAGCCTTTTGGAGGCTTTTTTAATGGTTTTGTGGCCTTTTGGAGGCTTTTTAATGGGATTTTAGGGTTCTGAAGGTAAATATGGTAGGAAATATGGACAAGTGAGTCATGTAATGGGGTAGATGAGGTAGTGAGCACTTTTTGGGTGTTAACAAATTTGCTCCTAATGTGTGAGGGTAGGAGCTCATCGTATGGACGATAGACATCATAAGTCTTGTATGGTTTTCCTGGGGTGTGGAGAAGAGAAGAAACAAACTAGAGCCCAAAACAACGGTCCCGAACAAACTGCAAAAACTAAAAGTACATAACCTCAATAATGGATGAGGAATAATCTGAACATATGGATGAGGCGGGCATTCCCATGATCATATCAAGATATAATAATAACAATGGGGTTGAAAATATGGGGACCTGAAATATACATGGCCTCAAATAAGGAATGAGGAAGAATCTCAATATATGGACGAGGCGGGCATACCCATGCTCGTATCAAGATACATAAAAATAACTGTGAGGCCCGAAAAGGGGGACCTGTAGGATACATAGAGAACCACTGTGTACATCATAAGGGTCCAGAGGGGACACAAATCTGGGACATACTGCTGGGCTGACCATGTCTGAGCTAAAGAATTGATACACTGGAATAACAACAGTGCTACTGAGTGGGGTACCAGAGGAACTAATGAGCTACTGGATCATAGTGATGGGGAGTCATACTCTCAATGGTACACTGAACTGGAACTGAATTGGGTACTCAAGGAAGCATATAACTAGATGGCTTCTGAATACAATCTCCAACACAACCCGGACATCCACGGGAACATATAACTGGGCGTTCCGAAGTGACTCACCAATGTGCTAGAGTCGGGGGAGATCTGAGGTCTTCGACCAATAATGGAAGGGATATAAACCCTGCACGATTCTCAACGATGTGATCATGGTGTTGAAGTCGAGCATGTGAGAAACAACCACTCAGAGAGGTAATGATGACTCCTCTCAAAATGGTCCATAGGCACTCACCACAGATGGTGATGGGTTAAGGCGTAGGGACCTCTAGGTCTATCCTCTGGAATAGAGGGGCTGTCGTCGACAGAGGGAGACCTGCAACTATCAAGGCAATGTTGTTTCCTTGATAGGAGCGTGAGGTGGAGAACCGAAGTGTGAGAGTACTGATGGTAGGACTGACAAACTGTGGGGGATAACTGGGAAAGTAGAGTGGGTGCACTCAAACTTCCTTTGTTCAGAGTATAATGGCAGGGATGATTGGGCAGCATATGAAACTGACTAATGGGAAAGGGATCATAGCTGTAATGGATCAAGGATAGTGACTGGGATGAGGGATACTCAAGCTGGTGTAACATGGTAGGAGACTGCAGAATACTCTGAACAAAGGCGACCTGATTGGGGGTGCTGCCGAGATGATCGATCATAGTGCCAAGAGGCACGGGGGAATGTCTTCATGGATTAAGGAACTAGAAGAAGTGGGTAAAAAATGGTACTGTCGTGTGGATTTATACGAGCCTAGGACAGTTCTGCTCATGATTGCTTTCAATTTTAAGGAGTCTGAAAGCGATAAGAAGACTCTGAAATAATGGAATGGTACTGTCGTGTGGATTTGTACGAGCCCAGGACAGTTCATGCTCGTGCTCGATTTCAATTTTAGAGAGTCTGAAAGCGATAAGAAGACTCCAGGGGGTTGCATTTTCGTGTGTTAGTCTCCAAGGCCCGAAGAAGCATAAAAGGATGCAATGAAGAACTCTTCTAGTCGGTGTGACTAGAGTATTCCTTTTTCGTAATTAGTCTACCCAGTCTGGAAAAGGGTTAAAATTATAGTAGATAGACGCCCTTTCAGGTACTTTAATGAGCATGAAAGGAAGCAAGATTGCTCGATGATCTTGTCATTGTTTTAGGAGTCAGAAAAGAGCTTAACAGAAAATCCCTAAGTGCCTTTTTCATAAAGGACTTGTCCAGCCCGAAAAAGGGATAAAATTATACCGAACAAAAGGAATGGTCAAGCAAGGAGGAAGTGCTCAATCAAGGAACATTGATGATGACCAAGAACGAGGGTAGGGGGGGGAACATTGGTGGGCCTCCTTGTGGGATAATGAATGGTGGCAAAATAAAGAAATAATTCCAGTATGATAGGAGTGAATGGCTCATGTGAAAATGTGGAACAATCCGATGGCAGCCAATGTGGTGCGCAAATCGAGGCAGTAAGGTGTCAGGACACAATGTTGAAACTGTACCAGGTGAGAGCGAGAAATGATCTCAAGCATCATCACGAGCTCGGAAAAATGAATCCGATGATATAAAATATATCAAAAACGGAGAGCAACCGAAGTGGCACGCAAACTGAGGCGACGAGTGGTGTCTAAAGGGAGCCATGCATGGTGCGGTGGGGGAAGATGATGCGCCACCGGGGTGGCGGTGAGGTTGGTAGATACTTCACATAGGAGTTGTACCTGCAGTGGCTATAGATGCCGTTGACACTAGATGATTTTCCATATAGAGATATGGACTACACCAGGGATCCAGAGGCACCACGGGTGCGAGGACAAGCATGGGGACCAGATGGTACGTATGGTTTTGCTTGCATGTTATGGATGTCAAGTCTTGTGTATGATAGTTTTTTGATATACTGTTACTGACTGATGGGTGATCTACAGATGCTGGCCCGAGACCACCGCCAGGGCATGTACCACACAGGGGGCATGTGGCGGTACCAGCCTTACCAGGATGAGGGGAGGTGTGTCGACGGGACGCAGAGGGGACTTCGAAGTCGGCACGAATGTTGCTAGATCGGTTGCTGGTGGGAGTGACTAATGACGGGTGGCGGGACGTGGATCTGGAGGTGATCCAGGACTGTCTGAAGGTGCCACAGGAGTTTCGGTCGATCGCGATCTGGGTGGCCATCTTAGTGGACAAGGGACGGGCACATGAGCCCACAGGGGTTGAGGAGTTGCCGGAGGAGGAGTGAGGGGAGGAATCGGAGGCAGCTGATGCGGGCAGTGATGTAAGGTATGACTCTGATTAGGGAGTGCAGGGGACTCCCTTTGATTTTGTAGCTACGGCATGTATTCTATGAGGCTTTAGGGATGTATAGATATTTTTTGTATAGCTGAGTACAGGGATACTCAGGACATGTATAGCATATTGACATTCATTTTTTGATATATATATATGCATATGGATGCACCTTTTTTGCGATGATGATTTTAGTGTACGCACGTGGATGCGCTTATGGTTTGTTATATGTTTGTACTGCACGTGGATGCAAGTAGTATAGGATGTTGGGCACATGGATGCCCATTGTGTATGTTATGTGATGTATTGTACATGGATGCAACATTATGTATGTAGGATTAGGCATGTGGATGCCCCTGTATATGAATGTGTTTTTATTTTTATTGCACATGGATGCAAATGTTTATGTGATGATAGGCACGTGGATGACCCTTGCAATCTTTTTGGGTTTTATATATTTTTATGAGATGTTATGGGATGATGATGCATGATGGAGGTTTTACATGGTGTGATTGATGTGCCAATCTAGGATGTTGTTAGCCATTTGATCTGCGACACTATTTTGAGCTCTTGGGACATGGGTGAATGCTATGGATTCAAATTGTCGGCTGAGTTGTTTTGTGCGCAGGAATTTTTTAAAGAGGCAGGGATCACGCACCTGGTAGCAGTTGTTGAGCTGGGAGACAAGTAGCTGAGAGTCAAGGAACACATGAAGGTGGCATATGCCCATTTGGAGGACAGCAGTCAGGAGACCGGTCACAGCATCATACTCCGCCTGGTTATTGGTAGCAGCGCCTATACATATTCCGTCAAGGTTAATCATTTTATGTGAAGGAGAATATAAGACCCATGCTGTAGAAGCCAGGCTAGAAGACTAGCGACTTTCTCCATCGACGAAGCCAATGTAATGAGATGGAAGATGGTCCATTTGTGGTCATGCAAAAATGATGAATGTGAGATTGTGGTAAAAAAGGTGAAAAACAAAAAGAGAGCAAACTGTACAATACGGACCAATGGGGTCGTGAGTTATTTAGGGATAAAAGCATTTAATATACAACCCATTATGAGGGTTGCGCAAAGGGCGACCTTCTGAGTCAGTTAAAATGTATGCCCCATTTCTGAGGCAGGTCTGCATGATGTAAGGGCCTTGCCACATGGATTCAAACTTTCCTTTACTAGTTTTGTCGTGGGCTTGGTCATAGGCGAGGATGAGGTCCCCTTCATGGAAAGTTCGAGGGTGTACATGTTTGTCGTAACCAGCTTTGGAGCAGTTCTTGGCGGCTTCAATGGTCTAGAGAGTGGCACAACGGTCTTCATCAGCTTGTTCTAGGGATAGGAGACGTTGCTCAAGTGGGGAGGTGTCAGGGAGAAGCTCAACGACAATGTGTAAGGCAGGTATCTGACACTCGATGGGGAGGACAGACTCTACACCGTGAACTAAATGAAACAGGGTAAAACTAGTGGCGGTCTTGGTGGAGGTACAGTAAGCCCATAAGGCAGGAAACAACATGTGGTGCCAATTGGACTTATGCCGGTCAACAATGCATTGAAGGATGGTTTTGAGAATCTTGTTAATGTCCTCTACTTGGCCGTTCCCTTGGGGGTAGTAAGCAGAGGAATACTGATGTTTGAACTTGAGAAGGGTGGATAACTCGCGCCAAACAGAATCTTCGAAGTGGGAACCATGGTTTGAGACCAACTATTTGGGAACCTTGAATCGAGTGATAACATGGTTAAAAAAGAAACGGGTAGTGGTTTCAGCAGTACAATTGAAAGTGGGCATGGCTTCGGCCCATTTGGTGAAGTAATCGACGGTGAAAATGATGTATTTATGGCCGTTGGAAGAAGTGGGTTTACATTCCATGAAGTCAATGGCCCACTTACAAAAGGGACCAATGGTGACAACTGGGTGTAATGGAGCAGGTGGTGTCCGGGCCTTGGGGGCAAAAAGTTGGCAATTATGGCAATGTTTGACCGCAGTGATGCAGTCAGTAAAGAGTGTGGGCCAGAAGTATCCGGCGCGGATGACCTTTTGAGTAGTGGCCATCCCCGAGAAATGTCCACCATAGGCACCACTCTGACAATCATTGAGGACGTGTTCGACTTCCTCATGTGTAAGGCAACAATGGAGAATGGTGTGAACCTCGCGCCGGTAAAGGACATCGCCTAAGAGGAGATATCGAGAGGCCTGGTGATGGATACGATGACGTCCATCACGATTGATGTTGGGTTTGAACTTCTGCGTGCGCAGGTATAACAAAATATCACCGTACCATGGGTCATTAGATGAGATAATGAACAAGTGATTGTCGGGTAACTCATCGGAGATTTGTGGGGATGGTAGAAGGGAGGGGAGATCGGTTATGAGATGGGAAAGCGCGAGGGATTTAGTGCTCTTAGGGGTTCAAAAAGTGAGGTCATATTCCTGGAGGATAATGAACCATTTAGCAATGCGACCTTGCAGGAGCCGCCGGTTTAGGAGATAGACCATGGGGTTGGAGTCGGCGACGACTGTGGTATGACTAAGTAAAATGTAGTGTAGCAATTTTTGGACGGAAAAGACCACAACTAGGGCTAGTCTCTCCTCGTATGGGTAACGTAGGGGTGGTCCAGACAAGGTCTGGCTGATGTAATAAATGACATGCTCTTGGTGAGAGGCGTCTTCTTGAACCAAGACTCCGGACACGGCATGTTCGGATGTCGAGACGTAAAGGATGAAGTCCTGAGAGAAATCCGGAGGGAAGATCAAAGGGGCTTGTGTGAGAGATTTCTTGAGGGCTTCAAACGCAGCTTCTGCTTGCTCATCCCAAACAAAGGGTATGTGGGTATGAAGCAGGCATAAGAAACCATGAACTTTAGTGGCGTAATCAGGAACGAAGCGGCGAAGGAAATTAAATCGCCCCTGCAGACTCTGGAGCTGCCGGAGCGAGCGAGGAGAGGGAAGGTCTAGGATGGATTGGACTTTCAGGGGATCGACAACAATTCCTTTCTGGGAAACAATGAAACCCAACAACCAGCCTATAGGAATGCAAAAGACACACTTGTGTGGGTTCAAGCAGATTTGATATTTGCGACAATGTAGAAAAACTTGCCAGAGGTCGTTAAGGTGGTCGGATCGTTTCTGGGAATGAGCTGTAAGGTCATCAAGATAGGCTAGCAGGATATGGACCAAGTCGTGAAACGAATAGGTCATGGCCGGCTGGAAGGTGGCGCCAGCATTTTTTAGGCCGAAAGGCCTGACGCGATAGGAAAAGGTGCCCAATGGGGTGGTGAAGGCAGTCTTGTACTGATCCTCCTTGCGGATCTCAATCTGGTTGTACCCGAAAAACCATCCATGAAAGATAGGACTTCATGTCCCGCACACGCATTGATGAATTGGTCAATGAATGGCGTAGGGAAGTTGTCTTTGGGACAAGCACGGTTTAAATCACAGAAGTCAGTGCATACTCTAATGGTGCCTTGCTTTTTGTTAATAGGAATGAGATTTGAAACCCAAGTGGTATAAGCAATAGGATAAATGGATCCTGCTTTGCGAAGTTTCTCTACCTCGGCTTTAACAGCAGGGATCTTGGAAGGATGAATGGGGCACTGTTTCTGACGAACAGGGGGTACATCAGGCCATGTGTCAATGTGGTGTTCTATAATGGTGGGGTCAAGACTAGGCATTTCGGTGTAGGACCAGGAAAAGACATCACGGAATCCTTGGAAAAGTTTTTTGTAATCTGCAATCTCATGCTCACTGCAGGAGGCTCCTAAGGTAATGATTTCAAGAGCACCAGGTGGGTCAGAAATATCGATGTGGATGACGGGTGATATATTGGCCATGTTACCTTCCTCAAAGGCATCAGGAGCAGGAATAGGATCCTTAAACCAGTCGACTTGAGTGGGAAGGAAATCTTTGGACTCGATCGCGAGTTGGGTAGCTATGGTAGAGAAGGATTCTTCTGGGAGGAAACATGAATGATGGTGCATGTCATCCCAAGGATAATCCGGGGTAGTGAGAGCCTCGAGAATCTCCTCATCATTGTGGAAAGTTTGAGTTTTCAAATCGTTTGACAAGGGAGTGGTAGTCAAAGAGATGATATAAATGGTATTAATCTCTCCGCATGGGGATGATACCGGGGGGTGGATCTCCTCAATTGTGGGGGGGGGGGCTGTCTCAAGGTCTGAATTATTCATCTCGTAGAGAGCTGCTCTGTAATCTGGGAGATCGGGACAGTGATGTGAGTAGTGGCCGTAAATACCGCATATGGCACAAGGGTGGTTGGTATGCAGTGATTTATCACGAGGCTTAGGGGTTGGGTCGAGTTCGACAACCGAGATGTTGGGGTCATCGTCAAGCATTTGCATGTGTTCCTGTAATGCAGGTAATTGTGGACATTGATGAGTCGGATGGCCTAACTCATCACACAATGAGCATTTGGGGGGAGCACAAAACACAGGAGGGGGTTTAACTATCTTGGGAGGGGGAACAGTAGTGTAGGGTTGTGGGCCTCTGCCCCCAGTAGGCTTGATAAGAGGAGGGGGATTCGTAGATGACGAAGGGGTAGAGACACCAGGAGGTGGTTGACTAGTAGTGACAATGGGTTGCACCGGTTGGAGGACAACATTTGGTGTCAGTGGGGGAACGGGAGGCGAAAGATACCAGATGGTTAGTCCTAAGGTTAACCCAGGGAGGCTGAGGGTAGCCATAACCGGGGCGCTTACTACTCCCGAGGGAGGGACTAGGAAGGGGATTGTGTGGATGGGTGTAACACCAATGTGACTAGGTACCAATGGTGGTTTGGGTAACAAGGGTAGTTGATTGTTGGGTATTTGTGTATTGTGGGAAAGGGTGCATAGGTCAGATACTTCAGTTGAGGGTGACGGGGGAGGAATGGATTGGAATGTGGAGGTCATCGGCGTATCTGATTAAACTCCAGGTCCCACGGAGGAAACAAACGAGGTAGTGGCACCACTAACAGGTTGTTCAACCATGGGGAGAACATTTTCGGGTGGAGCGGGGGCATTTGGATGGTAATAGGTGAGTTGGTCGACCTTGACCACGCGTCCGTCATGGGGGAACATCATGGTACGAAAAACGGATGAGGCAACCACCCGCATGGCATACAAGTAGCTGCGGACAAGTAAGAGGTTATAATCAAGTTGGGCATTGATGACCTCTATGTCAATAAGAATGGTTTTGCCAGCCAGTTGGACGGGGACGTTAGCTAATAGGCCTTGGGGTTGAGCCGAACGACCGTCTTATGCTCGCAACGCAGTGGTGGACTGCTGGAGAGTAGGGGATCCCAACTTCTGCCAAATGAATATGGACATAACGCATGTAGAGGCACCTTCATTGATGATGCACCGATGGATGACAAGATTCCTAATGGAAACAGAAACTTGGAATGCTAAAGTGGAAGGCAGGTGTGGTTCGGAATGGTCCAAATCGAATGCCATCAGTTGTGAATCATTGGGGTCAATAGCACCAATGGCGGAGAGCAAAGTCTTGTGCTGTGAAGGACAGTTTTTGAAGACTTCTAACACAAACATGGCTGCGGGAGATTGGGCTAAGTCATCTACAATGTTGTAATTTGACGTAGCGCGAGCATTGGGGTTATTGTTGATACGAAGTGGGAAACGAGGTGCTTTGGAAGCGCCATTGAGTGGAGCAGGAGGTATATGTAATGTCTGATCAGTGGGATGAGCGTTAGTGTTTTTGTCAGCGAGAGGGGCTTCAGGGGTGGAGCCATATTGGTTCCGACGGGTTTGGAGGTTGACATCAGCGGACGACATCATCAATAAGTGGTGAGTACCTGAGTCGAACATGGGTTGATCAGGAGCAGCATAAGTGATCTGTTGTTGTGGTGGCGCATTTCCTTGAGGGGGAGCCAACGACTGAGTGTTCACTATGCCTTGGGTTGGTAAGGGGTTTTGTAGCACCAAAGGTTGCTGTTGAGGGGGTGGGGGGTTGGGTGGTGCCTGAGGAGCTGCATGCCCTTGGCGATGGGAATCATCAGCCCAGAGTTGCCGAGATCACTCCAAATGTGGGAAAGCATGTGTGTAGTGGCCATAGACCCCACAAATAGAACAAGGTTGGTTTGTTCGCAGATTTTGATTTTTGGCCTGCTTGGGTGGCTGATCAGGGTTTTGGTTGGCAAGTGCCGCATTATTGTTGTCTGGGGGATTGGGAGGTTGACCACCTTGGTCTGGAGGAGGGTTTTTCCCACGGTTATGGCCTTTGCCACGGTTTTGTTGGCCCTGTTGGCGCTGGTTTTTTTGGTTCTGTTGCGGATTTTGTTGGGTGTAAACTTGCCCTTGGGAAACAGGTGGGTTCTGGGGTTGTGTAGGTGCAAGAGCAGGGTGTGGTGGATAATAAGTAGGTGGAGGCTGCGCAGGTGCTGAACCTTATGGGGTTGCTGATACGTCTGCGGAGCGGGCTGTGGGTTTGCCACAGGGGCTTCCTGTGGTGGGTAATAAGCAGGTTGGGCTTGAGAGGACACCGGAGCGGGTGCAGCCTATGGATGGTAATAGGGCTGAGGTGAGACCGGGGGAGCATAAGCAGGGGATGCATGCCCAAAGCACTGAGGTGGACATGAGGGTCCATGGGAATGGTGGTGATGTGTCATGGGAGCATACGAATTGGTTGCTCCGGACTGTGATGTTTCCCGTGAAAGTTCGGGGCCAGGGCTAGAACGTGCTATGGAAAAGGGTTGGGGATGCGAGGCAACATGACCGATGATGCCTTCTGTGGCATGGGATGCCCCTGGCGCATCGTGCTGGGAGGAATCGCCGTGGGGGGCGTCAGGTATAATGGTATAGAGATCACCCGACTGGGCGTATATGAGGTCAAATTGTTGGGCTTTGAGGATGGCCTCTTCTTCAGACTGGGGTCGTTCGGATGCCACATCCTTGGCAATGATAGGAAGGAGGGATTTTAGAAACCAATATAAGAAGATACGGTCGTCTAACTTGATTTTGCAGAGGCTGCAGCATCGATGCCACTCATGAATGTGGTCAGTGATGTGGGTAGCCGTGTTCTGTCTGCAAGATAGTAGGATCTCAACTCCAACGTCATAGCGGACAGGTAACTGAAAGAACTGCAGGAAGGTCGAGGCAAGGGAAGTAAAGGTGGCATGTGTCCCATGAAGTTGCTCGATGTACCATTTAGCTGCAGAGCTAGTGAAGGTGCGCTGTAATAGATGAAGGTGGACAGAGTCGTCCACTATGGAGTTGGAGGAACACCATAGATGGAAGGACATAATATGGTTCTAGGGGTCCTCACCTGCCTTTCCCTCAAACTTAGGGATGTCAGAGGGGAGCTTGGTGGGCATGTGAGGCCACATAGGGTCGTGTCTGATAGGATTGTTAGCCAGTCTAGCTAGGTCAAGAAGGTTGAGGCTAGCCATGAATGACAAACTAGTAGAAGGATGTGACATACTAGTGGGTTGGACCATGTTGGGGCCAATGCCCCCAAGTGTAGGAGCAGGGATTGGGATGTTGCCCCCAAGGGGAGGAATGAAAGTGGTATGGGATGGTCCTGCACCGCCAAGGGTAGTGTGAGTCACTGATGGAGTGGGAATAGGTATTCCAGCTACTGGAATGGGTGCAGTGATCGGAATGGTAGATGTGGGCCCCATCGAGGGCATACCCAAAGCAGGTGTGGTAGCTGGTATGGTGGTGGATGTTCCACCAATGGTTCCTACAAAGAAAGGGGTAGAAATCACGCCAGCCATGGGGCTGGTTGGTGCAGTGTAAATGGGGTTCTCGGACTCTGGCTCAGAATCAAAGGTAAAATAAGGGTCGTCTAGATCGGGTGACGGAGTTCTATGCTGTTGATGAGTGGAGTCAAGTGACAAAGCTCGAGATCTATGATGAGTGGTATCAAGTGATGAATATCTATGTCTATGACGGGTGGTGTCAAGTGAACCGTGCTGCGGGGGCTCGCCTCGAAGGAGCCGAGAATGTCTCAGGGACTCAATGGTGACAAATAATGTCAAATATTTGGGGGTTGTGTGGAGTGAAAAACAGCTCAAAAACCCTAATGCAACCGAGTGTGTAGAAGGAGAGCTCAAAAAATATGGCACTCAGGCCAACAACCAACTCAAAACACTTACTGCAACAGTTGTGCTACAATAAGTGGATTATCATTAGAAATGGTCAGAATACCAACAAGCAGCAGGTTTCCTAAAAAATAAAAATAGTGGACTCACTAAACCAAAAGGAGGTAAGGGAGCATGCAAACACCTAACTAAATAGTATTCTAACTCAACTAGACATATCCTCTGCAAGGTGATGAAATCCAAGTCAGACAATATGGATAGTAGAGCCAAGTGGCTAAAGATATCCCCCTACCAGGAGGGACACAGGGTAGTCAATCCTAGAAGAAAGGCAACTAAGATACCCCGTTCATGACAGGTCCAGAAAAGGTGAATTTGTCGTTTGGTTCTTTTACCGCAGTACACCCATACAGGGATACCCCGAGAATTATGAAAGGTATCCTTTGGTTATTGAATGGATTGCGGTATTCTAGTCAGGCCTCTGGAACCAGTCTGGCAACTTCAACCCTCCTAGGGGAGAGGCCCTCTGATAAACTAGTTGTGACCGTGCCAAAAAATACTAGGGGATTTTGGTTCCCTAATGGACAACAACTATGTCTCAAGTGTAAGAAACCGAGGGGTGTTATTTGGATGCCTATCCCCCCGATCCTACCTAACTACAAAAATTCTTCTGTGTTCCCCAAGTGGGGTTAGAATGTTGGTTGTGTTAAGTAGTTTTTTAAGGCTCACTTGAATTAGGTGACAGAGTGTGTGCGTGTGAGATGATGAACCCAAATAAAAGTGCCACAAGGAGGCAACTTTCTAACTAAAAATAACAAGACAGAATGTAAACTTTGAAATGCAAAATTTTCTCTTTTTCAAGTAAAATGCTGAAATTAAAAAAAAAATGATTATGTAAATGGAACAGAAATAAAACTGCAGAAAAGGTTGTAGGGAAGTATGGCTGCAGGTAGGACAGATGGCTGTGCAGGTGCAGAAAATAGTGCAGCAAAGTGCTGGGTTCAAAATAGGGAAAAAAGTGCATACAGCAGACCGCAAGTCTGTGGCAAATACTGGTGGTCGGACCGCGGGAAACAGAGCAACAGTTGCAGACGAGTTGCGGGTTTTTGGCCGAAAGAGGCAGTCGGACCGCAGGAAACAGGTAAAAGGCCACAGGCGGATTGTAGGAAAAAGGCCGACAGACGCAGTCGGGTTGCAGCAAAAGGGCTAAAAGCCACACTCGGGACGCGGGAAAAGGGCCGACGGATGCAGGCGGGTTGCAGCAAAAGGGCTGAAAGCCACAGTCGGGACGTAGGAAAAGGGATGACAGACACAGTCGGGTTGTAGAAAAAGGGCTGAAAGCCGCAGTCGAGACGCGAGAAAAGGGACGACAGACGTAGGCGGGTTGCAGAAAACTAGCTGAAAGCCACAGGTGGGACGCCGGAAAAGGGCCGACAGACGCAGGCGGATTGCAGAAAACTGGCTAAAAGCCGCAGGAGGGATGCCAAAAAAATTTTAACAGCTGTGGTTGGATCGCAACAAACAAGCTAATTAGCCACGGTCGGATCTCAGGTAACAGACTTGAATCCACTGGCAGGTCACTGGAAACAATCTGAGAGCCGCGATCGAGTCGCAGGTAAATGCCTGAGAGACGCAGTCGGAATGCAACTGCAGGGGTAAAAGATGCGGTTTACGACAGCCGAAAGGGACAACCGAAAGGAAAAGACAGGAAAATATTTAAAAACTATAACTAGAAATTCAAACCAAGTGGAGTCGCCAAAACTGTAGCTAGGGTTTTCACCCTAGCTTGTGCAAATGAGCACCTACTAAGGAGAATGGACTCCTTAGTAGCAGTTCAATAAACATTAAATAAAAGTAATAAAACAATACAAATTCTAAACTAGCATGAGCATTAATAAGCATAACGAAAACATGAAATATGGTGAAGATCTTTCTCTTTTTGTATTAAAATTTCACCTCAAGTGTAGAGGTTGCTGAAGTTCTTGCAATGATCCAAGAGGGTTGCTCCAAACTCCAACTTTGCTCCTTCTCTTTCTCCAAATGGTGGGAATGGGCCAAAAGGGGCACTCAATGGTGAAAGTAGCTCAAGGGTGAGCTAGGGTTTCAAGAGTGATTTTGGCAGAGTAAGGGTGTATTTGATTGCGGATATGAAATGAGGGGTCTCCATCACTTATTTATAGGTTTTTAGTGGTGGAGTGCTGGACCATGGTTTTGGGAACCATATGGTTTAGGTCAGCTGTATAGGGTGTTTTCCTCCTTTTCCCTCTTTTTCCTCCTTTTTTTATATTTTTTATTCCCTTTTTAGAGGGTTTTTGCTATGTTTTGGAGGAATTTTGGATAATGTTGGGGGGAAAAAGGGTTTTTTTTTAGCCTTTTGCAGGCTTTTTTGATGGTTTTGTGGCCTTTTGGAGGCTTTTTAGGCCTTTCAGGGGCATTTTAATGGGATTTTAGGATTCTGAAGGTAAATATGGAAGGAAATATGGACAAATGAGTCATGTAATGGGGTAGATGAGGTAGTGAGCACTTTTTGGGTGTTAATAGACCATACCACACAGGTTTTAACTTCTTGAAAGGACCAGTGAAGCGCTCCTTCTTAAGATGTAGCCAAACCTTATACCCAATTTGGAATGTATGAGGAATACGATGCTTGTCGTGTCATTCCTTAGATTTCTCGTTTGCTCTGTGCAACATATCCTGTGCTTGCTTTTGGATGTTGCAAATCTATTCTCGAAACTTGATTGCTTTATCAACTTCTCGTTGGTTGTAGTCTGTGTCGGAGTTTGGCTGTGTCGAGTAGCTGATCAAGTCGATAGGTGCTGGGGGTTGAAATCTGTAACAGATCTCAAATGGACTCTTTCCTATAGGGATGTGCTGAGCATGATTGTAGTTGTGCTGAATGTATGGAAGTCTTTCATCCCATGTGCGTCGGTGCTGGTGATTATACATGTGAAGTAGTTGTACTACCAAGCGATTCACAACTTCTGTCTGTCAGTCGGTCTGAGGATGGAAAGTTGTCGACAATGAGATTCGTGTGTCTAGCTGTTACCAGAGGGTCTTCCAAAAGATGCTGATGAATTTGGCATCTCGGTCGAAAATGATGGTTGTGGGTAAAGCAAAGTGTTTCCAAACATATATAAAGAAGAGTTGAGTGGTCTGCTGCGCTATCGTGGTATTCTTACATGGTATGAGAATGGCCATCTTAGAAAATCGGTCGACTACTACTAATATTACGTCATGCTGATGTATGGTAGTAGGATAACCCGTCAAGTATTCCATAGAAATAGATTCCCATGGTCGACTAGGAACTGGCAGAGGTGTGAACAATCTGTGTTGTCGATTAGGCGGTTTAGCAATGGCACAAACCACACATGATCAAATTTACTTGTTAACATCAAATTTAAGTGTAGGCCAGAAGAAATACTTTTGCACAATAGCAAGTGTCTTTGCTACTCCAAAGTTCCCTATATTCTTGTTGTAGTGCGCGTCCCAAATGAGCTACTATCAGTGCTCACCGGTCGGTACACAAAGCTGTCCAACCTTGTATAGCAAGGTATACTTCAGGAAATAGTCAGAGTCTGAGGTCGACAACTTGTTAGTATGTAACTATCAGTAGACTGCTCATAAGTCATTGTCGTCCTCATACAACTGTGGCCAAGTGGTCTTGTCATATCCCTGCATACTTATCGCTATCAAAAGGAGAGTAATGGGTGGTCAACTGAGGCAATCAATGATGATGTTAGATTTACTTTTCCGATACTTAATTACCAACTGGAATTGTTGTAGGTAATTAATCCACTTGAGTTGTTGGTTTGTCTGCAACTTTGATTGTGTTAGAGCGAACTGCAGAGGCTTGTGATCAGTGAGAATGACGGTTCCCTTGCCAAGGATGTAATGCCTCCATTTCTTCATAGCTTGCACAATGGCATACAGTTCTTTTTCATACATCGAGTATCTTCTAGCTTTGTCGTTAAAAGTATTAGAATGAAAAGTGACTGGGTGACCATACTGAATGACCACTATGCCCAAGGCATAGTTCGATGCATCTGTCTCAATCTCAAAGGGCTGATGAAAATCAGGTAACAAAAGTACTGGTGTAGTGCAGAGCTTGTGTTTGAGCTATTCAAAAGCTGCTTGTTGTGTTGTTGTCCACTGGAAGATAGTTTTCCCATTTCCCTTCATCAACTAATTTAATTTCCAGGCTATGTGATTGAAGCTGAGTATGAACCATCGATAGAAATTTTCCAAACCAAGAAAACTTCTTAGTTCTTGAATGTTTCTAGGAATGGGCCAATCTTTGAGGATCTGTACTTTTTCTAGGTCAACATGAATGCCTTTAGAGTCAATCACATACCCCAAATATTTGATGTTGGTCATCGCAAAAGAGCACTTGTCCATGTTAAGATAAAGCCGATGTTGCTGGAGAGTGTTGAGGACTTGTCGAGGATGTCTGACATGTTCTTCCCATGATCGACTAAAAATAAATATATCGTCGAGATTGTCAATAACCCATTTGCTGATTAAAGGTTGAAGAAGGTTATCCATATGTCGCATGAAGGTCACAGGTGTGTTGGTTAAGCCGAAAGGCATGACTAACCATTCAAACAATCCTTCCTTGGTCTTGAAAGTAGTTTTCTAGACATCTAAGGGCTCGATTGGAATTTGATGGTATCCTGACTTGTGGTCGAGCTTAGTAAAGAATTTAGCACCTTTCCGATAGTTGATGAGCTCGTCTATCTGCAGCAGAGTGTACCGATATTTTGTTGAGGGCTCTGTAGCCGATGCACATGCGCCAAGTCCCATATCTTCCGCTGGAGTCTGGTCCACCCTCCCTTTCGCCCATCTATTTGGCTTGTTGTGTCGAGTGTCGATCCATTTGGGAGCTACTCCGCGGAGTGTGTGGGCGCTTGGCCAATGCGCCACTACTCCAACACTTGAGTGTGTCCAATGGTCCAAGGGGTGCACCCCCGTTTATTGCCAGTGTGCAACCGCGCCCCCACTCTCGGGCTTGCCATGCACCAAAGTGTTGTGTGGGCATCTTTGGTGGGAGTGTGCTAGGCTAGGTCCACGCACCCCCACTCATTGTTCCATCTCTGGGTAGCTTTCCTTCCTCGCTAAGTCTCCTTGCAGCGATCGTCGCTTTGCCCACCGAGCACCCAAGCTAGGCTCTTGGGCGGGAGTGCAAGACTCCCATGCAAGCGTGGGTGTTGTGCGGAAAGCGTGGCCGTGACACTATGTGTCAGAGCCCACACTTTTTTCGCTAGTCACCAGCGTCCAAATGTGGTGTGCGACACTTCCTAGGAACAACTTGAGGGCGTGGCCAACTCAAGCGTCGCACCAGCAGACTACGCCTAACCTACAGAAACTTTTCAACTTAACACTTGCAACTTCATTTACTTGTTTATAACAGTTAACATGTTCTTACCACATCCACACTTAGCCAATTTTACATGTGCATGAACATCAAGTAAATAACACACACAAGTATAAGTTGGGGTTGCTAAACCCATCAACCCCTCAAGCTTTGTATAATCAATCATTTACAACAGGTGGATTTTCCCTGGTAGAGCTCTGGCATGTGCCCAACAAGTAGCACTCCTTACAATAGATATACAAAATACAAAGAGAGAGTTAACCTTTCCAACAGGAATCTAACTCCTGAAACTACCTACTGCTGCAAACCCTTGCTGCTGCCCAGCGAAACTGTCTCACTATGCAACCGCACTGTATGTGAACCTGCCAAATCCTGCTCTGTAGCAGGACCTTACTATGGCTGGACTTCACTGGAAGAGACCGTGCGGAAGGACAGAGGTCGGATAGCCTCCCTAGCTCCAAACTTCTACCTTAGCCGAATTTCCAACTTAGTTGCAGCTACCTTTCTGGCTTCTTGCCTTAGCCCTTTTTATATGATGTCGTGCGGGAGGGTGCGACCCCACCTTGGGCACACCCTTCCTTGGCACCCTCGTCAACTACACACTGACGTACCATCAAACAGCCTCTGGTTCCATGATCTATGCGTCATCGGTCCAAGTATTCCGCAAGCCATGTGCCTTCGGTCCACTTTCGCAATCCGCGCGCCTTCGGTCCACTTCCGCAGCCTGCGCATCTTCGGTCCGTCTCGACTTCACAATCGACTCCCATCCCCAGTTCGCGTGCTTCCATCCCAAGCTCGCGGGTTTCTGGTGGGGCTTTCATCCTGATTTCAAACAGGCCCCGAACCCAAGCTCATTTTCGTGGGCTTTCGACAGGAGCTCGTTTCCTTGGCTTCCAACATGAGCTCATTTCCTGGGCTCCCAAACCCGAGCTCAATACCCAACTAACATTTGTGGCTAAGTGTTGCAACACTTGGGCGTTTGCTTCTTGGAGTGTATGTGGGGCACTTGGTCCGTCGTGCCACTACTCCCACGTCCGTTTGGTCCAAGGGTGCGCCCCGGTGCCCCTTCATCTTGCCAACTTGTCATTTTGCAACCGTGCCCCACTCTCAGGCTTGCCATGCGCTGATGGGTGAGCGTTGCGTTGTTTGTGGGAGTGCACCCATGCCTGCTCCTCACACCCCACTATTCGGTCCATCGCTTGCAACCAAACTTCATTTTTCCCAACTGGGTGCCCAAGCCAGCCTCCTGGGGCGGGAGCGCAAGGCTCCCATGCAAGTGTGAGTGTCGTCCAGAAACATGGCCGTGAAACTATGGGCAACAGAAAAAGTGAGTTGTGCTGGTGAGCTCGTGACGGATGGTATCGGAGCTTCGGTTGCCATGGGAGCATCGAAGTGTATGTTGGGAGCTTGAGTTTCCGAACAGGTGCACCGACAGAGTTCGAAGCTGGTTGTGGAAGATAGCGGGAGGGCTTAGGAAGCTCTCCTTGCTGCTTAGATGGGCCAGTACGTAACAGTTCGGGTTCGAAGCTCCGCGTCGTTTCCATGGATGGGGTAGAAACTCGGTTAACTTCACAATGACGGGTCAGACGGAGTTGGAAGCTTGGCAAGAAGGACGCCCATGGGTGGCAAATGGCTAGCTTGGCAGGGTGCCACCCAATCGATGAGCTTGGCGGAAGTCAAGTGAAGTTTGGTTCGGGTGGGAAGCTCTTCAGCCACTTCATTGCCTGCGCATGTTCTAAGAGTGCCGTGCCACCTGCACGCGCTCTCTGGCCGCCACGCTATCTCCTCTTGGCATTTGGTCACCGAGTCGCCTGCGTGCACTCCTCGGAGGATGCGTCGCGTGCACGCTCTTCGGTTGTCACGCCACCTGTGCGCACACGACCTTCTGCCCGCGAGGGCAACTCTTCACAGCGTGCACACGACCTTCCACCGCGAGCACTCTCTTCACAGTGTGCACGCAACCTTCCACCGTGAGCGCGCCCTTCACAGCGTGCATCGCGACCTTCCGCCGTGAGCACGCTCTTCACAGCATGCATGCGACCTTCGAGGGAAACTCTCCCCGCGACTTGGCCAGTTTTTTCCCCGGCGGCGTGCGTCGGGAAACCTCAACTTTATCCGAGACTTGGCCAAAAAAAATTTACCCCCCGCGGCATGCGGCGGGAATGTTATACCTCAATGTTTCACAGTGTCGCATCCCCATCACAAAACAAGTTGACGACACTTTCCCTACTGTTTTGAACCATCCAGAAGAGACAGATGATGAGTCAACTTTGAAGGTAAATCTACCCTGGCAAGTTTTGACCACCTTGGACTTTATTTTTACACACTACCGCGCCTTGCCATGATCCCAAAACGCGGCACTAGACCACTGCCGCGTGATACTTTTTCCTCAAAGCGCGGCAGTGCCGCGCTCTGCAGACTTTGCAAAGCGCGGCACCCTTTTAATAGTTTTTTGCCCTTGGCTTGTGGGATCTTGGATTTTCGAAGATAATGGAAGATTGGGTTCCTTGATTCGATCTCAACTCATCTCCTTCGATTAGAAACCCATGATCCACTTATCCCTCCTTAGATCCACTCATCTCTCTTGTTGGTTAACCTCACCATTCACTATAAAATAGAGGCATGCCATTGGAAAAGGGAGAGGACTCTTGAGAGCACCAAACTTATGGTCTTGCAGCATTGTGGAGATAGCTAGAGGAGAAGACACTTGGAGTTGGAGGATTGACTTGGGCATCAAGCACCCTTTGTAAGTAATCTTCAAGTTGTAATGGAATAACTTGTCTTGTCTTCCCAAATCATTTGTGTTAATCTTGTTTTAATGATATGATTTGTATCTCTCACAGATTTAGATCCTAACTCATGTTTTCAGATTGCTAGAGAATAGTACATGCTTGTGTTTTGGTTCCATTGTTAACAGGTTTACTTGTGAGGACTTGGAGCTTGGAGCAAATATCGAAGACAAGCGTTTGGACATAAGGTCCGTTAAATTCCTTCTATTCTCTCCAGCATTTTAATTCTGAGATGTTTGTTAGATCTAGGGATTCAAGGTTGCATTTGTTTTGTCTGTTCTTAGCCTAGAGTTAGTTAAAGTCTACTTTAGCCTAAGGGAATTTTGACTTATCCGTAGGGCAGAATTCCACATACCAAGAATGGCGACTCCGCTGGTTTTGATTACTACTTGATTGATTTAATTCACAGTCATTTATCTTTGAATTGTGAGTTTTTCGTTGCACTTCAAAACCAGCTTGAATTTTGGTCTTTTTTTGACCCTTATTCACCCCCTCCTCGCAGTATTTATCTCCCTGTTCAATTACTGAGTCCCCTGGGTTAGCAACAACCCCTGAAAACTTTATTTTTTTCTTTTCCAGTTGCGTTTTTTTTTCCTCTTGCCACAGTGCCGCGCCCTCTTAACCAATTCCAGCGCGACAGTTACACAGTGCCGCGTCTTAGGCATTAATACCAGAGCGGCAGTTACACAGTGCCGCGCTTCAGCCAGGCTATAGACCGCGGTAGTGTCTGCAAGTGTGGAAATTTTTTAATTTTTGCTTGGTTTCCTGAGTTTCTCCCTGCCTCAGATAGTCTTTACTGTTACCTGTTAGCATCCTGGTTAATTCCCAGTCTGTATGGTCTGTGAGTTTGATTGATTGATTGAATTAAGTGGCACTTTTGACATAGTGGTAATTTTTCAATTTGATTGCATTTAACTTGACTTTTTTCCCCACAACCAACTCAACACCACTGTCTCCTGTTACTGAACGCTGTAGTTTTACAGTCATATTGGCATTATCATTTTCAGTAAATTAAAAAGATCATTGGTTGAGAGCAAATTTGTTGTTTAAATTGAAAAAGTCTAGTGGTATTTTGCATAGAGAAATGAACCATTAATTTTGCCATAGAAATTCTCATTATAGAAGCATTGTAGATTGTAAAATCAGTGCATTGAAAAGAGCATTTACTTCAGTTTGGCTTGGTTTATAAATCAAAAAGAAAAGAAAAATCTTTTACTTTGATTGCTTGTGAAAGTTGTTATGCATATTGGATCGAAGAACCTCTATCTTTACCTTAGCTAGATTTCATCGAAGACAAAGGCTTGTTTATGATTCATTCTCATTTGCATGGTTTGAGTCGTCATAACACCATCAAGTCCTCACGTCCACTACCCGATTGAGTAAAGGCAGCCACTAAAATTAATCACCCTAATTAAACCAACTTTAACCTCACTTGAGGAAATCAAAAGAATTTGGTAGTTAGGTAGGACACTGGGGATAGGCATCAAAATAATTCCCCATGTCATTTTCATCTGAGACATAGTCGTTGTCTTTAGGGAACTAAAATCCTCTAGTACTTATTGACACGGTCACAGCTAGTTTGTGGAGGGGCCTCCTGACTGTTTCCAACTGTTCAGGGGTTAAACGGCCGCGAGATTGAGAACCGGACGGACTCTGTGGAATACCGCACTCCACTTAGCCCTAAGGCAACATCGATCGCTGTCTTCTTCGGAAGGCTGAAGTGCCCAAAACCTTTTCCGACGTGTCATGAACGAGGTGGCTTAGTATCTATTCTACTAGGGCTCTTTTACCCAGGATCCCTTTCGTAGAGGGATATCCTTCTTATATCGGTCTCATCATGTTGTATTGTTCGACTTGGATTTCATCACCTTGCGAAGGATACAGCCTGTTGAGGTCTCCAGCTCTTAGTTAGGAGTTTGCTTGGCGTCTCATCTTTGTAGAGGGTCATTTTTTCTTTGTAGGGACTGCTTGTTGGCATTCTGGCCATTTTTGTTGATTAGCTCGCTTATTGAGACACCGGTCTCAGTATAGATTTTAGAGCTTGCTTTTTTGGCCTGTGAGCCTTGCTTTTTCTAGCTCCTCTTTTGCACACTCTCGGCTGCATTAGATTTTTTGAGTTCTTTTGTTTACGGTACTTGCCCCCCGATTTTCATTTTTCTGTCATCATGTCAGATCAACAACGAAGATCACGAAGACAACAGGGCCTAAGCCCTCCACCACCACCACCGCCACGGACTTCTGGTCCGCCTACATCACGCATTCCTGCTCCTCCCGGCCGCGGTGCTGGTCGAGGCACCATTTCCACCGCCGATACATACAACATCTTCAGTTACGCCTGTAACTGCCACACACAGCACAGTCTCAGAATCTATTGCAGCTTCTATGACCACTAGCATGTCTGAGGCTTCCACTGTCACCTCACCCACTGTCATTCCAGATTCATCTGTAACAGTGGGCACAGTTACAGCAGCTGAACCTAGCACGACCCATAGTACTAGACCAGAGGTCATCCTTCTACCGGATACCAAACACTTCCCGTCCATCAGACACTTTTCACGATGATATAGACGGATCTATTGGCACCACAGAAGGGTCCGACTAGGACATACCTGGCTTAATTTCAGTCCCAGGCGGATACGTTGAGATCGTTGAAGATACTCGTCTACCTGACACTACCTTTTGAACCTGATTATGGGCTTCATTACTTCCCAGACGGAACTTCCGCCTGTTATTACTACGTCACCCCAGTGTTCATCCTCAGGAGACAAGTTCTTCTAGCAACGTACCTCGCACTTTTCATCTACCCAACATCCCACCGGGACACGAAATTATGGCTTCCATCCAGTCTAGTATGGTTAGCCTAGCGAACTCTCCGTTAGCATCGGCACAATTTAGACGCAACACAGAGCAAATGCTTTCGATAGCGTCTAGATACCCCCCTGTTTCTCATCCTTCTGACTATAGGGATCCCAACGTCCCGTCTAGCACAGAATTTCATCACTCTTTTGCAGACGGCTCAGGACCTTCAGACTTTACTACACCTAGGTTCCTGCCGGATCCCCCAAAATCTTTTTCAGGATATGAACTCGGACCCAGTTCTCGTTGGTCCTCCTATTATTGAACACGTTATGGACGACGCCGATACCCCTGGGCTAAATTCCCCCACATTTGCTGTCATCACCCATGGTTTGGTGCACATTCCATGAGGGATAACCCAGTTTTTTCTCCGTCCTCACCTGTCCAATATGGACGACCTCCTCCGCAAATCGGTACTTTTGGCGCCGTTGGTCAATCCATGCTATCATATTTGGCTAGCGGCGGAAGAACACCTAGTCATACTGCTGGATCTTCCGTTTCGACCGGAGGATCACCTTCAGCCACCATTTATACTATTTCAGGAGGTGGACAACCGACTGCAATGGTCCCTAACTCCAACTTACAAACCCTCCCTGGTGGGCCATCAACCCAACCAGCTGGGGGGCAAACCTTTGTTGGGAACCCCATCGTTAGTCAACAACCTCCAACTGGTGGGCCACCAACCCAACCAGTCGGAGGACAACCTTTTGCTGGGAATCCACTTCCCAGTCTACAGCCTCCTCACATAGGGCCATCCAACCTAACTGTTGGCGGACAACCTATTGGCTCGTTCCAACAAGTTTCCCAACCAGCAGTGTCTACTCAGTTTCGGTATGTACAATCCACCTGGCAGTGGGCAACCTTATTCCGGTGTTCCAACCGGACCTTACTCTCAACCACCCCTGTCAGGTATGCTTCCTTCTTGGGATCATCAAATCCCACAGAGTGGAGGGTACTCACTTTTTGGAAACTGGAACCAAGCTGGGGGGCAATCTCAGATTTCCCCCAACTTGAATTCTGGCTTACCTTACCCTTCGGCTGCTACAACTCCATGGAACCCGTCACTTCAATTTCCACTCGTTCCTCAAGCAGGAACGAGCCTTCCATGGACACCACCGTCGCAGCCACCCCCCCAACCCTGCTATGGGAAACCTGCTATGGAAATCCTCCACTTACACAGTATGTGGCAACATCCCTGGAACACAATAATTCCAAGGAACTTTTCCCCAACAAGGAATAGCAACCATTCCTGGGTATCAACAGCCTCAGGGTACTATACCCACTCAGCAGAACACTTACCAACCGACTGCTTACAATCAACCGGTTAACCAGATGGCTTACTATCCGCAGAACTTCCAGCAGTATCCCGCGGGAAACTCATATGGGTATAACACACAGCAGCATGCTATGCAGGGTCCTCCAGGATTCTCTGCACCACACGGTTATTACTCATACCCGCAGACCAAACCGGCAACTTCCCTTTTTAGCCACACTTGATCTACCTGATTTGTCGAGGCTTATCAACGATCCTATATGGCACGAACCTCACTGGCCACCTATCCCAGCCAAACTACCATCGGACATTCCCAAGTTCGATGCTAAGCCCGGGGAAGACCCCAAGAACCACGTGATGACCTTCCATCTTTGGTGTTCATCCAACTCCTTGATGGATGATTCCATCCGACTTCGGCTCTTCCAACGTACGCTTACCGGAACGGCAGCAAAATGGTACATCGAGCTGCCACAGCACTCTTTTCGTGATTTCAACACTTTGGCTATGCAGTTTTTGACACATTTCCAGCTTCCCATCCGGTATGAGACTGGAACAGAACTGCTAACTTCACTGCGTCAAACCACTTCCACACACATTTCGGATCACATCCACGAGTGGCGAAGACGCCGTAGGCTAATAAAGGCACCTATTCCAGATCAGCTACTGGCTGATTGGTTTACAAAAATCCTTTTTTGCCTCCCATAGCCAGAGATATTGCTATGCGCGGACCTGTTACGGAAGAACAAGCCATCTCGGCAGCACAATACATGGATTTAGTATATACTCAATCCGGTACTTTACATGAACTTCTTCCACATGCTTCCCGCATTCACACTGATCCTACAAATCCTACTACTGAACCACCCATTGATGGTATCGTTGGTTCGGTTAAGGCTCAGCCTGCTACCAACTCGACGGGGCAACAAGCTTCTGCTTCCCCCGCTTTTACCCAGGCCGCTTCAAAAGCTTCCACCTCTCCTGCTGTCTCCTCCGAAGTGAATGCAGTCCAATCTACATCACAACCATCCGGAGGAAAGAAGAAAAACAATCGTGGTAAACCCAAGAAGAACCAGCAGGAGAACCCCAAACCACAACCTACCCAGAATGACCAAAAACCACGTCAGAAAGCTAAGTTTCCCTGCTTGATTTGTCAAGACGATCATTATACGCGTGACTGTCCCTACAAGGACGAGGTCCATAAGTTCGTTAAAGGATCCTCTCGACCGGCAGTGCTAACTGATCCTTTCCCCCAACAGCAACAGCAAATGGTTGCCCAGGAATCCCCACAAGGGGGCAACCCGACCAATCCTTCCCGTGGAGAGACGTCCACAAACCGCGAAATTCTAATGACAAGTAATGAGGAGATTAATATCACCACTCGTTCAAAAGACGTATGATAGCCCCCTAAGTTCAAACAAACAATCGGAGACAGCCAAAGGCAAGTCTCCTGTTGAAGATCCGATTCCTATTTCCCCCCCCTAATGGTCATCTCCATATCGAGAGACCACTTATGGATACAGTGCTACGCCCACCCAAGGGCACCATACGAAAGGCGACATTCAATCCGAATGCGCGAGCTGCCCAAAACTACAACATTGTTGAAGATTTGGCTCAAGCACCTTGCGCTATGTCAACTCTCGAGGTTCTCCAACACTGCCCCACGCAGCGTAGAACCCTACTTTCAGCACTGGGGGCATTGGACCCAGATACTTCAAACTCCATCATGTTTAACTTAGAGCACGCTAAACCTAGGCTTTCTCACCAGTTAGCCTTCCAGGTGCATACGAAAATCCGTGGAAATGTTATCCACCGCACAGTGTTAGATGAGGGTGCTTCCACGTCGATTATGTCTTTGAACTGCTGGAGAGCCCTCCGGCTCCCCTAAGGTCACAACTTCTCCTACTACTCTTAGAGCGTTTGATGGACATGGTTTTCAACCATATGGACTCATCCCCTCAATCGGTGTTGAACTGGGGGGCAAAACAGTATCCGTACACATCGAAGTCGTAGATGCACCTTTGGATTACAACCTCCTACTTGGTCGGGAACTGGTTCTATGCCATGACTGCCATAGCATCTACAGTCTTCCGGATTGTACAATTTCCTCATGAAGGGAAAATTGTCACTATTGATCAATTGGCTTACTGTATCCCAGACTCCCATCCGAACTCCGCCAATACCGTTCCGTTATTGGATCAACCTCGGTACCGGTTCCAAGACATAGGTGTTGGTCTCATGAAGGATTCATCCCTCATTGGAGTTTTTCCAGAGTTGGGAACCCATCTTCAACCAGTCAACATGATTTCATCGCATGTCACCCCATCCGATGATTCATGGGTGATCCCGAGTCCTACTCAGATCCAAGGCTATGGAAATTCCATGCCTTTGAACAGAAACCTTGCAGCTTATGACGCGATCCAATCAGCCACAGATTGGGTCGACTGTTCTACTGATCACACAGTGGCACAGCTCTCGACTGAAACTCACACACGCCCACCATTGTTTGATCCTCTCAACTTGATTTTTCCCACCGATGAATCAATCATAGAGGTTATGTGCGGTAATGAGCCACCATGGGGAGATTTTCATCATCGATCTTCATTCCCCATCATTCAGTCACTTGAGCCTGATACCAAATCCAGTGCTTCACTTGGATGGTTCAAACCAAGTTCCCCACTTCCCTCGACGAAGTATTTTCTGAAGGCAACTTGGCCAATCTCATGGCAACCACTCCCATCGACGTTTCAGTAAAGCCTGGTATCGTGGAAAACGTACACATTGGCAAAACATGTACTCCTCTCGAGACGGAGTTCTATAATGCCTACTTTAAAAATTTCCGCGATGTTTTCGCTTGGAGTTATGAAGAGATGCCAGGAATCGACCCATCGATTGTGGTCCATGAAATTCCAACTTTTCCTGGCGCCCGACCTGTTCGGCAAAAGCTTCGACCCATTCATCCTCGTAAGGCAGCCGCCATTAAAGCAGAAGTTGAAAAACTTTTGCGCGCTGGTTTTATCTATCCTGTCCCATTGACAGAATGGGTATCCAACATCGTCCCTGTAGCCAAGAAACAGGGAACGATCAGAGTCTGTGTCGATTACCGTGATTTGAACAAAGCTTGTCCCAAGGACAACTACCCAACTCCGTTTATTGACCAGATCATCGATAACTGTGCCGGAAGTGTTATCTTTTCATTTATGGATGGCTTTTCAGGCTATAATCAGATCGATATCCTCCCAGCCGACCAGCACAAAACGGCCTTTATCTGCCCTTGGGGGATCTTTGCATATCGAAAGTTACCTTTTGGCCTCAAAAATGCCGGGGAAAACTTTCCAACGGGCGATGTCCTACGCATTTCATGACATCAAACATATCGTAGAGCCATATCTCGATGACCTTCCCGCTCATTCTCGAACTCGGGAAGAACATCCAGATCACTTGAGTGCCATTTTCGAAAGGTGCCGGCGCTACAATATACGTTTGAACCCGCATAAGTGCGTCTTCTGTGTAGAAGCCGGAAAACTGTTAGGCTTCATAGTCTCCAAAAACGGGATACGTCTAGATCCCGCAAAGGTAGCAGCTATTATAGCCCTGCCTTCACCTACCAATATTCCAGAACTTCAATGTTTGCAAGGGCATGCAAACTTTCTACGCCGTTTTATCTGTAATCTGTCCGAGATAACAAAAGGCTACATGCGGGCTTCTCAAGAAGAATGTTCCCTTCATATGGGATGATGAAGCCCAACGATCCTTTGATAATTTAAAGGCGGCCTTAACCAAAGATCCTGTGATTCAACCCCCCAATTACACACAGGACTACATTCTTTATCTCGCAGCCTCGATTTCCACCATTGGTATGGTGTTAGTCCAGGAAGACCACAACGGCATAGAACATGTGGTGTACTACCTCAGCAAGAGTCTTCTCGACTCTGAAACTCGCTACTCACATGTTGAAAAGCTGGCTCTGGCAACAGTATTTGCTGTCCAGAGATTCCGTCACTACATCTTACTCCGTCGGACCACCGTCATCGCTGATTTCAATCCGATGTACTATATCCTCACACGACAAGTGCTTGGGGGCAAGTACTCCCGTTGGATTGTCATCCTTCAAGAGTTTGACTTGGAATTTGTCAAAGCCAAGTCTAAGAAATCTCTGGTCTTCACTGAGTTAATTTGTCACTTGCCCCGTGCTACTGAGCAATCCGAGCCCATTGATTCTCTTCCCGACGAATCATTGTTCCTCATTAGCACGTCTGATCCGTGGTATGGGGATATTCTCTTATATCTCCAAACCCAACGCTTCCGTCCCGACCTCAACCGCGATGAACGACGACGTATCAGACATCACGCAAAATACTACCTTATAGTGAACGATACTTTGTATCGGCGTGGTGTCGACACTGTCCTTCGACGCTGTTTGACCTTAGATGAGGCGGAACGCGTTCTCAATGACTGCCAACGCTGGAGCATGTGGTGGTCATCTCTCTGGGATGGCTCGGCCCAGAAAATACTGTGAGCAGGATACTTCTGGCCCTCGATTTTCAAAGACTGCATTGAAACACAAGAAGTGTCCGCCATGTCAATTCTTTCATAGCAAAGCACGCTCGCATCCTGCTCCACTCCATCCTGTCATTGCCGTCGGCCCCTTCTCCAAATGGGGCATTGATTTTATGCACTGTAAGCCCACTTCAGCCGGGGGGCATAGCTATGTCATAGTAGCTGTGGACTATTTTACAAAATGGGCTGAAGCGATGCCTTACGTATGCTGAAGACGGCAAAAACAGCAGCGCAGTTCATATTCAATCATATCATAGCTAGATTCGGTGTCCCACAGTCTATTGTGACCGATCATGGTTCCCATTTTAGGAATCATATGATCGAAGAACTAAGTGCCAAACTGGGTTTTCGCCACGAAAACTCAACCCCGTATTACCCACAAGCTAATGGCCAAGTTGAAGCCATCAATAAGGTCCTGAAACGAATGATTCAGCGCATTGTGGGCACCCAAAAATCCAATTGGCACTCAGCTCTGTTCTCAGCACTGTGGGCATACCGAACCTCAGTGAAAAGTTCTACTGGGTTTACACCATTTCAATTGGTGTACGGCCTGGAATCCATTCTCCCGATTGAATGTGAAATTCCATCACTCAAGATAGCCATAGAGCTACTCCCACACACTACTTCCGAAGAAGAACGGTTTCTATACCTAGCCAAGCTAGATGAAACCCGCCGCGACGCCGCTTTGGCTAATGAAGCTCACAAAAAATGCGTCAAAGCTCAATACGACAAATCCGTTCAACCTCGGATCTTCAATGAGGGTGACCTTGTACTTACATATGACCAGATGCATGATAAGCTTGGTAAAGGTAAACTTGAATCTATGTGGTACGGCCCCTTCATCATAAAACGTGTCTTAGAAAAAGGAGCCTATGAACTAGTCGACTGTGATGGTACGCCATTGGCTCGGCCCCCGCAACGGGCTATACCTCAAGCGTTTCTACGCGTGAGGTTACCCCGCGCGGGTTACTTTTTGTACATAATGTACTTAGTTTGCTTTTTGCTTTAGTGTGCACATGGATCTTATGTATCTACTCTTACTTTGACTCGTGCCTTTATGCGCAGATGTCTACCTACTTTGGATTCGCTGACGGTGCAAGCCGACATACCCGGAATCTCGCTTCCCGCAGCATGGGTGATCTATTCCCCCACTGGCGAGTTGTTTTCTTCAGGAGCCATTTGTTTAGGTCCCGTAACCAACAATATCGCAGAGTACCATGCAGTCATTGGTCTCTTGACAGAGGTTGCCTCACTCGGGATTGACTCCTTATCGGTCTTTTTAGATTCCCAACTCGTGGTTTCTCATCTAAATCGTGTTTACACAGTTCGCGATCCTACATTACTTCGTTTATTCCGAAGAGTACGCCTCTTGGAACGGTCATTTGATTTTATCACATATCAACACATACCGAGAGAATTCAATTGTATTGCCGATTCATTGGCTAATTACATTTTGGACTGGCATCTTGCCCATACATAAACACATCATAAAAAATAAAATGCACAAGTCATTGTAAATATTTAGGTCATAAATAGGTCCATATCACTGTATATAAAAGTGTTTTTTCCAAAATACATAAAGTTTGTGTCAAAGACAAAATTGGGGATTAAATCCCATATACAAAAATTGGCCCTCAAAACCTACATATCGTGTACATGCCGCAAAAAAGGCCAAAAGACCATCTATGGAGATCTAGGGGACCTATCGTGTCCCTCATCGGACTCCTCCTGCTGACGGTGGTAACACATCACAGCTCGAACCACCTTGCGAAGAAGTCGACTAATACATCCAGGTACACCCACAGTATGCCGCTGGAGGTGGTAGGGGACATCATCCATCCGCATAGCAGGGATGCCATGGGTCAATCCCTGCTGGTTCCTCTCAATGTCCCGGACACCCCCTGCCTCGTCTTCATCTTCTTCTTCGACAGGATCAGCTGGACGATCGACACCACCACGACGTAGTGGAGAGTATCCGGCTGGCCTCTGTGGTCCACGGTCTGCAACATGCATGCGAATATACATTAGAAGTCTTTTACACATTCTAAAAAAGCATTAAAAAATTAAATATTCAAAAAGAAAAATACATATCCTTGAAGGTCATTCCAGAGTTGTCCCAGTCATCATCTTCTGGCAAAGCCAAGTCGATATCCTCACGGAAATCTACCCCTGAATAGGGATAGTCGTCGATCATGACTATCTGCTCCTCTAGCCAAGAGAAAAAATCCTCTCCAAAAGCTAGCCGCTGAGGTCCTCCAAGGCGCCCGGCGTAGTCGCTCCATCGAGCCATCCATGGCTCAGTAGGTGGACGAGGATGCATGGATATCTGTGGACGCAGTAATGGCACCCTTGCCAGGAAGAAAGTGACCAAGATACTCCCATAGCCAAACTGGGTATTTTTCCCGGTTCTACATTTGTGCACCTGTTCCTTCATGTGGGACAACACTGCCTCACACCAGTTGAAGACTATCCCTCCCATGCACTCTGCTGCGAGATTTACCTGTGTGCGGGTTGCCTGATGTGGACTCACGCTTCCTGCTGCACGTGTAATAGTGAATAACAAAGTTTTGAAAGGAAGATTTGTGACCTCTTTTATGGCCACTTTCCCACTCTTCTTACTCGAACCCGCCTGACAATATCGAGCAATCAAATCATCCGTGCTTGAGTCTGAAGCACTGTACCCGGTAAGATTCGGTCGGGCCCCTCTTTTCGAGAGGCCCGTGAGAAAGTAGATGTCTTCAAGTTGGATTTCAAGCACATGCTCTCCCACTCGGAAAGCTTCGATATCAGGGTCCCACAATTGAATAAGGTGAGTAAGGAGCTTAGGTTGTTGGCGGATCTTTTTAGTCTTGAAAAACTTTAGCAAACCGCATTCTCGCAATGCGGTCACGGTTGGTAAGTCATTTTCGGCCCTAAAATCGTCCGTTTCATGCTCCCTCTCTTTCCAACTCACCATTTTGCCTCAAACAAGTTGCAAATCCCTGCAAAAAGGCAAACAAAGTAATTAGTGACTATTTAACAACTTGCTTCTAGCAAAAATTTGAGGAAAAATTGATTTTTTGAACTCAATTTTCGCACGTGCCGCTCCTGGAGGGCACCCTGCCGCGCGGCAGTTCACAGTGCCGCGCCTCATTTTGAGGTTACAGCGCGGCACTGTTCAACAGTGCCGCGTTCCTCGATAGGGTCCCCGCGCGGCAGTACGGCAGGCGATTTTTTCCCAAAAGGGCTTCCCAAAAAATTGATTTTCCCCTGGTGAAAGTAAAAATTTCTTACATGAAATGAAAGAGGGGTTCAAGCACTCTTACCTGGCACAGACGGCGGTCGAAATGGTGTCCCAGAACTCTCGGTATCGATCCTTGAAATTTTGCTCCAAAATGGGTAAAAATGTCTCCTTTGGGTAAAAATCACAAATGAATAGTAATTTCTATTTTTACCATGCTTTATATAGCATTTTTTCACATTTTTTAATTAATTAATTACTATTTTCAAATTAATAAACCCTTATTCATATTACTAATGCCCGATTTTTGAGCATTCATTGACAGGATCTGCGGTAGAAATGGGATGCATTCATACTGGTATTTGTTCGTAGTTTGACCTTCATATTGAGCCCACTTTATCTTTTTCGTGCTCTGGATTTAAAACTTGAAAAAGATTCCAAGCGCTTTCACGCCTGTGTCGTGCTTGTCAAACGCAAGTAAACGGTGTTGAGTACGGTCAGCTTTACTCATGCTTGTTAAACGATGAGGAAAGTATTATCCTGGTTGTATTTTATTCTTTTTTCGGACCAGAATAATTTAAAATTTACGAAAAAGACCATAGGAGTCCATAGTTAAGCTCTTTTCAGACTCCTTAAAATTGAAAAGATTGCCAAGTGATCTTGACTCTTTCACACTTGTAAAAAGTATTTGAAAGGTCGTCTATTCGGTGATAGGTTACCCCTTTTTCGGCCCATCTAGACTATTTACGAGAAAGGTATACCTCAGTCAATCTCGGCTGGGAGAGTTCTCTCGGGAATTGTTTTACACTTTTTCGGGATCGAGAGACTAAATTTTATGAAAAAGTACATTATGGAGCTTCCTTTAAGTTTTTTAGGCTCTCTAAATATGAAAAACTGCCGAGTTTTCCTTCCTTGGACTCGTTAAAATATTAACATCGAAGGACCCACTTTGGGACGAACCCCTCCTTTCTCAGGTTCGTAAAACATGTGAGATTGGACTCATCCACAAGATGAGCTACACCGAGCATCTGTTATCCTCTTCAAGCTCGTAAAACAAGAAAGAGGTACTCGTCCATCATGTCGGGGAAATATGGGGGAACAAGTCAAGTTTATCTATGGCAGCTTATCAGTCGTTACCTTTGAACATGGCATGCGCCCATCTCTTGTCTATATTTGGGATATCCGTCTTTCATTGAGTCATAGTCATCATCATGAGTCGTCTCCCTGGCCACGAGTCCACTCATCCGGTGTCTATTCTCTATTTATCAATAATCCCTGCTGCCAAGTCTTGTTACATGCCGTTATATGTTCAAAGGGTTGCATTGTATCGAGTCATTCATTATGTCAGGCCTCCGCTGTGTCAGTACATATTTCATTACTTCATCATCCTATCATATGTGCCGATTTCGTGTCGATGATGTGGGAATCATCATGGCCCACCTTCGACGAGTCTATTCCTGTCGACACCAAATCACTATCCAGGAATTAGACTTAGGAATCAACCATTAGTACCTTGGTACCTGCATGCCTCAATGGCAGGTTTCCTCGTGTTTGACAGTTGGTTCACCTCATTGACCTCTGATCAAGCAATCTCTCGGATGCTCGACATCAACTCATTCATTCGCATTTCGTTGAGATGTACTATTGATACCTTGGGAATCATTGTCATTATTGGTGATCTCCCTCGCATTTGTTAACGGTCCACATCATTGACCGGTACTCAAATGGTTTCTTCCATGTTCGACTTCAACACCTTGTAATCACATGGTTAGATTCGTATCTTTATGCGATCGGGTAGAAGACCCTGGGTGCATCACTATATCTTGACTGCGTCCAGGCTGCGATGGAGATGTCTCTTGTATTGTCACACAGATCCACTTATTGTATTGGTCGTGGCTGTGTCATTACTGTCTCATGGATCTACGATTGTTCATAGTAGCCATGATCTGTCCACAGTTTACATTATCTCAGTACTCATGGATCTGCAATGTATTGGTCGGCAGCCATGCTTTGAGTCATTTGTTTCCGAGCATGGGAATGCCCGCCTCGGTGGTATATCTAACACTTTTTTTCTATTTCAGCTCCGTTTCTCTCTCCTCGATGCTATCTCTGCACATTTTATTCGTAAAGTCTTTCGGCCATCAGTCCCTTCTGACCTCACACTTTAGGGGGCATCTGTTATACCTCAATGTTTCACAGTGTCGCATCCCCATCACAAAACAAGTTGACGACACTTTCCCTACTGTTTTGAACCATCCAGAAGAGACAGATGATGAGTCAACTTTGAAGGTAAATCTACCCTGGCAAGTTTTGACCCACCTTGGACTTTATTTTTACACACTACCGCGCCTTGCCATGATCCCAAAACGCGGCACTAGACACTGCCGCGTGATACTTTTTCCTCAAAGCGCGGCAGTGCCGCGCTCTGCAGACTTTGCAAAGCGCGGCACCCTTTTAATAGTTTTTTGCCCTTGGCTTGTGG
>BSBM01000474.1:5540000-5580000 GCA_027924585.1 Larix kaempferi
CTGGTTTGCACCTCGAGTCGAGCAGCAGACCAACTTTTCAGTCGTTCCGCATCTGACCAAGGCACATCGCCTGCCTCCATCCGCTTCCCTCTCGGTAATTTCAATCACTCTTTAACTCTCTTTTCAAAGTCCTTTTCATCTTTCCCTCATGGTACTTGTTCGCTATCAGTCTCTCGCTTGTATTTAGCCTTGGATGAAATTTACCATCCAATTAGGGCTGCATTCCCAAACAACCCGACTCGTCGACAGCGCCTCGTGGTGCGGCAGGGTCCAGGCCCGACAGGGCTGTCACCCTCTTAGGTGCCCCCTTCCAGGGGACTTGGGCCCGGTCCACCGGTAAGGATGCTTCTACAAACTGCAATTCAGGCAGCGCTGCCACCTAATTTTCATGTTGGGCTCTTCCCGGTTCGCTCACCGTTACTAGGGGAATCCTTGCAAGTTTCTTTTCCTCCGCTTAATTATATGCTTAAACTCAGTGGGTGTTCTCACCTGAGCTGGGGTCATACAATGGAGGATCCCAACCTATCCATCCAAACAGAAGGATAGTGGGCAAGCCAGGTTCTAGTAATGTCGCACCTGCCCTGCACCGATTCTCGCCCCTGCCAAGGGGACAAAGGCCACCACTATTCCATGCAGGGCAATGGACATCGCATGCATTTCAGCCAACTGCCCCACATAGAGCCCGGAAAACCATCTCCGCTCCTCCCCCTACCTTGAGGGGGAGCACGTTTGTCGGATGCGACACCTAGACAGACGTGCCCTCGACCGAGGTCTCGAATGCAAATTGCGTTAAAAAAACTCGATGAGTCATTGGATTCTGCAATTCACACTAAGTATCGCATTTCACTAATTTCTTCATCGTAACGAGAGCCGAGATATCCGTTTCCGAGAGTCATTTCTCTTATAGATTACCGACAAAGCCCCCCGCCCACCCGGTGGAGTGCAACTACGACCAAATAGAAGATCCCACGATGCATACGATGCATCTGTATCACGGCCTAAGGGACAACGAGTCTCGTGCAAGACAAAGCACAAGCAAATGAGGAGGGATGGGGATGGGTTTCGTCACAAACATCAACCGCAAATGAAAAGGGGGCCATGCAAGGAGCGATCGAGGAGGGGACTAGGGTGGCCAACCCAACAGCTTGCACTGTGTTTCATCCAATCCATCAATCACCTCTTTCGCAGTTTCCCCATTCAGCAAGGGCAAGGAAAAATGAGGGAGGACACGTTGCTACCAAACACAAGGGGCGACCATTAGCACTCCAAAAGACTCAAGGTTTCCTCCAAGGAGCATGCTTACATGTCTTGCATATCAACAACGACAACAAGCAATGCCAACAGAGTCGGATCCATGGGGAGGGTCCGCTGGGCCGCGATGCTGAAATTCACCAAGGGAAATTGTGAGAGGCGGCTGGGAGGAGAACTAGGGTGTCCAACCCGAGGGGTTTCCCCACATTTTCAGCCTCCATCCAACGACTGCACGCTCTGATTTAATCCCTCGTGAAAAGTTAGGCAAATGGGGCACAAGGTTCCCTTACCTAGAGCCAACAATAGAAGGAAAGATCACCGCACCGGCTGCAAAGGCGTGCTAACTCTGGCCAAAGCACATGGGCACATCCCCCGACGGATTTTAACAGTGCAGAGCCCCTGGCGGCATCCCATTGTAGCAAGAGCACAACAAGCACACCCATCACAGCAGCTATGCCTTGTGGAAAGGTCCGTTGGGAGAGGCCACATGATGCAAGGCCCTTGGAAATATCGAGGCAAGAAGATGAGCAAAACAACAACCAAAGGGGCATCCGAGTTGGCTACACGTCGAGCGTCCACCGAACGGTTTCACATCTTGCAACCAATTTCCCATCAAGGACAGGATTGGCACCCATCAACAAAGTCGGGCTGGAGAAGCCTTGAAATCAACCACTGGAGGTGGGAGTTAAGGACAACGATCAACACCCCAAGAGTGGTGATGCACATCCGTGTCGAAACACCTGGTGTGATGCAGTGTTGTTCAATCTGAAGGAACAAGTGCACAAGTGTAGGACGGGGAAAAATACCCAGTTTGGCTATGGGAGCATCCTGGTCACTTTCTTTTTGGCGAGGGTGCCACTACTGCGTCCACAGATATCTATGCGCCCTCGTCCACCTACCGAGCCATGGATGGCTCGATGGAGTGACTATGCTGGACGCCTCGGGGGACCTCAGCGGCTAGCCTTTGGCGAGGACTTCTTTTCTTGGCTAGAGGAGCAGATAGTCATGATTGATGACTATCCCTATTCAGGGGTAGATTTCCGTGAGGATATCGACTTGGCATTGCCGGAGGATGATGACTGGGATAACTCTAGTATGACCTTCATGGATATGTATTTTTTCCTTTTTAAATATTTAATTTTTATTGCTTTTTTAGAATGTGTAAAAGACGCCTAATATATATTTGCATGCATGTTGCAGACCGTGGACCACAGAGGCCAGCTGGATACTCTCCACTACGTCGTGGTGGTGTCGATCATCAAGCTGCTCCTGACGAAGAGGAAGATGAAGACGAGGCAGGAGGCGTCCGGGACATTGAGAGGAACCTGCAGGGATTGACCCATGGTATCCCTGCTATGCGGATGGATGACGTTCCTTACCACCTCCAGGGGCATACCGTGGGTGTACCTGGTCGTATCAGTCGACTTCTTCGCAGGGTGGTTCGAGCTGTAGTGTGTTACCACCAGCAGCGGGAGGAGTCCGATGAGGGACATGATAGGTCTCCTAGGTCTCCATAGATTGTCCTTTGATCTTTTTGCGGCATGTACACGATATGTAGGCTTTGAGGGCCAATTTTTGTATATGGGCTTTGATCCCCAATTTTGTCTTTGACACAAACTTTATGTATTTTTGAAAAAACACTCTTATATACAGTGATATGGACCTATTTTATGAACTAAATATTTACAATGGCGTGTGCATTTTATTTTTATATGATGTTTTTATGTATGGGCAAGATGCCAATCCAACATGTAATTAGCCAATGAATCGGCAATACAATTGAATTCTCTCGGTATGTGTTGATATGTGATAAAATCAAATGACCGTTCCAAGAGGTGTACTCTTCGAAATAAACAAAGTAATGTAGGATCGCGAACTGTGTAAACATGGTTTAGATGAGAAACCACGAGTTGGGAGTCTAAAAAGACTGATAAGGAGTCAATCCCGAGTGAAGCAACCTCTGTCAAGAGACCAATGACTGCATGGTACTCCGCGATATTGTTGGTTGCAGGACCTAAACAATTGGCTCCTGAAGAAATCAACTCGCCAGTGGGAGAATAGATCACCCATGCTGCAGAAGCGAGATTCCGGGTATGTCGGCTTGCACCGTCGGCGAATCCAAAGTAGGCAGACATCTGCGCATAAAGTCACGAGTCAAAGTAAGAGTGGATACATGAGGTCCATGCGCACACTAACAAGAAAGCAAAAAGCAAACTAAGTACATTATGTACAACAAGTAACCCGCGTAGGGTAACCTCACGCGTAGAAATGTTTGAGGTATAGCCCGTTACGGGGCCGTGCCAATGGCGTACCATCACAGTCAATTAGTTCATAGGCTCCTTTTTCTAAGACACGTTTTACAATGAAGGGGCCGTACCACATAGATTCAAGTTTACCTTTTCCAAGCTTATCATGCATCTGATCATATGTAAGTACGAGGTCACCCTCATTGAAGATCCGGGGTTGAACGGATTTGTCGTATTGAGCTTTGACGCGTTTTTTGTGAGCTTCATTAGCCAAAGTGGCGTCGCGGCGGGTTTCATCTAGCTTGGCTAGGTATAGAAACCGTTCCTCTTCGGAAGTAGTGTGTGGAAGTAGCTCTATGGCTATCTTGAGTGATGGAATTTCACATTCAATCGGGAGAATGGCTTCTAGGCTGTACACCAGTTGAAATGGTGTAAACCCAGTAGCACTTTTCACTGAGGTTCGGTATGCCCACAGTTCTGAGAACAGAACTGAGTGCCAATTGGATTTTTGGGTACCCACAATGCGCTGAATCATTCGTTTCAGGACTTTATTAATGGCTTCAACTTGGCCATTAGCTTGTGGGTAATACGGGGTTGAGTTTTCGTGACGAAAACCCAGTTTGGCACTTAGTTCTTCGATCATATGATTCCTGAAATGGGAACCATGATCGGTCACAATAGACTGTGGGACACCGAATCTAGCTATGATATGATTGAATATGAACTGCACTGCTGTTTTGCCGTCTTCAGCATATGTAGGCATCGCTTCAGCCCATTTTGTAAAATAGTCGACAGCTACTATGACATAGCTATGCCCCCCGGCTAAAGTGGGCTTACAGTGCATAAAATCGATCCCCCATTTGGAAAAGGGGCCGACGGCAATGACAGGATGGAGTGGATCAGGATGCGAGCGTGCTTTGCTATGAAAGAATTGACATGGCGGACACTTCTTGACTGTTTCAATGCAGTCTTTGAAAATTGAGGGCCAGAAGTATCTTGCTCGCAGTATTTTCTGGGCCGTAGCCATCCCATAGAGATGACCACCACACGCTCCAGCGTGGCAGTCGTTGAGAACGCGTTCCGCCTCATCTAAAGTCAAACAGCGTCGAAGGACAGTGTCGACACCACATCGATACAGAGTATCGTTCACTATAAGGTAGTATTTTGCATGATGTCTGATACGTTGCCGTTCATCGCGGGTGAGATCGGGACGGAAGCGTTGGGTTTGGAGATATAAGAGAATATCCCCATACCACGGATCAGACATGCTAATGAGGAACAATGATTCGTCGGGAAGAGAATCAATGGGCTCGGATTGCTCAGTAGCACGGGGCAGGTTACAAATTAACTCAGCGAAGACCAGAGATTTCTTAGACTTGGCTTTGACAAATTCCAAGTCAAACTCTTGAAGGATGACAATCCAACGGGAGTACTTGCCCCCAAGCACTTGTCATGTGAGGATATAGTACATTGGATTGAAATCGGCGATGACGGTGGTCCGGCGGAGTAAGATGTAGTGACGGAATCTCTGGACAGCAAATACTGTTGCCAGAGCCAGCTTTTCAACATGTGAGTAGCGAGTTTCAGAGTCAAGAAGACTCTTGCTGAGATAGTACACCACATGTTCTATGCCGTTGTGGTCTTCCTGGACTAACACCATACCAATGCTGGAAATCGAGGCTGCGAGATAAAGGATGTAGTCCTGTGTGTAATTGGGGGGTTGAATCATAGGATCTTTGGTTAAGGCTGCCTTTAAATTGTCAAAGGAGCGTTGGGCTTCGTCATCCCATATGAAGGGAACATTCTTCTTGAGAAGCCGCATGTAGCCTTTTGTTATCTCGGATAGATTGCAGATAAAATGGCGTAGAAAGTTTGCATGCCCTTGCAAACATTGAAGTTCTGGAATATTGGTAGGTGAAGGCAGGGCTATGATAGCTGCTACCTTTGCGGGATCTAGACGTATCCCATCTTTGGAGACTATGAAGCCCAACAGTTTTCCGGCTTCTACACAGAAGACGCACTTATGCAGGTTCAAACGTATATTGTAGCGCCGGCACCTTTCGAAAATGGCACTCAAGTGGTCTGGATGGTCTTCCCGAGTCCGAGAATGAGCGGGAAGATCATCGAGAAATGGCTCTACGATATGTTTGATGTCATGGAATGTGTAGGACATCGCCCGTTGGAAAGTTGCCCCGGCATTTTTCAGGCCAAAAGGTAACTTTCGATATGCAAAGATCCCCCAAGGGCAGATAAAGGCCGTTTTGTGCTGGTCGGCTGGGAGGATATCGATCTGATTATAGCCAGAGAAGCCATCCATAAATGAAAAGATAACACTTCCGGCATAGTTATCGATGATCTGGTCGATAAACGGAGTTGGGTAGTTGTCCTTGGGACAAGCCTTGTTCAAATCACGGTAATCAACACAGACTCTAATCGTTCCCTGTTTCTTGGCTACGGGAACGATGTTGGATACCCATTCTGTCAATGGGACAGGATAGATAAAACCAGCACGCAAAAGTTTTTCAACTTCTGCTTTAATGGCGGCTGCCTTACGAGGATGAACGGGTCGAAGCTTTTGCCGAATAGGTCGGGCGCCAGGGAAAGTTGGAATTTCATGGACCACAATCGAGGGGTCAATTCCTGGCATCTCTTCATAACTCCAAGCAAAAACATCGCGGAAAGTTTTAAAGTAGGCACCATAAAACTCCGTTTCGAGGGGAGTACATGTTTTGCCAATGTGTACGTTTTCCACGATACCAGGCTTTACTGAAATATCGATGGGAGTGGTTGCCATAAGATTGGCCAAGTTTCCTTCGGAAAATACCTCGTCGAGGGAAGTGGGAAACTTGGTTTGAACCATCCCAAGTGAAGCGTTGGATTTGGTGTCAGGCTCAAGTGACTGAATGGTGGGGAATGAAGATCGATGATGAAAATCTCCCCAAGGTGGCTCATCACCGCACATAACCTCTATGATTGATTCGTCAGTGGGAAAAATCAAGTTGAGAGGATCAAAAAATGGTGGGTGTGGATGAGTTTCAGTCGAGAGCTGCGCCACTGTGTGATCAGTAGAACAGTCAACCCAATCTGTGGCTGATTGGATCGCGTCATATGCTGCAAGGTTTCTGTTCAAAGGCATGGAATTGCCATAGCCTTGGATCTGAGTAGGACTCGGAATCACCCATGAATCATCGGAAGGGGTGACATGCGATGAAATCATGTTGACTGGTTGAAGATGGGTTCCCAGCTCTGGAAAAACTCCAATGAGGGAAGAATCCTTCATGAGACCAACACCTATGTCTTGGAACCGGTACCGAGGTTGATCCAATAACGGGACAGTATTGGTGGAGTTCGGATGGGAGTCTGGGATACAGTAATCCAGTTGATCAATAGTGACAATTTTCCCTTCATGAGCAAATTGTATAATCCGGAAGACTGTAGATGTTATGGCGGTCATGGCATAGAACCAGTTCCGACCAAGTAGGAGATTATAATCCAAAGGTGCATCTACGACTTCGATGTGTACGGATACTGTTTTGCCCCCCAGCTCAACACCGATTGAGGGAATGAGTCCATATGGTTGAAAACCATGTCCATCAAACGCCCTGAGAGTAGTGGGAGAAGTTGTGACCTCGGGTGAGCCTAAGGCTCTCCAGCAGTTCAAAGACATAATCGACGTGGAAGCACCCTCATCTAACACAGTGCGGTGGATGACATTCCCATGGATTTTTGTATGCACCTGGAAGGCTAACTGGTGAGAAAGCCTAGGTTTAGCGTGCTCCAAGTTAAACATGATGGTGTTTGAAGTATCTGGGTCCAGTGCCCCCAGTGCTGAAAGTAGGGTTCTACGCTGCGTGGGGCAGTGTTGGAGAACTTCGAGAGTCGACATAGCGCAAGGTGCTTGAGCCAAATCTTCAACAATGTTGTAGTTTTGGGCAGCTCGCGCATTCGGATTAAATGTCGCCTTTCGTATGGTGCCCTTGGGTGGGCGTAGCACTGTGTCCATGAGTGGTCTCTCGATATGGAGATGATTGTTAGGGGGGGGAATAGGAATCGGATCTTCAATAGGAGATTTTCCTTTGGATATCTCCGATTGTTTGTTTGAACTTGGAGGATTTTCATACGTCTTTGAACGAGTGGTGATATTAATCTCCTCATTACTTGTCATTAGGATTTCGCGGTTTGTGGACATTTCTCCACGGGAAGGATTGGTCGGGTTGCCCCCTTGTGGGGATTCTTGGGCAACCATTTGCTGTTGCTGTTGGGGGAAAGGGTTGGTTAGCACTGTCGGACGAGAGGATCCTTTAACGAACTTGTTGACCTCGTCCTTGTAGGGACAGTCACGCGTATAATGATCATCTTGACAAATCAAGCAGGGAAACTTAGCTTTCCGACGTGGTTTCTGGTCATTCTGGGTAGGTTGTGGCTTGGGGTTCTCCTTCTGGTTCTTTTTGGTTTTGCCACGATTGTTTTTCTTGTTTCCTCCGGATGGTTGTGACGTAGATTGGACTGCATTCACTTCGGAGGAGACAGCAGGAGAAGTGGAAGCTTTTGAAGTGGCCTGGGTAAAAGCGGGGGAAGCAGAAGCTTGTTGTCCCGTCGAGTTGGGAGCAGGCTGAGCCTTGACTGAACCAACAATACCATCAATGGGTGGTTCAGTGGTAGGCTTTGTTGGATCAGTGTGAACGCGGGAGGCATGTGGAAGAAGTTCATGTAAAGTACCGGATTGAGTATATACCAAATCCATGTATTGTGCTGCCGAGATGGCTTGTTCTTCTGTAACCGGTCCGCGCATAGCAATATCTCTGGCTATGGGAGGCAAAAAGGATTTTGTAAACCAATCAGCAAGTAGCTGATCCGGAATAGGTGCCTTTATTAGCCTACGGCGTCTTCGCCACTCGTGGATGTGATCCGAAATATGTGTAGAAGTGGTTTGACGCAGTAAAGTTAGCAGTTCTGTTCCAGTTTCATACCGAATGGGGAGCTCGAAATGTGTCAGAAACTGCATAGCCAAAGTGTTGAAATCACGAAAAGAGTGTTGTGGCAGCTCGATATACCATTTTGTTGCCGTTCCGGTGAGCGTGCGTTGGAAGAGCCGAAGTCGGATGGAATCATCCATCAAGGAGTTGGATGAACACCGAAGATGGAAGGTCATCACGTGGTTCTTGGGGTCTTCCCCGGGCTTGGCATCGAACTTAAGAATGTCCAATGGTAGTTTGGATGGAATAGGTGGCCAGTGAGGTTCATGCCATATAGGATCGTTGATAAGCCTCGACAAATCAGGTAAGTCAAGTGTGGCCAAAAAGGGAAGTTTACGGTTGGTCTGCGGGAATGAGTAATAACCATGTGGTGTCGAGAACCCTGGAGGGCCCTGCATAGCATACTGCTGTGTGTTATACCCATATGAGTTTCCCGCGGGATACTGCTGGAAATTCTGTGGATGATAAGCCATCTGGTTAACCGGTTGATTGTAAGCAACCGGTTGGTGAGTGTTCTGCTGAGTGGGTATAGTACCCTGAGGCTGTTGATACCCAGGAATGGTTGCTGTTCCTTGTTGGGGAAAAGTTCCTTGGAATTGTTGTGTTCCAGGGATGTTACCACTATACTGTGCAAGTGGAGGATTTCCCATAGCAGGGTTGGGGGGTGGCTGCGACGGTGGTGTCCATGGAAGGCTCGTTCCTGCTTGAGGAGCGAGTGGAAATTGCAGTGATGGGTTCCATGGAGTTGTAGCAGCTGAAGGGTAAGGGAAACCAGAATTCACGTTGGGGGAAATTTGAGATTGCCCCCCAGCTTGGTTCCAGTTTCCAAAAAGTGAGTACCCCCCACTCTGTGGGATTTGATGATCCCAAGAAGGAAGCATGCCTGACAGGGGTTGTTGAGAGTAAGGCCCGGTTGGAACACCGGAATAAGGTTTCCCACTACCAGGTGGATTGTACATACCGAACTGAGTAGACGCTGCTGGTTGGGAAGCTTGTTGGATTGAGCCAATAGGTTGTCTGCCAGCAGTTAGGTTGGATGGCCCTATATGAGGAGGCTGTTGACTGGGAAGTGGGTTCCCAGCAAAAGGTTGTCCTCCAACTGGTTGGGTTGATGGCCCACCAGTTGGAGGTTGTTGAATCGGAACAGGGTTCCCAACAAAAGGTTGTCCACCAACTGGTTGGGTTGATGGCCCACCAGGGGGGATTTGGTAGTTAGAGTTGGGGACCACTGTAGTCAGTTGTCCACCTCCTGAGATAGTGTAAATGGTGGCTGAGGGTGATCCTCCGGTCCGACCGGAAGATCCAGCAGTGTGACTAAGCGTTCTTCCACCGCTGGTCAAATATGATAACGTGGATTGGCCAACGGCACCAAAAGTACCTATTTGCGGAGGGGGTCGTCCATATCGAGCAGGTGAGGATGGGGAAAAAACTGGGTTATCCCTCATAGAATGTGCACCAAATATAGGTGATGACAGCAAATGCGGGGAATTTAGCCTAGGTGTATTAGCGTCTTCCATGACATGTTCAATGGTGGGAGGACCCTCGAAAACTGGGTCCGAGTTCATGTCCTGGAAAAGGTTTTGGGGATCCGACAGGAACCTAGGTATGGTAACATCCGAAGGACCTGTGCCATCTGCAAAGGAGTGTCGAAACTCCGTGCTAGACGGGATGTTTCGATCCCTATAGTCAGAAGGATGAGTGTCAGGGGGATATCGAGAGGCTGACGAGAGCATTTGCTCTGTGCTGCGTCTAAACCGTGCCGATGCTAATGGAGAGTTCGCTAGGCTAACCATACTAGACTGGATGGAAACCATGATTTCATGTCCCGGAGGGAGGTTGGGTAGAGATGTAGTACGAGGTACGTTGCTAGAAGAACTTGTCTCCTGAGGATGAACACTGGGTGACGTAGTGATAACAGGCGGAAGATCCACCTAGGAAGTGATGAAACCATAATCAGGTTCAAAGGGTGTGTCAGGAAGTCGAGTATCTTCAATGATTTCAATGTACCCCGCCTGGGACTGAAATCAAGCTAGGTATGTCCTGGTCGGACCCTTCTGTGGTGCCAATAGATCCGTCTATATCATCATGAAAAGTGTCTGATGGACGGGAGGTGTTGGCATCCGGTAGAAGGATGACCTCTGGTCTAGTACTCTGGGTTGTGCTAGGTTCAGCTGCTGTAACTGTGTCCACTGTAACAGATAAATCTGGAATGACAGTGGGTGAGGTGACAGTGGAAGTCTCAGATGTGCTAGTGGTTGCGGAAGCTGCAATAGATTCTGAGACTGTGCTATGTGTGGCAGTTACAGGCGTAACTGAAGATGTTGTACGTATCGGCGGTGGAATGTTGCCTCGACCAGCACCGCGGCCAGGAGGAGCAGGAATGCGTGATGGAGGCGGACCAAAAGTCCCTGGCGGTGGTGGTGGTGGAGGGCTTTGGCCCTGTTGTCTTCATGATCTTCGTGGTAGATCTGACATGGTGACAGGAAAATGAAAATCAGGGGCAGTATCGTAAACAAAGAACTCAAAAACTCTAATGCAACCGAGTGTGCAGAAGAGGAGCTAGAAAAAGCAAGGCTCACAGGCCAAAAAAGCAAGCTCTAAAATCTATACTGAGACCGGTGTCTCAATAAGCGAGCTGATCAACAAAAATGGCCAGAATGCCAACAAGCAGTCCCTATAAAGAAAAAATGACCCTCTACAAAGATGAGATAGCAATCAAACTCCTAACTAAGAGCTGGAGACCTCAACAGGCTGTATCCTTCGCAAGGTGATGAAATCCAAGTCGAACAATACAACATGAGAGACCGATATAAGAAGGATATCCCTCTACCGAAAGGGATCCTGGGTAAAAGAGCCCTAGTAGAATAGATACTAAGCCACCTCGTTCATGACACGTCGAAAAAGGTTTTGGGCACTTCAGCCTTCCGAAGAAGACAGCAATCGATGTTGCCTTAGGGCTAAGTGGAGTGCGGTATTCCACAGAGTCCGTCCGGTTCTCAATCTCGCGGCTGTTTAACCCCTGAAAGTTGGAAACAGTCAGGAGGCCCCTCCACAAACTAGCTGCGACCGTGTCAATAAGTACTAGAGGATTTTAGTTCCCTAAAGACAACGACTATGTCTCAGATGAAAGCGACAAGGGGGAATTATTTTGATGCCTATCCCCGGTGTCCTACCTAACTACCAAATTCTTTTGATTTCCTCAAGTGAGGTTAAAGTTGGTTTAATTAGGGTGATTAATTTTAGTGGCCGTCTTACTCAATCGGGTAGTGGACATGAAACTTGATGGTGTTATGATGACTCAAACCATGCAAATGAGAATGAATCACAAATAAGCCTTTGTCTTCGATGAAATCTAGCTAAGGTAAAGATAGAGGTTCTTCGATCAAATATGCATGAAAATTTTCACAAGCAATCAAAGTAAAAGATTTTTCTTTTCTTTTCGATTTATAAACAAAGCCAAACTGAAGTAAACACTCTTTTCAATGCACTGATTTTACAATCTACAATGCTTCTACAATGAGAATTTCTGTGGTAACACAATGGTTCATTTCCTTATGCAAAATATCACTAGACTTTTTCAATTTAAACAACAAAATCGCTCTCAACTAATGATCTTTTTAATTTACTGAAAATGATAATGATAATATGACTGTAAAAACTACAGTATTCAGTAACAGAGAACAGTGGCATTGAGTTGGTTGTGGTGAAAAAATCAAGTCAATGCAATCAAACTGGAAAAATGACCCATATGTCAAAAGTGCCACTAATTCAATCAACAATCAAGCTCACAAACTGGGTAATAAGCACACCATGCAGGCTGGAAATTAACCAGGATGCTAACAGGCAACAGTAAAGACTACCTAAGGCAGAGAGAAACTCGGGAAACCAAGCAAAGATAAAAAATTTAAAAGCTTGCAGACACTACCGCGGGTGAAGGTCTGGATGAAGCGCGGAACTGTGACAGTACCGCTCTGGTACTAAGGCAGAGAGCGCGGTACTACTGCGCTGGAAGTAGTTATGAGGGTGTGGTACTGTGGCAAGGGAAGGAAAAAGCGCAACTTGAGAAGAAAAAATAAAATTTTCAGGGTTGTTGCTAACCCAGGGGGGCTCAGTGATCAAACAGGGAGATAAATACTGCGAGGAGGGGTGAATAAAGGTGAAAAAGGACCAAGATTCAAACTGGTTTGAAGTGCAATAAAACAAATCACAATCAGCAAATGAGTGACAGTGAACTGAATCAATCAAGCAGTAATCAAAACCAGCGGAGTCGCCATTCTTGTTATGTAGAATTTTGTCCTACGGATAAGCCAACACTCTCTTAACTTTAAAGCAGACTTTAAACTAACTTTAAAGCAAGAAACAAGTCAAAACAAATGCTACCTTGAACCCCTAGATCTAACAAATATCTCAAGATTAAAATGCTAGAAAGAGTAGAAGAAGTTTAACTAACCTTCTATCCAGACGCTTGTTTTGGTATTTGCTCCAGTCTCCAAGCCCTCACAAATTAACCTGTCAAAATGGAACCAAGACACAAGAATGCACTATTCTCTAGCAACCTGAAACATGAGTTAGAATCTAAATCTATGAAAGATACAAATCATATCATTAAAACAAGATTAACACAAATGATTTGGGAAAACAAGACAAGTTATTCCATTACAACTTGAAGAATACTTACAAAAGGTGCTTGATGTCCAAGCCAATCCTCCAGCTCCAAGTGTCTTCTCCTCTAGCTATATCCACAATGCTGCAAGACCATAAGTTTGGTACTCTCAAGAGTGCTCCCCTTTCCCAATGGAATGCCTCTCTTTTATAGTGAATGGTGAGGTTAACCAACAAGAGAGATGGGTGGATCTAAGGAGAGATAAGTGGATCAGGGTTTCTAATCGAAGAAGATGAGTTGAGATCGAATCAGGGACCCCAATCTTCCATTATCTTCGAAAATCCAAAATCCCACAAGCCAAGGGAAAAAGGCTATTAAAAGAGTACCGCGTTCTGCAAAGACTGCAGAATGCGGCACTGCCGCGTCTTGGGGAAAGAGCATAGCGCGGTAGTGTCTAGTACCACGTTTTGTCAAACTATCAAGGCGTGGTAGTGTGTGTGGATAAAGTCTAAGGTGGGTCAAAACTTGTCAGGGTAAATTCACCTTCAAGGTTGACTCATCATCTGTCTCTTCTGGATGGTTTAAAACAGTAGGGAAAGTGTCGTCAACTCGTTTTGTGACGGAGATGCAACACTGTGAAACATAGAGGTATAACACCGCTCATGTGTTACCAAGTGAATCGATGGCACACTGAGAGTCGACCGCCCTACAAATGGCCCAAGGCCAATTTTCAAGCAGACCCGACAAACAACGCAATCACCGCACCACCCTTCGCATGGAAATGACACTTCCACCAGTGGAGAAGTGCATGATAGGAAACACCGCCGTAGTAATTTAACCGACAACTGGAGGGACAAAGATACTCGAAGGCAATGCTAGCGCATGAGCCTTGACGTTGGCAATGCTCCCCCTTGGGAAGGCATGGGTAAACAAAAACTCATTTCAACCGCAAGTGGAAGCGCACCAATCATCGCACGGAATGACACTTCCATCGGCGGGGAAGTGCATGGAAAGCAACATCTTGGACACTTCAATCAGGAAACCAAGAGGGACAAGTAATCCGAGAGAAGGCAAAGATGCAAGCCCTTGTTGGGAGGAGACAGAAATCCCCAAAACACCACCTCTTGGGAGGAAATGGGGTTTATTCTGCTGTGCCATCCCGGGATGAGCGTTGCCATCAACACTGCTCATGCACTACCAAGCGGAGACGGCAATACACTGCAAGCCGACCTCCCTACAAATGACCCAAGGCCAATTTTCAGGAAGACCCGACATGAAACACATTCACCGCACCGCCCTTCACATGAAATGGCACTTCCACCGATGGAGAAGTGCATTATAGGCATCATTGAAGTCACATAACAGACATACTACTCATGCGCTACCAAGCAGAAACAACAACACACTGCAATCCAACCACCCTACAAATGACCCGAGCCTAATTTCCAGGAAGACTCGACAGACAAAGCACTCGTCGCACCGCCCTTCACCCGAAATGACACTTCCACCGGCATAGAAGTGCATGCTAGGCATCATCGAAGCAACTTAACCGAAAAGCCTGGACCCATCAACCAAAAGAAGACCAAACATGCAAGCCCTCGTTGGGAGCCACAGCAAGCCACCAGAGCACCACTTGCGGTGTTGGTGTGGCTTCGTTTGCCAGTGCCTTCCCAAGATGAGCATTGCCATCAATACTGCTCATGTGCTACCAAGCGGAGACGGCAACACACTGCAAGCTGACCACCCTACGAATGACCCGAGGCCATTTTTCGAGCAGACCCGTTTGACAGGACATTCACCACACCACCCTTCACACGAAATGACACTTCCACCGAAAGAGAAGTGCATGATAGGCATCATCGAAGCAACTTAACCGAAAATATTGGACCCAACAACCGAAGAAGAAATCCCTCGTTGGGAGCCACAGTGAGCCACAGAAGCACCACTTGCGGTGTTGGCGTGGCTTCGCTTTCCCATGCCTTTCCAAGATGAGCGTTTCCATCAATACTGCTCATGCACTACCAAGCGGACATGGCAACACACCACAAGCTAACCACCTTACAAATGACTCGAGGCCAATTTTTAGGAAGACCCGACAAGCAGCGCATTCACTGCACCACCCTTTGCACGAAACGCACCCACCAAGTGAGCGCCCAACAAAAAGACAAGCCAGCGGATGACAAGAACAAGGATCGGTCACAGTTTAACGTTTTTCAGCTCGGGTTAGAAGCACAAGGCAGATGGGCACCCAAGGAGCGGCTCGCATTGGGAGCATGCCACAACTCGGGTTGGAAGCATGCTGTAGATCGGGTTGGAAGCACAAGGCAGATGGGCTCCCAAGGAGTGTCTCGCATTGGGAGCATGCCACAGCTTGAGTTGGGAGCACAAGACAGATGGGCGCCCAAGGAGCAGCTCACGTTGGGAGCACGCCAAAGCTCGGGTTGGAAGCATGCCACAGCTCGGGTTGGAAGCACGCCACAGCTCGGGTTGGAAGCACAAGGCAGATGGGCACCCAAGGAGCAGCTCGCATTGGGAGCACGCCACAACTCGGGTTGGAAGCACACCATAGCTCGGGTTGGAAGCACAAGGTAGAAGGGCACCCAAGGAGAAGCTCGCATTGGGAGCACGCCACAGCTCGGGTTGGAAGCACGCCACAGCTTGGGTTGGAAGCACTAGGAAGATGGGTGCTCAAGGAGCAGCTCGCATTGGGAGCACACCACAGCTGGGGTTGGAAGCACAAGGTAGAGGGGCGCCGAAGGATCAGCTCGCATTGGGAGCACACCACAGCTCGGGTTGGAAGCAGAAGGAAGATGGGCGCCCAAGGAGCAGCTCGCATTGGGAGCACGCCACCGCAAGCGCGCCCACCAAGTGAGCGCCCGACAAAAAGACAAGCCAGTGGAAGAAAAGAACGAGGATCGGTCACAGCTTAACGTTTTCAGCTCAAGTTGGAAGCACAAGGCAGATGGGCAGCCAAGGAGCAGCTCGCATTGGGATCACGCCACCACAAGCGTGCCCACCAAGTGAGCGCGCGGCAAAAAGACAAGCCAGCGGAAGACAACAACGAGGATCGGTCACGGCTTAATGTTTTCAACTCGGGTTGGAAGCACAAGGCAGATGGGTGCCCAAGGAGCAGCTTGCATTGGGAGCATGCCACTGCAAGCGTGCCAGCAAGTGAGCGCCTGGCAAAAAGACAAGCTAGCAGATGACAAGAACGAGGATCAGTCACGGCTTAACGTTTCCAGCTCGGGTGGAAGCATACGGCAGATGGGCACCCAAGGAGCAGCTCGCATTGGGAGCACACCACAGCTTGGGTTGGAAGGACGCCACAGCTCGGATTGGAAGCACAAGGAAGATGGGAACCCAAGGAGCAGCTTGCATTGGGAGCACGCCACAGCTCAAGTTGGAAGCACGCCACAACTCGGGTTGGAAGCACAAGGCAGATGGGTGCCCAAGGAGCAGCTCGCATTGGGAGCATGCCACAGCTCGGGTTGTAAGCACAAGGCAGATGGGAACCCAAGGAGCAGCTCGCATTGGGAGCATAGCAGATGGGCACCCAAGGAGCAGTTCACATTGGGAGCACGGCACAAGTTTGCCCAAAGAAACTAGTCTGAATGCCAACGCAAGCGCACCCACCAAGTGAGCGCCCGACAAAAATACAATATGGGGGAAGACAAGAACGAGGATCGGTCACGGCTTAACGTTTTAAGCTCGAGTTGGAAGCATGGTGCATGGGCGCCCAAGGAGCGGCTCGCATTAGGAGCACGACACAAATGCACGTGAACAAACGAGTCGGAATGCCAACAGAAGCGAGCCCGGCAAAAAGACAAGGCAGGGGAAGACAAGAAAGAGGATCGGTCACGGCTTAACGTTTTGAGCTCGGTTTGGAAGCACGGCACATGGGTGCCCAAGGAGCGGCTCGTATTGGGAGGCTGGCACTTGTGTGGCCAAAGAAACGAGTCCGCCGGCAAACAGAAGCATGCCCACCCAAGTGAGCACCCGTCAAAAAGACAAGGCAATGGCGGACAAGAACGAGGATTGGTCACGGCTTAACGTTTTGAGCTCGCCTTGCGAGCCCGACACAGGTGTGCCAAAAGAAACGAGTCCGTCGGCAAATGGAAGTGTGCCCACCCAAGTGAGTGCACGACAAAAAGACAAGGGAACGGCAGAGAAGAACAAGAATTGGTCACGACTTAATGTTTTGAGCTTCCCTTGGGAGCCCGACACATGTGCGCCCAAAGAAACGAGTCTGCCCGCAAACGGAAGCGTGCCCACCCAAGTGAGCACACGGCAAAAAGACAAGGAAATGGTGGAGAAGAAGGAGAATTGGTCATGGCTTAACGTTTTGAGCTCCCCTTGGGATCCCGGCATATGTGCACCCAAAGAAACGAGTCCACCCAAAAATGGAAGCGCACCCGCCCAAGTGAGCGCCGGGCAAAAGGAAAAGGTAACGGCGGACAAGAACAAGCATTGGTCATGGCTTAACATTTTGGGCTCACCTTGCGAGCCCGACACATGTGCGCCCAAGGAAACGAGTCCGCCGGCAAACGGAAGCACGCCCACCCAAGTGAGCGCCCGGTAAAAAGACAAGGCAATGGCGGACAAGAATAGGAATTGGTCATGGCTTAACGTTTTGAGCTCTCCTTGGGAGCCCGGCACATGTGCGCCTAAAGAAACGAGTCCGGCGCAAGCGCAAGCGCGCCCGCCCAAGTGAACGCCCGAAAAAAAGACAAGGCAACGGTGGACAAGGACAAGCATTGGTCACGGCTTAACGTTTTGAGCTCGCCTTGGGAGCCCAACACACGTGCACCCAAGGAAATGAGTCAACCAGCAAACGGAAGCACCCCCACCCAAGTGAGCGCATAGCAACAAGACAAGGCAATGGCAGACAAGAACACGCATTGGTCACGGCTTAATGTTTTGAGCTCGCCTTGGGAGCCCGGCACATGTGCACCCGAAGAAACGAGTCCGACGGTGAACGAAAGTGTGCCCACCCAAGTGGGTGCATTGAAAAAAGACAAGGGAGCGGTGGAGAAGAACAAGAATTGGTCACGGCTTAACGTTGTGAGCTCCCCTTGGTAGCCCAACACATGTGCGCCCAAAGAAACGACTCCGCCCACAAATGAAAGCGCGCCCACTCAAGTGAACGCACAGGAAAAAGACAAGGCAATGGCGGACAAGAACAAGAATTGGTCACGGGTTAAGGTTTTGAGCTCCCCTTGGGAGCCTAGCACATGTGCGCCCAAAGAAACAAGTCCGCCCGCAAATGGAAGCGTGCTCACCCAAGTGAGCGCCCGACGAAAAGAGAAGGCAATGGTGGACAAGGACAAGCATTGGTCACGGCTTAACATTTTGAGTTCCCCTTGGGATCCTGGCACATGTGCGCCCAAGGAAGAAACAAGTCCTCCGGCAAATGGAAGCGCCCCCACCCAAGTGAGCGCACGGAAAAAAGACAAGGGAACGGTGGAGGAACACAAGAATTGGCCACGGCTTAACGTTGTGAGCTCCCCTTGTGAGCCTGACACATGTGCACCCAAAGAAACGAATCTTCCCGCAAATGGAAGTGCGCCCACCCAAGTGAGCGCACGACAAAAAGACAAGGCAATGACGGAGAAGAACGAGAATTGGTCACCGCTTAATGTTTTGAGCTCCCCTTGGGATCCCGGCACATGTGCGCCCAAAGAAATGAGTTCGCCCGCAAACGGAAGCGCACCCGCCGAAGTGAGCACCGGGAAAAAAGACAAGGCAATGGCGGACAAGAACAAGCATTGCTCATGGCTTAACATTTATGGCTCACCTTGCGAGCCGGAGACATGTGTGCCCAAGGAAACGAGTCCGCCGGCAAACGGAAGTGCGCCCACCCAAGTGAACGCCTGGAAAAAATACAAGGCAATGGCGGACAAGAACAAGAATTGGTCACGGCTTAACGTTTTGAGGTCACCTTGGGAGCCCGACACATGTGCGCCCAAAGAAACAAGTCCGGCGGCAAGCGGAAGTGCGCCCGCCCAGGTGAGCGCTTGGCAAAAAGACAAGGCAACGGCGGACAAGGACAAGCATTGGTCACGGCTTAACGTTTTGAGCTCTCCTTGCAAGCCCGCCACATGTGCACAAAAGGAAACGAGTCCGCCGGCAAACGGAAGCGCCCCCACCCAAGTGAGCGCAAAGGAACAAGACAAGGCAACGACAGACAAGAACATGCATTGGTCACGGCTTAATTTTTTGAGCTCGCCTTGGGAGCTCGACACATGTGTGCCTGAAGAAATGAGTCCGGCGGCGAACGGAAGCACGCCCACCCAAGTGGGCGCATGGAAAAAAGACAAGGGAATGGCGGAGAAGAACAAGAATTGGTCACGGCTTAACATTGTGAGCTCCCCTTGGGAACCCGACACATGTGCACCCAAAGAAATGACTCCACGCACAAACGGAAGCGCGCCCACCAAAGTGACCGCACGACAAAAAGACAAGGCAACCGCGGACAAGAACAAGAATTGGTCACGGGTTAAAGTTTTGAGCTCCCCTTGGGAGCCCGGTGCATGTGCGCCTAGAGAAACGAGTCCTCCCGCAAACAGAAGCGCGCCCACCCAAGTTATCTCCCAACAAAAAGACAAGGAAACGGCGGACAAGGACAAGCATTGGTCACGGCTTAACGTTTTGAGCTCGCCTTGGGAGCCCGGCACATGTGCGCCCAAGGAAGAAACGAGTCTGTCGGCAAAAGGAAGCGTGCCCACCCAAGTGAGCACCCAGCAAAAGGACAAGGGAACGGTGGACAAGAACAAGAATTGGTCACGACTTAACATTTTGGGCTCGCCTTGGGAGCCCGACACATGTGCGCCCGAAGAAACGAGTCCGGCGGCAAACAAAAGCCCACCCGAGAAAAAGCTAAGGCAATGGCAAACAAGAAAAAGAATTTGTCATGGCTTAACATTTTGAGCTTGCCTTGGGAGCCCGGGACACGCGAGCCCAAAGAAATGACTCCGCTGAAAAATGAAAGCGCGTTGACCCAAGCGAGCGCACGAAAACAAGACAAGGCAACGGTGGAAAAGAACAAGAATTGGTCAAGGCTTAACGTTTTGAGCTCGCCTTGGGAGCCCGGCACACGTGAGCCCAAGGCAACGAGTCCGCCGAAAAATGGAAGCGTGTCCGCCCAAATGTGCGCTCGGCAAAAATCCATGCCAACGACGAACAAGAACAAGAATCAGTCACGGCTTAACATTTTGAGCTCGCCTTGGGTGCCTGACACACGTGAGCCCAAAGAAACGAGTCCGCCGGCAAATGGAAGCACCCCCACCCAAGCGAGCACCGGGAAAAAATACAAGGGAACGACTGACAACAACAAGAATTGCTCACGGCTTAACGTTTTGAGGCCACCTTGGGAGCCCTGCACATGTGTGCCCAAAGAAATGACTCCATCTCTGGCAAATAGAAGCGCGCCCACCCAAGTGAGCGCATGGAAACAAGACAAGGAGATGGCGGACAAGAACAAGAATTGGTCACGGCTCAACATTTTGGGCTCGCCTTGGGAGGCTGTCACCTGAGCACCTAAAGAAACGAGTCCTCCGGCAAACGGAAGTGCGCCCACCCAAGTGTGCGCCAGGCAAAGAGACAAGGCAACGGCGGACAAGAACAAGAATTGGTCATGGCTTAACGTTTTGAGCTTGCCCTAGGAGACCTTCACATGTTTTCCCAAAGAAATGAGTCCGCTGGCAAACGGAAGCACGCCCACCCAAGCGAATGCCCGGCAAAAAGAAAATGCAACGGCGGACAACAACAAGAATTGGTCACGGCTTAACGTTTTGAGCTCGCCTTGGGCCCAAAGAAACGACTCCATCTCGGGAAAATGGAAGCGTGCCCACCCAAGTCGACGCATGGCAACAAGACAAGGCAACGGCGGACAAGAACAAGAATTGGTCACGGCTTAACGTTTTGAGCTCACCTTGCGAGCCTGACACCCGTGCGCCCAAAGAAACGAGTCCCCCGGCAAACGGAAGCACGCCCACCCAAGTGAGGGCCCGGAAAAAAGACAAGGCAACGGCATATAGGAACAAGAATTGCTCACAGCTTAACGTTTTGAGCTCGCCCTGGGAGCCCTTCACATGTGCGCCCAAAGAAACGAGTCCGTCGGCAAACGGATGCGCGCTGACCCAAGTGATCGCCCGGCAAAGAGATAGGGCAATGGCGGACAAGAACAAGAATCGACCACGGCTTAACGTTTTGAGCTCGCCTTGGGATCCCGGCACGCGTGAGTCCAAGGAAACAAGTCTGGGGGCAAATGGAAGAGCGCCCAGCAAAAAGATAGGCCAATGGTGGACAAGAACAAGAATAGGTCATGGCTTAATGTTTTGAGCTCGCCTTGGGAGCCCGACACACATGCGCCCAAAGAAATGAGTCCGCTGGCAAATGGAATCGCGCCCACCCAAGTGAGCGCCCAGAAAAAAGACAAACCAACGACGGACAAGAACAAGAATTGTTCACGGCTCAATGTTTTGAGCTCGCCTCGGGAGCCAAGCACATGTGCGCCCAAATAAACGACTCCATCTCCGGCAAACAGAAGCGCACCCGCCCAAGTGAGCGACTGGCGAAAGGACAAGGCAACGGTGGACAAGGACAAGCATTGGCCACGGCTTAACATTTTGAGCTTGCCTTGGGAACCCGGCGGATGTGCGCCCAAAGAAACGAGTCTGCCGAAAAATGGAAGCGCCCCCAACCAGGAAACGGAAGATAAGAACAAGAGTCGGTCACAGCCTAGAAACGTTTTGAGCTTGCCTTGGGAGGCTGGCACATTTGCGCCCAAGGAGGAGCTCAACTTTGAAGACCAGTGGAGGTGCACCCAAAGAAACAAGTCCGTCGGCAAAAAGAGAAGGCGGTGGAAGATAAGAACAAGAACCGGTCACGTCTTAACAACGTTTTGAGCTCGCCTTGGGAGCCCGACACATGTGCACCCAAAGAAATGAGTCCGACGGCATGCGCAAGCGCACCCACCAAGTGAGCACCCGACAAAAAGACAAGCAAGTGGAAGACAAGACAAGAATCGGTCACGGCTTAACGTTTTGAGATCACCTTGGGAGCCCGCCACATGTGCGCCCAAGGAGGAGCTCGACTCGAGAGCAGAAGCGTCAAGCGATGGGGAGCAACCAAGAATAAGGGAAGCAGGTTGGTCCTCGGAAAAGGCGCCTGTCTTAAGTTTTTTCAAGGTTCCTTCAAAGATGTTCTCGTAGTACTACCTGTGTTGGGTATGCATGCATTGACACCCATCTTGTCTTCAAAATTTCTCATTGGTGTTCGAGCTCTATTAGACGTACGGCTATGGGTCTCCTTACTCTCTTTTCATCTACAATGGATCTTATTAGAGTTGGGCACTTCCGATATAGTTGGCCTTGAAACCCAGGAATTCCTTAGTGGATATTTAAAGGTCCAATACCACGGAGAGGTGAAGCGGACAACGGTACCGGTTCGATTGATCCAAGCAGTTCAATTCAACTGAGGTTGGGGCCTGAGGCACATGCAGGGCATGCCCCTCCTCCAGAAGCTCCAGAAGAGGGCACACTTTCCAGAGAAAGCAGCTCGTGCATGATTCTAGAAGCTCCCTCTGCAATGAGGTAAGGATCTGCAACACAGGAGGCATGCCACAGTACGTGGAGGTGCTTTTCCTACGGCTGGCCTCAGGGGAGGTGCCTGTGCGAAGTCTATGTTTTTGCCTGGACTTAGACGTGTGGAAATCAACCTAGTCTGCGGAAGACAACGGTGCGGTGCGGATAGGACTGCAGATGGACATCGGTCTTGTAGGGACTCTCTTGGGAATGGTTAGCCAAGAGAGAGTGTGCCCAGTTGGTTGGAAGATGTTGCGGAAGGGCAGCGGTATCGTTGCAGGCAAGGTTGCAGGTGGACGGCAGCATGCCAAAGTGGTTTCCCAAACTGGGACAGAAGATAGGAAGCCGAGAGACTTGCGACAGAGTGCAACAGAGATAGAGTGCGGATGTAGACCGTGGATGCTACTGTGGCAAAGCCTAGACACTAGCCGATTGCCCATTAGTTGATGTTGTATCTTGAGATTCCCAGTGTGGTAGGCTCACGGATGAGGTGCCAGGATGTGGCAACCCTCCAATGTTATATGTAAAGTCTATTTGAACCATGAAGATTGCAAAAGGGGTGTTAGGCACCTTCGAGTCTGGAGTGCCACCCTCTTATGCATTTCTCTCTTGCTCTTGTGTTTGGCATGCGTTTACTATAGGAAGTGCACATCAAGAAAAAAAGGCTAAGTAAGGAACTGTTAAAGAGATGAGGCGTGGGTAATCCGTGGGTTAGGTGTGGCTTGCCGGGCTGGTTTCACCCCAGGAAGTGTCGCATGGGCTATGTGTCATAGCCACAATTTTTGGCTTGCGTCAAGCTACTAACTGTGGTGTGCGGCACTGCCCGGGAACGTCTTGAGGGTGAGACCAGCTCAAACGTTGCACTGGTAGACTAGGCCTAAACCCGCGGAAGCTTTTCAGCTTGACACTTTACTCGTTTACTTGTTTAACTCATAAGCACGTTTACGACAGCATCAACCCTTAGCCAAGTATCAGCGAGAGTAATACACAAGTAAAACACGACACGGGAATAAGTTGGGATTTCCAAACCGGCCAACCTGTTTTTTTTTTGTATAATCAATTGTTTACAAAAAGTGGAGTTGCCCTAAAACTCGACAGATCTCTAGCGTGAGACAAACCAACAACATGCCTTACAACAAATATAGAAATTACAGAATGACAGAGCTACCCCCTGCTCAGGCGTCCCAACTCGATGAGACCGTCAACTTCTGCAACCCACATATGCTGCCGAACTGTCTCACTATGCAACCGGAACGGGTGCAAAACCTGCCAAGTTCTGCAACCCTGCTGCAACCGGATTCTATTGTAACGGACCATGCTCAAGAATAGAGCTTGGACTACCTCCCTAGCTCTGCATCTCCTTGCCTTGTCTGAAATTCCTTGGTTGAATGCCCCATTGCTTGGTGCCCACGTCAACCTCCCGCCGACGTGCCATTTGAAAGGGTCTTGGTCCAAGTCCCCCGCAATCCACGCGTTTCGGTCCATTTTGTTGGGCGTCGTCCCTTGGCTCCCGACCCGAGCTCTCTATCATGGTTCCCAACCTGAGCTCCTTTCTTGGCTTCCAACCCGAGCTCATTTATGGGATGCAAACCCAAGCTCGTTTCGTGGCTGTGAACCCGAGTTCATTCTTCCCTGGCGTCCGGTCCACCTTCCCTTCCACCCATCGCTTTGGCTTGTTGCATCGAGTGTCGGTTCATTTGGGCATTGCTCCACGGAATTTGTGGGCGCTTGGCCAATGTGCCACTACTCCAACACTTGAGTGTGTCCAACGGTCCAAGGGTGCACCCTGTTTCTTGTCAGCGTGCAACCGTGCCCCACTCTCGGGCTTGCCATGCGCCGAAGTGTTGTGTGGGCATCTTTGGTGGGAGTTCGCCTAGGCTAGGTCCCCGCACCCCACTCATCGTTCCGTCTCCAGATAGCTTTCGTTCCTCTCTAAGTCTCCTTGCAGCCGATCGTCACTTTGCCCAACCGGGCTCCCAAGCCAACCTCTTGGGCAGGAGTGCAAGACTCCCATGCAAGCGTGGGTGTTGTGCGGAAAGCGTGGTCATGACACTATGTGTCAGAGCCACACTTTTTTTGCTAGTCACCAGCATCCAAATGTGGTGTGCGGCACTGCCTGGGAACAACTTGAGGGCATGGCCAAATCAAGCATCGCACCAACAAACTACGCCTAACCTATGAAAACTTTTCAACTTAACACTTGCAACTTCGTTTACTTGTTTATAACAGTTAACATGTTCCTACCACATCCACACTTAGCCAATTTTACATATGCATGAACATCGAGTACATAACACACACAATTATAAGTTGGGGTTGCCAAACCATCAACCCTCAAGCTTTGTATAATCAATAGTTTACAACAGGTGGAGTTTCCTTGGCAGAGCTCCGGTGTGTTCCCAACAAGTAGCACGCCTTACAATAGATATACAAAATACAAAGAGAGAGTTAACCCTTCCAACAAGTGTCTAACTTATGAAAATGCCCGCTGTTGCAAACCCTTGCTGCTGCTGCGGAACTGTCTCACTGTGCAACCGCATTGTGTGCGAACCTGCCAAATCCTGCGCTGTAGCAGCACCTTGCTACGGCCAGACTTCACCGAAACAGACTGTGTGGAAGGACAGAGGTCAGATGGCCTCCCTAGCTCCGAACTTCTCCCTTAGCCGGATTTCCAACTTACTTGCAGCAACCTTCTTGGCTTCTTTTTGTAGCCTTTTTATATGATGCCGTGCGGGAGGGTGCGACCCCACCTTGGGCGCACCCTTGCTTGGAACCCACGTCAACTCTGCACCAACGTACCATCAAACGGACTCCAGTCCGCGATCCGCACGTCATCGGCCCAAGTATTTCGCAAGCCACATGCCTTTTGTCCACTTCCGCAATCTGCGCGCCTTCGGTCCACTTCTGCAGCCTGCGCGTCTTTGGTCCGTCCAGACTTCACGATCGGCTCCCTTCCTGAGTTTGTTTTCTTCCATCCCGAGCTCCTGGGCTTCTGGCGGGGCTTTCATCCTGATTTCAAATGGGCCCCGAACTCGAGCTCATTTTCCTGGGCTTTCGACATGAGCTCGTTTCCTTGGATTCCAACATGAGCTCGTTTCCTGGGCTCGCAACCCGAGCTCAATGCTTTGCTAACATTTTCGGCTAAGTGTTGCAACACTTGGGAATTTGCTTCTTGAAGTATATGTGGGCACTTGGTCCATCGTGCCACTACTCCCACGTCCGTTTGGTCCAAGGGTGCGCCCGGCGCCCCTTCGTCTGGCCGACTTGTCATTTTTCAACTGCGCCCCACTCTCAGGCTTTCCATGCACCGATGGGTGAGCGTGGTGTCGTTTGTGGGAGCATGCCCATGCCTACTCCACGCGGCCCATTGTTCAGTCCATCGCTTGCAACCAAACTTCATTTTTCCCAACCGGGCGCCCAAGCCAACCTCCTGGGCCGGAGCGCAAGGCTCCCATGCAAGTGTGAGTGTCGTGCTAGAAACGTGGCCCTGAAACTATGGGCAACGAAAAAAATGAGTCGTGCCAGTGAGCCCGTGATGGATGGTATCGGAGCTTCGGTTGCTGCGGGAGCATCGAAGTGTTCGTTGGGAGCTTGAGTTTCCAGACAGGTGCACCGACAGAGTTCGAAGCCGGTTGCGGAAGATAGCGGGAGGGCTTCGAAAGCTCTCCTCGCTACTTAGCTGGGCCAGTACGCAACATTTCAGGTTCGCAGATCCGCGTCATTGCCGTGGATGGGGTAGAAACTCAGTTAACTTCACAACGACGGGTCAGACGGAGTCGGAAGCGTGGCAGAACGACGCCCGTGGGTGGCAAACGGCTAGCCTGGTTTGGTGGGAAGCTTTTCGGCCACTTCATTTCCTGCGCGCGTTCTAAGAGCGCCGTGCCACCTGCACGTGCTCTCTGGCCTCCACGCTATCTCCTCTCGGCCTTTGGTCACCGAGTCACCTGCGTGCACTCCTCGGAGGACGCGTAGCGCACGCTCTTTAGTTGTCGTGTTACCCGTACGTGCGTGACCTTCCACCGCGAGCGCGCTCTTCACAGCATGCACACAACCTTCCACTGTGAGCACGCTCTTCACAGTGTGCACGCGACCTTCGGGGTCAAATCTCCCCGTCACTTGGCCAATTTTTTCCCTGGTGGTGTGCGCTGAGAAACCTCAACTTTCTCCGCGACTTGGCCCAATGTTTTTTTACCCCCCGCAGCGTGCAGCGGGAAACCCAAACTTTCCCCGCGACTTGGCCCACCGATGGAGAAGTGCACGATAGGCATCATTGAAGTCACGTAATAGACATACTGCTCATGCACTACCAAGCAGAGACAGCAACACACTGCAAGCCGACCGCCTTACGAATGACTCGAGCCCAATTTCTAGGCAGACTCGACAGAAAAAGCATTCGTCGCACCGCCCTTCACACGAAATGACACTTCCACCAACAGAGAAGTGCGTGATAGACATCATCGAAGTCACTTAACCGAAAAGCTTGGACCCATCAACCAAAAGAAGACCAAACATGCAAGCCCTCGTTGGGAACCACAGCAAGCCACCAGAGCACCACTTGCGGTGTTGGTGTGGCTTCGTTTGCCAGTGCCTTCCCAAGATGAGCATTGCCATCAATACTGCTCATGCGCTACCAAGTGGAGATGGAAACACACTGCAAGATGACTGCCCTATGAATGACCCGAGGCCATTTTTTGAGCAGACCCGGCAGACAGGACATTCACCACACCACCCTTCACACGAAATAACACTTCCACCGAAAGAGAAGTGCATGATAGGAATCATCGAAGCAACTTAACTGGAAATCTTGGACCCAACAACTAAAGAAGAAAGCCCTCGTTGGGAGCCACAGCGAGCCACAGAAGCACCACTTGTGGTGTTGGCGTGGCTTCGCTTTCCCATGCCTTCCCAAGATGATCGTTGCCATCAATACTGCTCATGCGCTACCAAGCGGACACGGTAGCACACCACAAGCCAACCACCTTACGAATGACCTGAGGCCAATTTTTAGGAAGACCCGACAAGCAGCGCATTCACTGCACCACCCTTTGCACGAAACGCACCCACCAAGTGAGCACCCGACAAAAAGACAAGCCAGCAGATGACAAGAACGAGGATCGGTCATGGTTTAATGTTTTTCAGCTCGGGTTGGAAGGACAAGGCAGATGGGCACCTAAGGAGCAGCTCGCATTGGGAGCACGCCACAGCTCAGGTTGGAAGCACGCCGCAGCTCGGGTTGGAAGCACAAGGCAGATCGACGCCTAAGGAGCGTCTCACATTGGGAGCACACCACAGCTCGGGTTGGGAGCACAAGGCAGATGGGTGCCCAAGGAGTAGCTCGCTTTGGGAGCATGCCACAACTCGGGTTGGAAGCGTGCCACAACTCGGGTTGGAAGCACGCCACAGCTCGAGTTGGAAGCACAAGGCAGATGCGCACCCAAGGAGCAGCTCGCATTGGGATCACGCCACAACTCGGGTTGGAAGCACGCCATAGCTCAGGTTGGAAGCACAAGGTAGAAGGGCGCCCAAGGAGCAGCTCGCATTGGGAGCACGCTGCAGCTCGCATTGGGAGCACGCCACAGTTCAGGTTGGAAGCACGCCACATCTTGGGTTGGAAGTAGTAGGAAGATGGGCGCTTAAGGAGCATCTCGCATTGGGAGCAAACCACAGCTGGGGTTGGAAGCACAAGGTAGAGGAGCACCGAAGGAGCAGCTCGCATTGGGAGCACAGTACAGCTCAGGTTGGAATCAGAAGGCAGATGGGCGCCCAAGGAGCAGCTCACATTGGGAGTACGCCACCGCAAGCACACCCACCAAGTGAGTGCCCGACAAAAAGACAAGCCAGTGGAAGACAAGATCGAGGATCGATCACGGCTTAACGTTTTCAGCTCAGGTTGGCAGCATAAGGCAGATGTGCGCCTAAGGAGCAGCTCGCATTGGGCTCACGCCACCGCTAGCGCGCCCACGAAGTAAGCGCCCGAAAAAAAAGACAAGCCAACAGAAGACAACAACGACGATCAGTCACAGCTTAATGTTTTCAGATCGGGTTGGAAGCACAAGGAAGATGGGTGCCCAAGGAGCAGCTTGCATTCGGAGCACGCCACCACAAGCGTGCCCACCAAGTGAGCACCTGGCAAAAAGACAAGCTAGCGGAAGACAAGAACGAGGATCGGTCACAGCTTAACGTTTTCAGCTCGGGTTGGAAGCATACGGCAAATGGGCACCCAAGGAGCAGCTCGCATTGGGAGCACACGACAGCTCGGGTTGGAAGAATGCCACAGCTCGGATTGGAAGCACAAGGCAGATGGACGCCCAAGGAGTAGCTCGCATTGGGAGCACGCCACGGCTCGGGTTGGAAGCACGCCACAACTCGGGTTGGAAGCACAAGGAAGATGGGTGCCCAAGGAGCAGCTCGCATTGGGAGCATGCCACAGCTCGGGTTGTAAGCACAAGGCAGATGGGCACCCAAGGAGCAGCTCGCATTGGGAGCACAGCAGATGGGAACCCAAGGAGCGGTTCGCATTGGGAGCATGGCACAAGTGCGCCCAAAGAAACTAGTCTGAATGCCAACGCAAGCGCGCCCACCAAGTGAGTGCCCGACAAAAATACAAAGCGGGGGAAGACAAGAACGAGGATCGGTCACGGCTTAACGTTTTCAGCTCGGGTTGGAAGCACGGCGCATGGGCGCCCAAGGAGCGGCTCGCATTGGGAGAACGGCACAAATGCGTGCGAACAAACGAGTCGAAATGCCAACAAAAGTGCGCCCGGCAAAAAGACAAGGCAGGGGAAGACAAGAAAGAGGATCGGTCACGGCTTAACGTTTTGAGCTCGGTTTGGAAGCACGGCACATGGGTGCCCAAGGAGCAGCTCGTATTGGGAGGCCGACACTTGTGCGGCCAAAGAAACGAGTCCGCCGGCAAACAGAAGTGTGCCCACCCAAGTGAGCGCCCATCAAAAAGACAAGGCAATGGCAGACAAGAACGAGGATTGGTCACGGCTTAATGTTTTGAGCTCGCCTTGCGAGCGCGACACAGGTGTGCCAAAAGAAACGAGTCCGTCGACAAACGGAAGCGCGCCCACCCAAGTGAGCACACGACAAAAAGACAAGGGAACGACAGAGAAGAACAAGAATTGGTCACGAATTAATGTTTTGAGCTTCCCTTGGGAGCCCGACACATGTGTGCCCAAAGAAACGAGTCTGCCCGCAAACAGAAGCGTGCCCACCCAAGTGAGCGCATGGAAAAAAGACAAGGAAACGGCGAAGAAGAACGAGAATTGGTCATGGCTTAACGTTTTGAGCTCCCCTTGGGATCCCGGCACATGTGCACCCAAAGAAACGAGTCCGCCCAAAAATGGAAGCGCACCCGCCCAAGTGAGTGCCGGGAAAAAGGAAAAGGCAACGGCGGACAAGAACAAGCATTGGTCATGGCTTAACATTTTGGGCTTGCCTTGCGAGCCAGACACATGTGCGCCCAAGGAAACGAGTCCATCGGCAAATGAAAGCACGCCCACCCAAGTGAGCGCTCGACAAAAAGACAAGGCAATGGCGGACAAGTACAGGAATTGGTCATGGCTTAACGTTTTGAGCTTGCCTTGGGATCCCGGCACATGTGCACCCAGAGAAATGAGTCCGGCGCAAGCGGAAGCATGCCCGCCCAAGTGAGCGCCCGGAAAAAAGACAAGGCAATGGCAGACAAGGACAAGCATTGGTCACCGCTTAACGTTTTGAGCTCGCCTTGGGAGCCCAACACACGTGCGCCCAAGGAAACGAGTCTACCGGCAAATGGAAGAACCCCCACCCAAGTGAGTGCATAGCAACAAGACAAGGCAATGGAAAACAAGAGCATGCATTGGTCACGGCTTAATGTTTTGAGCTCGCCTTGGGAGCCCGGCAGATGTGCGCTCGAAGAAACGAGTCCGACGGCGAATGGAAGCGTGCCCACCGAAGTGGGTGCATGGAAAAAGACAAGGGAGCGGCGGAGAAGAACAAGAATTGGTCATGGCTTAACGTTGTGAGCTTCCCTTGGGAGCCCGACACATGTGTGCCCAAAGAAACGACTCCGCCCACAAACGGAAGCGCGCCCACCCAAGTGAGCGCACGGGAAAAAGACAAGGCAACGGCGGACAAGAATAAGAATTGGTCACGGGTTAAGGTTTTGAGCTCCCCTTGGGAGCCTGGCACATGTGCGACCAAAAATACGAGTCCACCCGCAAACGGAAGCACGCCCACCCAAGTGAGTGCCCGACAAAAAGACAAGGCAACGGTGGACAAGGAAAAGCATTGGTCACGACTTAACGTTTTGAGCTCACCTTGGGATCCTGGCACATGTGCGCCCAAGGAAGAAACAAGTCCTCCGACAAATGGAAGCGCGCCCACCCAAGTGAGCGCACGGCAAAAAGACAAGGGAACGGCGGAGAAGAACAAGAATTGGTCACAGCTTAACGTTGTGAGCTCCCCTTGGGAGCTTGACACATGTGCGCCCAAAGAAACGAGTCCGCTCACAAATGGAAGTGCGCCCACCCAAGTGAGCGCATGACAAAAAGACAAAGCAATGGCGGAGAAGAATGAGAATTGGTCACTGCTTAATGTTTTGAGCTCCCCTTGGGAGCCCGACACATGTGCGCCCAAAGAAATGAGTCCGACGCAAGCGGAAGCGCGCCCGCCCAAGTGAGCACCTGGCAAAATGACAAGGCAACGACGGACAAGGACAAGCATTGGTCATGGCTTAACGTTTTGAGCTCGCCTTGGAAGCCCGCCACACATGTGCAAAAGGAAACGAGTCCGCCGGCAAACAGAAGTGCCCCCACCCAAGTGAGAGCAAAGGAACAAGACAAGGCAACGGCAGAAAAGAACATGCATTGGTCATGGCTTAATGTTTTGAGCTCACCTTGGGAGCCCGGCACATGTGCGCCCGAAGAAATGAGTCCGGAGGCGAACGGAAGCGAGCCCACCCAAGTGGGCGCACGGCAAAAAGACAAGGGAACGGCGGAGAAGAACAAGAATTGGTCACGGCTTAATGTTGTGAGCTCCCCTTGGGAACCTGACACATGTGCTCCCAAAGAAACGACTCCACCCGCAAAGGGAAGCGCGCCCACCCAAGTGAGCGCACGACAAGAAGAAAAGGCAACGGCGGACAAGAACAAGAACTGGTCACAGGTTAAAGTTTTGAGCTCCCTTTGGGAGCCTGGCGCATGTGCGCCCAGAGAAACGATTCCTCCCGCAAATAGAAGCGCGCCCACCCAAGTGATCGCCCAGCAAAAAGACAAGGCAACAACGGACAAGGACAAGCATTGGTCACGGCTTAACGTTTTGAGCTCGCCTTGGGAGCTCGGCACATGTGCACCCAAGGAAGAAAAGAGTCCGTCGGCAAACGGAAGCGCACCCACCCAAGTGAGCACCCGGCAAAAAGACAAGCCAACGGTGGACAAGAACAAGAATTGGTCATGACTTAACGTTTTGGGCTCGCCTTGGGAGCCCGACACATGTGCGCCTGAAGAAACGAGTCCGTTGGCAAACAGAAGCCCGCCCGGCAAAAATCTAAGGCAACGACGGACAAGAAAAAGAATTGGTCACAGCTTAACATTTTGAGCTCACCTTGGGAGCCCGGGACACGTGAGCCCAAAGAAATGACTCTGCCAACAAACGGAAGCGCGCCCACCCAAGCGAGTGCATGGAAACAAGACAAGGCAATGGTTCTCAAGAACAAGAATTGGTCACGGCTTAACGTTTTGAGCTCGCCTTGGGAGCCCGACACACGTGAGCCCAAGGAACGAGTCCGCCGGCAAACGGAAGTGTGTCCGCCCAAGTGCGCGCTAAGCAAAAAGGCAGGCCAATGACGAACAAGAACAAGAATAGGTCACGGCTTAACATTTTGAGCTCGCCTTGGGTGCCCGGCACACGTGAGCCCAAAGAAACGAGTCCGCCGACAAACGGAAGCGCCCCCACCCAAGCGAGCACCGAGAAAATATACAAGGGAACGGTGGCAAGAACAAGAATTGCTCACGGCTTAACGTTTTGAGGCCACCTTGGGAGACCTGCACATGTGTGCCCAAAGAAACGACTCCATCTCCGGCAAATGGAAGCGCGCCCACCCAAGTGAGCACATGGCAACAAGACAAGGCGACGGTGGACAAGAACAAGAATTGGTCACGGCTCAATGTTTTGGGCTCGCCTTGGGAGGCCGTCACCTGAGCGCCTAAAGAAACGAGTCCCCCGGAAAATGGAAGTGCGCCCACCCAAGTGTGTGCCCGACAAAGAGACAAGGCAACGGCGGACAAGAACAAGAATTGGTCATGGCTTAACATTTTGAGCTCGCCCTGGGAGACCTTCACATGTTTTCCCAAAGAAGCGAGTCCATTGGAAAATGGAAGCACACCCACCCAAGCAAGTTCCCGGCAAAAAGACAACGCAACGGCGGACAACAACAAGAATTGGTCATGGCTTAACGTTTTGAGCCCACCTTGGGCCCAAAGAAACGACTCCATCTCCGGAAATTGGAAGCGCGCCCACCCAAGTAGACACACGGCAACAAGACAAGGCAATGGTGGACAAGAACAAGAATTGGTCACGGCTTAACATTTTGAGCTCACCTTGTGAGCCCGACACTCGTGCGCCCAAAGAAACGAGTCCCCCAACAAACAAAAGCACGCCCACCTAAGTGAGGGCCCAGAAAAAAGACAAGGCAACGGCAGACAGGAACAAGAATTGCTCACAGCTTAACGTTTTGAGCTCGCCCTGGGAGCCCTTCACATGTGCGCCCAAAGAAACGAGTCCACCGGCAAATGGATGCGCATCGACCCAAGTGATCGCCCGGCAAAGAGACAGGGCAACGGCGGACAAGAAAAAGAATCCACCACGGCTTAACATTTTGAGCTCGCCTTGGGAGCCTGGCACACGTAAGCCCAAGGAAACGAGTCCGCCGGCAAACGGAAGCATGTCCGCCCAAGTGCGCGCTCGGCAAAAAGGCAGGCCAACGACGAACAAGAATAAGAATCGGTCACGACTTAACATTTTGAGCTCACCTTGTGTGCCCGGCACACGTGAGCCCAAAGAAACGAGTCCGTTGGCAAACGGAAGCTCCCCCACCCAAGCGAGCACCGGGAAAAAATACAAGGGAATGGCGGACAAGAACAAGAATTGCTCACGGCTTAACGTTTTGAGGCCACCTTGGGATCCCTGCACATGTGTGCCCAAAGAAACGACTCCATCTCCGGCAAACGGAAGCGTGCCCACCCAAGTGAGCACACGGCAAAAACACAAGGCGACAGCGGACAAGAAAAAGAATTGGTCACGGCTCAATGTTTTGGGCTTGCCTTGGGAGGCCGTCACCTGAGCGCCTAAAGAAATGAGTCCCCCGGAAAATGGAAGCGCGCCCACCCAAGTGTGTGCCCAGCAAAGAGACAAGGCAATGGTGGACAAGAACAAGAATTGGTCATGGATTAACGTTTTGAGCTTGCCCTGGGAGACCTTCACATGTTTGCCCAAAGAAATGAGTCCACTGGCAAACGGAAGCACGCCCACCGAAGCGAGTGCCTGGCAAAAAGACAACGCAACGGCAGACAACAACAAGACAACACCCAAGTCGACGCATGGCAACAAGACAAGGCAACGACGGACAAGAACAAGAATTGGTCACGGCTTAACGTTTTGAGCTCGCCTTGCGAGCTCGGCACCCGTGTGCCCAAAGAAACGAGTCCCCCGTCAAATGGAAGTGCGCCCACCCAAGTGAGGACCCGACAAAAAGACAAGGCAATGGCAGACAGGAACAAGAATTGCTCACAGCTTAATGTTTTGAGCTCGCCCTGGGAGCCCTTCACATGTGCGCCCAAAGAAACGAGTCCATCGGCAAACGGATGTGCGTCGACCCAAGTGATCGATCGGAAAAGAGATAGGGAAATGGCGGACAAGAACAAGAATCGGCCACGGCTTAATGCTTTGAGCTCCCCTTGGGAGCCCAGCACGCGTGAGCCCAAGGAAACAAGTCCGGCGGCAAATGGAAGAGCGCCTAGCAAAAAGATAGGCCAACGGTGGACAAGAACAAGAATAGGTCACGGCTTAACGTTTTGAGCTCACCTTGGGAGCCCGACACACATGCGCCCAAAGAAACGAGTCCGCTGGCAAACGGAATCGTGCCCACACAAGTGAGCGCCCACAAAAAAGACAAACCAACGATGGACAAGAACAAGAATCGGTCACGGCTCAACATTTTGAGCTCGCCTCGGGAGCTAGGCACATGTGCACCCAAATAAATAACTCCATCTCCGGCAAACAGAAGCGCACCCGCCCAAGTGAGCACCTAGCGAAAGGACATGGCAACGGAGGACAAGGACAAGCATCGGCCATGGCTTAACGTTTTGAGCTTGCCTTGGGAGCCCGACGCATGTGCACCCAAAGAAACGAGTCCGCCAGAAAACGGAAGTGCGCCCAACCGGGTGAGCGCCCGACAAAAAGACAAGGAAACAGAATATAAGAACAAGAGTTGGTCATGGCCTAGCAACGTTTTGAGCTCACCTTGGGAGGCCGGCACATTTGCGCCCAAGGAGGAGCTTGACTTGGAAGACTAGCGGAGGTGCACCGAAAGAAACGAGTCCGCCGGCAAAAAGAGAAGGCGGTGGAAGATAAGAACAAGAACCAGTCACGTCTTAACAACGTTTTGAGCTCGCCTTGGGAGCCCGACACATGTGCGCCCAAAGAAATGAGTCCAATGGCAAGCGCAAGCGCACCCACCAAGTGAGCGCCCGACAAAAATACAAGCAAGTGGAAGACAAGAACAAGAATCGGTCACGGCTTAACGTTTTGAGCTCGCCTTGGGAGCCTGCCACATGTGCGCCCAAGGAGGAGCTCGACTCGAGAGTGGATGCGTCAAGTGATGGGGAGCAACCAAGAATAAGGGAAGTAGGTTGGTCCTCGGAAAAGGCACTTGTCTTAATTTTGTTGAAGGTTCCGTCAAAGATGTTCTCCTAGTACTACCTGTGTTGGGTATGCATGCATTGACACCCATCTTGTCTTCAAAATTTCTCATTGGTGTTCGAGCTCCGTTAGACGTACGGCTATGGGTCTCCTTACTCTCTTTTCGGCTACAATGGATCTTATTAGAGTTGGGCACTTCCGATATAGTTGGCCTTGAAACCCAGGAATTCCTTAGTGGATATTTAAAGGTCCAATACCACGGAGAGGTGAAGCGGACAACGGTACCTGTTCGATTGATCCAAGCAGTTCAATTCAAATGAGGTTGGGGCCTGAGGCACACGCAGGGCATGGCCCTCCTCCGGAAGCTCTAGAAGAGGGCGCACTTTCCGGAGAAATCAGCTCGTGCATGATTCTAGAAGTTCCGTCTGCAACGAGGTAAGGATCCGCAACAGAGGAGCCATGCCACAGTACGTGGAGGTGCTTTGCCTATGGCTGGCCTCATGGGAGTTGCCTGTGCGAAGTCTATGTTTTTGCCTGGACTTAGACGTGTGGCAGTCAGCCTAGTCTGCGGAAGACAGTGGTGCGGTGTGGACAGGACTGCAGACGGACATCAGTCTTGTGGGGACTCTCTTGGGAATGGTTAGCCGAGAGAGAGTGTGCCCAGTTGGTTGGCAGATGTTGCGGAAGGGCAGCGGTATCGTTGCAGGCAAGGTTGCGGATGGATGGCAGCATGCCAAAGTGGTTTCCCAAACTGGGATAGAAGATAGGAAGCTGGGAGACTTGCGACAGAGTGCAACAGAGATAGAGTGCGGATGTAGACCGTGGATGCTACTGCGGCAGGGCCTAGACATTGGCCGATTGCCCATTAGTTGATGTTGTATCTTGAGCTTCCCAGTGTGGCAGGCTCATGGATGAGGTGCCAGGATGTAGCAACCCTCCGATGTTATATGTAAAGTCTATTTGAACCATGAAGATTGCAAAAGGGGTGTTAGGCACGTTCGAGTCTGGAGTGCCACCCTCCTATGCATTTCTCTCTTGCTCTTGTGTTTGGCATGCGTTTACTGTAGGAAGTGCACATCAAGAAAAAAAGGCTAAGTAAGGAACTGTTAAAGAGATGAGGCGTGGGTAATCCGCGGGTTAGGTGTGGCTTGTCGGGCTGGTTTCGCCCCAGGAAGTGCCGCATGGGCTATGTGTCACAATCACAATTTTTGGCTTGTCTCAAGCGACTAACTATGGTGTGTGACACTACCCGGGAACGTCTTGAGGGTGAGACCAGGTCAAACGTGGCACCGACAGACTAGGCTTAAACCCGTGGAAGCTTTTTAGCTTGACACTTTACTCGTTTACTTGTTTAACTCATAAGCACATTTACGACATCATCAACCCTTAGCCAATTATCAGCGAATGCAATACACAAGTAAAACACGACGCGGGAATAAGTTGGGGTTTCCAAACCGGCCAACCCGTTTATTGTTTGTATAATCAATTGTTTACAGCAACTGGAGTTGCCCTAAAACTTGGCATATCTAGGCGTGAGACAAACCAGCAACACACCTTACAACAAATATAGAAATTACAGAATGACAGAGCTGCCTTCTGCTCGGGTGTCCCAACTCCATGAGACCGTCAACTTCTGCAACCCACGTATGCTTTCGAACTATCTCACTGTGCAACCGGAACGGGTGCAAAACTTGCCAAGTTCTGCAACCCTGCTGCAACTGGATTCTACTGCAACGGACCATGCTCGAGAACAGATCTTGGACTGCCTCCCTAGCTCTGCATCTCCTTGCCTTGTCCGAAATTTCTTGGTTGAACGCCCCCTTGCTTGGCACCCACGTCAAACTCCCGCCGACGTGCCATTTGAAAGGGTCTTGGTCCAAGTCCCCAGCAATCCGCGCGTTTTGGTCCATTTTCTTAGGAGTCATCACTTGGCTCCCGACCCGAGCTCTTTGCCGTGGTTCCCAACCCGAGCTCCTTTCTTGGCTTCCAACCCGAGTTCATTTATGGGATGCGAACCCAAGCTCGTTTCGTGGCTGTGAACCTGAGTTCGTTCTTCCGCTGGCGTCCGGTCCACCTTCCCTTCCACCCGTCGCTTTTGCTTCTTTTGTCGAGTGTCGGTTCATTTGGGAACTGCTCCGTGGAGTTTGTGGGTGCTTGGCCAATGCGCCACTACTCCAACACTTGAGTGTGTCCAACGGTCCAAGGGTGCGCCCTGTTTCTTGCCAGCGTGCAACCGCGCCCCATTCTCGGGCTTGCCATGCGCCAAAGTGTTGTGTGGGAATCTTTGGTGGGAGTGCGCCTAGGCTAGGTCCCCGCACCCCACTCACCATTCTGTCTCTAGGTAGCTTTCCTTCCTCGCTAAGTCTCCTTGCAGCCGATCGTCGCTTTGCCCAACCGGGCGCCCATGCCAGCCTCTTGGGCAGGAGTGCAAGACTCCCATGCAAGCGTGGGTGTTGTGCGGAAAGCGTGGCTGTGACACTATGTGTCAGAGCCACACTTTTTTCGCTAGTCACCAGCATCCAAATGTGGTGTGCGGCACTTCCTGGGAATGACTTGAAGGCATGGCCAACTCAAGCGTCGCACCAGCAGACTACGCCTAACCTGCGAAAACTTTTCAACTTAACACTTGCAACTTCGTTTACTTGTTTATAACAGTTAACATGTTCCTACCGCATCCACACTTAGCCAATTTTACATATGCATGAACATCGAGTAAATAACACACACAATTATAAGTTGGGGTTTCCAAACCATCAACCCTCAAGCTTTGTATAATCAATTGTTTACAACAGGTGGAGTTGCCCTGGTAGAGCTTCGGCGTGTTCCCAACAAGCAGCACGCCTTACAATAGATATACAAAATACAAAGAGAGAGTTAACCCTTCCAATAGGTGTCTAACTTCTGAAAATGCCCGCCATTGTAAACCGTTGCTGCTGCTAAAGAACTATCTCACTGTGCAACCACATTGTGTGCGAACATACCAAATCCTGCGCTGTAGAAGCACCTTGCTGCAGCTGGACTTCGCCGAAAGAGACCGTGCGGAAGGACAGAGGTCGGATAGCCTCCCTAGCTCCGAACTTCTCCCTTAGACGAATTTCCAACTTAGTTGCAGCTACCTTCTTGGCTTCTTGCCTTAGCCTTTTTATATGATTCCGTGCGGGAGGGTGTGACCCCACCTTGGGCGCACCCTTTCTTGGCACCCACGTCAACTCCGCACCGACATACCATCAAATGGCCTCCGGTCCGCGATCCGCACGTCATCGGTCCAAGTATTCCGCAAGCCGCGCGCCTTCGGTCCACTTCCGCAATCCGCGCGCCTTCGGTCCACTTCTGTAGCCTACGCGTCTTCGGTCCGTCCCGACTTTGCGATCGGCTCCCTTCTCGAGTTCGTATGCTTCCATCCCGAGCTTGCGGGCTTCTGGCGGGGCTTTCATCTCGATTTCAAATGGGCCCTGAACTCGAGCTCGTTTTCCTGGGCTTTCGACATGAGCTCGTTTCCTTGGCTTCCAACATGAGCTCATTTCCTGGGCTCCCAACCCGAGCTCAATGCTTTGCTAACATTTGCGGCTAAGTGTTGCAACAATTGGGCGTTTGCTTCTTGAAGTGTATGTGGGCACTTGGTCCATCGTGCCACTACTCCCACGTCCGTTTGGTCCAAGGGTGCACACGGCGCCCCTTCATCTTGCCGACTTGTCATTTTGCAACCGCGCCCCACTCTCAGGCTTGCCATGCACCGATGGGTGAGCGTGGTGTCGTTTGTGGGAGTGCGCCCATGCCTGCTCCGCGCGCCCCACCGGTCGATCCATCGCTTGCAACCAAACTTCATTTTTCCCAACCGGGCACCCAAGCCAGCCTCCTGGGCGGGAGCGCAAGGATCCCATGCAAGTGTGAGCGTTGTGCCGGAAACGTGGCCCTGAAACTATGGGAAACGGAAAAAATGAGTCGTGGCAGTGAGCCCGTGACGGATGGTATCGGAGTTTCGGTTGCTGCGGGAGCATCGAAGTGTTCGTTGGGAGCTTGAGTTTCCAGACAGGTGCACCGACAAAGTTTGAAGTCGGTTGCGGAAGATAGCGGGAGGGCTTCGGAAGCTCTCCTCGCTGCTTAGCTGGGCCAGTATGCAACATTTCGGGTTCGAAGCTCCGCGTTGTTGCCGTGGATGGGGTAGAAACTCAGTTAACTTCACAACAACGGGTCAGACGGAGTCGGAAGCTTGGCCAGAACGACGCTCGTGGGTGGCAAATGGATAGCCTGGCAAGGTGTCGCCGAATCGACGAGCTCGGTGGAAGTCAAGTGAAGTTTGGTTCTGTGGGAAGATCTTCGGCCACTTTGTTTCCTGCGCGCATTCTAAGAGCGCCGTGCCACTTGCACGCGCTCTCTGGCCGCCACGCTATCTCCTCTTGGCCTTTGGTCACCGAGTCGCCTGCATGCACTCCT